>CM023945.1:7355803-7376018 GCA_013407115.1 Glycine latifolia | reverse complement strand
AGACAGCAACGCTCAAATGAAGACAGCAACTCAAATGGACTCCAAACTATTTTAGTTTACATTTCATAATTTTATGTGCTTTTTCAATGAGGGTATTTACGGAATATTGAAAAACTCAAATGGTGTAGGAGAAAAAGCAATTGTGTATGAAGAACATCCCCTATTTTTCGGTTAGACCAACGAACTGCTGCCTTATTGACTCGGATCGGTCCACATTAACGGAAACAAGTTTTTTACTGACTCGAAACTTGTGCACCTTTTTCATCTTTGTAACATTTCAAAATCATGCATTTTTATTTTTCCACATTCCAAATCATTCATGCCTTCACTATGCATATTCCAATGTTACATTACTACACGCATTACAAAGCTGAAGCGGTGCAACAATTCATGCAAATCAATTAGTGATTGTGACTTGACCGGATCCATCACCGGTTCAATTTTTAAACAAGTGATATTCTGTTAGTCGTAAGCTAACAAACATCACTACAGTACTTGGAAGATCCAGTGCATATACATATGTACCTTTGTACGAGTGCAAAGAAATGAAGTAACAAAGAAGCAACATTGTTTCTGATATTAAACACAAGAGGATAAAATGCAGCATCTGAATTTCTCTCATCAGTGCAAGGGAAAAAAAAAGCATTTCTCTTCCTATTAGCGTCTAAGCACCTAACTGGCCGTTTAAGACTCTTTGTACACTGGCGTTTACATTTTTTTCCCAACAGGTAGGGAAATGTCAACATCCAATGTAACAGCCCTCCATATAGCTGAAGTGAGAAAGCGGTTCCAATTTTTTTCTCCAATGTTGTATTCATAGTACAAATGAGAAGGGGGAATAAGAGAAACAACCATATGAAATGGTGAAAACTTTATGCTGACCAAATAGATATATGGAGGCTGGTAAATCTTTTACATTACAATAAAAAAGCTGTCTCTGCTATACCATTATGCAGCCCTCACTTAGATTAACACTTCTAACTGGACAAAATCAGGAAGCAATCAAGAAAAATGACAAAAGTCAACCAACTATACCCTGTATACACTCACTAATCCAAAAATCTTACGTACTGATACAGTTTCAGCGATGATGATCAATGACCTCAACTTGTAGAACCTCCATATAAAAACGGAAGTAGTAAAAAGCTCAAGGCGCTGTGGTTGGCAGATACAAGATGTTGAAAGCAATGTTACTCCATTGACAGAAAGAATTACATACCACAAACTAACAGTCTGCAGACACCACCTGAATCGCTGATTTCATTAGTCCTATACATAGTTGCCTTTTGCCATCTTCACCGCATTTACAAGCCCATAGAAATATAGCAATGCCGAATTCATCCGATGCATGAACTCATCAATATACCAGTTTCCTAATTATAAATCTTTACTGGCTTCTCAAATGTGTGGCGATTCTGAAAACAAAAGCCATATTATTTTGAATGGTGTAAACAAAAGGAAGCTGTTTACCCCAAAGCAAAAGAAAGCTTACAGAAAATTCACTAACCTGGTTGACAGCATATGATCTTTTAGGAGCATTGTCAGTATGCTCCAAGCCAAGATATTGCTCCCAAGCACCATAAACATCTCTTCTCTATCACAGGATACCAAAACAAGTACAATGTAATCACAAATTCAAACATGAATATCTTTTTAAGAGAAAAAAAATTACAATGGAGTCTCAACCTGAAAACGACTGGATACAATGTCAGAATCTTGAAGGTACTCAGGACGGCCTAGTGATAGAAATGCAAATTTCCACTGGCAAAACCAGAAATAGTAAAAAAAAATGTTAGGTGAACTGACATCAGATATAATTATCAACTTTTTCTCCTTCAAAGCATCAAGCAAAGAAAATTATTCAAAAAGATGGACATAAAAAAATAACACGAGAAATCACCTTGCAAAATTCATCATCGGGAACTTGAAGTTTCTTTTGTATTCGCACTTTAATTTCGTCTAGAGTTTCATCTTCATGTATAACCAGAAAAAAAGGTTCCCCAAAGTTTTGAATTTGCTGTAAATTTTTAAGGAAAAACAGAAATACAATACTTTTGTCATACAATAAATATCAGTATGAAAATCAATGACATCTAAGTTTTTAAAAGTTCACCAAAAAAAAAGACTAAAACTAATTACCATTTGGTTTTGAGCCGTGTCTTTATTGAAATGGTACACATGAATTAGACGATCATGAGGACCAAGATTTTTCTCTTCTTCTGGAATCTGTTACATTTGAATATGACCATGTAAGAATTACAATTATTTTGTGAGAGGAATTGAACAACAAAAATAGAACATATTTATATATTTAGAAGAGTTGGGTAGTGTTATCATCATTTGAACATATAAAAGCAGGAATACAACATTAAACTATATTCTATCTCCCTTGATCTAGCCCCTCAGACAGAAAGAGATTCCTACCTCCTCTGCTCGTAATGTCCAGTATTGATCATTAATGTTTTCAATCTTTTCAATGGGAGGGAAGACCTGCACAGGCAGAGGGTAGGAAGTGTAAAATAAATTCAACAAAAGTGAGTTTTGTGATAGTCAATAGCATAAGCAAAAACAGACAGGCAGAGGGCAGGATCATAGTTGAAATAGTAAATTTAATCAGGATTTCCAGCTGATTTTTTTTTAAACAATAACAAAATAGAGTAATACATCCACAAGTCATCAACACAATGTAATTTCATACCTTGTATATTTTGTGATAGAAGACTTCCAGCAACCGAAGTTCAGCTTCAGGATCAGATAACTCTACCTGAGCAATAGTAAAAAGTGGGCACAATATATAGAAATATAGTATACTTTCGTTTAAAATTTATTAATGGAGGAAAAGTTGCCAACATTATTAGGAAAATTTGGCATTTGCCCTACATTGCAGTCACAACATCTTGAAACAGGTAAATATGGGGTGAGGATTCCCCCTCCCCCAACTGTCTTGGCCACATCAATAGTCAATGTGGGATCTCAAACATTGTTAATTAGCACTGTCTTATTTCTCTTTTGACTTCAGATGAAGCCATGTGTGATAGTTGTGCGCAGTTGTGACTTTTGACTGTATTTTGTATGTAGCAAGTTAATGAATGAAAGCTTAACATTCACCTTTGTTTTAAGATCATCAAGAACATCCCCAACAGTGCTCTGCTTTGGGAGTCGGATAGTATGAATAACCACCTGATAAGAATATTTAAAGAAAGAAAGAAACTGTTAATAAAAAAAAATCTACATAAAAAATGGAAGAGAATCTGGTAAACATACTCACTTCATCCTTAGTGGCATGATGAAATGCGACTTTCAGAGTTTTCAACCCTTGTAATTCTGGTAGAGGGATGTCAAGTACTTCATAGTATAATATATCTGACGTCTGACATTGAGAAAAGGAGTAAGATCTATTGCCTTTTCAAGAACATCAAGGTTAATATAACAATAGTTACCTGATTGTAATGAACTAACATATCAGACAAATGTTCTACCCCTCGGTATTTGATAGGCTGGGGTTTTGGTTGTTGAGAGTAGCAGTTGTGTGGTGTAAGCCGTATTTTGGACGGATCATCCAAACCGAGTTGTTGGGCTACTCTCTCCACCACATCATCATATGTAAAAAGCCTTGACCTAGAAGTTAATAAATGTGAAAGTATAAGACTAAGGACAGAATGCTAAGCATAAAATAGTAAAAAATCTAAACAGTATCAAATTTAACAATTTGCCCATATAAGTTTCAAGATGCTTACATCTCCAAGAAAAAGTCATCTTCCTTCGGTCTATCCAGAGATCGAAAGTGAACCACCTAAGAGTACATCAAATATATGAGCAATTTTAGCTCTAATTTCAATATTAACATGAAATTTGCAAGATTAATTAATTGCACAGTTATGCACAGCACAAACATGGGCACATAGTGAAAGGAAGACAAGATAATCTACCTAAAAATGACTGAATCTAGGAAGTTTCACATCAACATCACCAAAACCAAACAGATTTGCATTCAGTAAACCCAAACAATAAAATTACCTGGCGATTATGCACATATTCTAAATATGATGGCACGTCTGGATACCGGACATTTTCCTCACTATCCATAGAGGAAGCCTTCTGAAAGCATATGATATCTCCATCTTCCAGCTGCAAAAGCAGAATATAACAAGTCAATAAACTCAATTGAGGCATTTGGTTTGCCAAATGTTTTCCAATAATGGGAATTGTTACATAGAATAATGAATTCCAATGTTTGACAAAATTACTAAAAATATTCCAAATCAAACATGATTGCCAGGAATATTTTTCCGGAAGATTCTCGTACTAGTTTTCATTCCCAAGGAGGGAGGTGGGTTTGCTCTATTCTCATGGCATGTGAATATTTCTGCCATGCAAGTAGTCCATAAACACTTTACCATTTTCAGAAGTGGCCACCTTATTCAGTCTCAAATTGCCACACCTCGGCAACTCAATGCCATTGCCTGTCTACCACTGACTGACAAAGGGAGGCACCTTCTGTCCAAATCACCAGAATCCACCAGTGTCTGCCATAATTGATAAGTTGACAGTGGCCACCAACAGCCCTGGTCACCAGAATCCCCCACTGTCTGCTTCGTCAGAAGTTGACAATAGCTGATCGCCGATCACTGGAATCCAGCCACTCCCCACCACTAATGGCAGTCAGAGTCAATCCTCGGAATGTTTTTGTCAACCAAACATTACAATCATTATTCCCAGTAATACCATTACCAAGATCCCCAGGAATATTTATTTTCCAAATTTGAAAAAATTGTGCATCTATTATGGATATAACTCACCTGGCTTGTTCGAAATGTTACTTTCTTGTCAATAGGTTCACACATGACATTTGGTTCAAACTTAATTTCCTGCAGAAACAAAAGCAAAAAACAAAAAAAGCTTGGTAAATTCGCTAATTGCATCACTCAAAGTCTATAGATCAGAAAAAGAATAGTAAGCATGGAAACCACACAGGGCACATATGGCACAGAAGGGAAATTTAAAAAAACATAAGACACAACACAGTTATAATGTTTTTCTTATAAAAAAAAAGTAATAATGCATCATATAAAACACAGACAATAATGTAGGTAATATGAAGCCCAAATGCTAGAATTTCAAAGTTGAAGACAAATTTCTTATGCAACCTCAGTTACAGCTCCCATTTGATTACCAATCCCACTAAATATTGTGAGTTAGTGTTACAAGATGAATGGGTGGGAGTTAATAAGCATTAAGGGGCATTATTCTTTATGTAACCACTAAGAATTAGAAGGGTTATTGACATTATGCACATTTAGTGTGTTAATTGAAGAGTCATGTAATGGTTATATGGGTTGCTCTACTATAAATAGAGTACCAACCATGTAACTTGTGTGTCAAGTGTGCCAAATGGAAGAGAATCTCCTCTATTCTCTCTAGTCTCCTTTTCTATTTTTCTAACAAAGCGGTATCCAGCAGTGTCATAAAGTTACAACTGAATTAAAGGAGACAATACAAACCAACCTCATATAGTGCAATATCTTCTTCAGGGTCATAACCAGCCATTTCATTTAACCTCGCTAAGATTTCCAATGGCTTGCCAGTACTCTTCACAAAGAGCCTTCCAAAATAACTGCAATTATAGTGAAATAAATCTTAAATCAACCTAGGCCTCACATAAAAATGTTAAAGAAATTACTAAGTACCGCAGCTCCTCTTTTTCAGGATCATATAGCTTGAAGAAAAGTAATATATCATCCTTGGTCTTGTCAGGTGGTGCGATGGGACGTGAATCCTGAACATGAATGCAGATTTCCAACAGGTCAGTGTTTTAATTTTACATTAAAGTTTCATGCTATTAAATTAGTATTCAATTTCCCTAATAAAAATGTTACCATCCCCAGCTCCACTTCCAAAAACATTTTCAGTTCTGCATTGTGAACCTTGTTGGACACTTCTCTCAATTGTCCAACCTGCAATACAGAGAAGTAGATTAAGAAAAACTTCAAATAATTTATTTGTCATTTCACATAATCAAGCGCCAAAATAAACAATAATCACAAACATCAAAGCATTCACAGGACAAGGAATACAAACCACAGCATCCAAAACAATTAATATGGACATTACTAAAACCGCTTGCATTTTTTTCCTTTTTGAAGACATAGAAAACAGTTAACAAAAGATGCGGAAAAATGAAAAATCTTAGAATTTAGGCTTAAGGCGTAACTCAATGCCACAGTATTGTTGTTGTGGAGCTTCCCACAACTGCTGTTACAATAGCTGTTATTTTGTCTTGCTTACTAAAAAATTGTTTTTGATGTACCCCAAAGGTCTGTGGAGGGCAGGTTCCCTATGTTTGAACCTATCACTTCCCTTTCCTTCTCTTGTACTCCATCTATTATATATTAATAAAACCATGGTGCTTAGTGAGAAGAACAACACAACAACACCTTTCTTTTCACTTAAGTTCTCTCAAGTTGGTATCAGAGTGGGATCGCCCGCTTTGTATTCCTATTGTTGGCTGCCGTGTTTGTCTCCGAAAACCATTGTCCGCCGACGACCATTTTTTCCGACGAACCTGGCTTAGGTGTGCCTTGTAGAGCACGAACCAACCCGAGTGGTCTTGAGGCAAGTTTTTATAGACGTGCTCCCACGCACCTTGTTTGTTCTAGGTTGTGGTAGGCGCGTGCATCCTCTTCTTGGTATTCAAGTCTTACTATTGAAGACAGTCAAGCTCATTCATCCTCCACACCACGTGTCTCAACAACCTGCATCTCTCAATTTGTTGAAGGTCCATGGGTAATAGATTCAGTTGCTTCTGATCACATTCTTGGTAATGATTCTCTATCCACTTCTATGTCTTCCCCAAAGTTTCCTCACTTAATTACCCTAGCAAATGGTGCTAAAGTTTCTTCGAAAGGTGTTGGCCAAGTTTCTCTTTCTTCTCTAAATTTAAAATCTGTTTTGTTTTTATCCCAAATTGTACCTTCAACCTAATCTCTCTAAGTTAGCTAACTAGGTCTTTGAATTGTACGGTAGGACATGAATCAAGAGGTCTTAATTATTTGTCAGCAAGTCCCTCTGTGTCCTGTTTTGCAGCCTCTTCTCCAAAACCTTTGCATGATCGTCTTGGCCATCCTAGTCTGGCAAAGTTGAAGATGACGGTTGCTAGTCTAAGTAAACTATCAGTCTTAGATTGTGAATCATGTCAACTAGGCAAACATGTTAGGTCTTCCTAGCCTAGGCAAACTGAAAAAAGTTGAAAGTCCGTTTTTTCCACCATTCACTTAGAAATTTTGGGTCCAAGCCATGTAACATCTATCAGGTTCGGACATTTTGTTACGTTTATTGATGAATATTCTCAATGTACTTGGTTTGCTTGATGAAAGAACGATCTGAAATTTTGTCAATTTTCATGTCTTTCTTTAATGAGATTAAGAACCAATTTGATAAAATTATTAAAGTCCTTCAAAGTGACAATGCTAAATAATATTTCTCTTCACAATTTTCTTCTTTTTTATCTTCACGGGCTGTTTTACACCAATCTACATGTCCTCAAAACTGCAACAGCCTGCAATGGCGGTATGATATAAAATGCTGCAACGCATCCACAATGTAGCCACAACGGAACCTCAACACTATTCTATTCCACTTTATTGTCAAAAAAGATAAAGATTCAGATTACAATCTTGAATTCTAACTTCTTAGTGTCACTTGAGATTAAGATGTTTGATAATAATGCCTGAGTGTGTTAACCAACACTCAGCTATATACCAAAAAGGTAAAACTGAGTACATGAGAGAATAGAAAAGATGTACAAACTATTCCATCTATGACAGCAGACTACCAACAAAATAGAGGAATGAAATAAACTGGAAGAGAACAGTCTTTGAACAGAGAATAAAACAAAAGATGACTACTAATTAATAAGAATTGAACACTCCCCCTCAAGATGGAGCATATAGGTTAAATGCACCAAGCTTGCAACACATAATCTGAATTCTTGGACCTCTCAATGACTTAAGATATCTACAAGTTGATCATTTGAGCTGAAAAAACAGAGTTCCATTAATGAGTTCATAGTCAGTTACTGTAGACGCATCTATCAATAGCCCATCAAATTTGGCCTGTCATTGACACTAGTGTTTCAAATTTGGCCTGATATTGACCCACCGTCCCTGTTATTAACTCCTCCTTTGACATCCTCCCTGCCGTCGTACCAAATCGCTCCATCAGTCTTGTCTGTAACTCAGTCCACGATGCAAATGGCTTCTTCTTCTCTCGGTATTTTCCCCAGCCTAGCACTTCGCCTTCGAAGCATATCAACGACACTATCACTCGTTGATCATCCTCTATCTGGTTCAGATCAAAATACCTTTCCGCCCTAGTAACCCACCCTGCTGGATCCTCGCCATTGAACAATGGAAGTTCCAGACAATGCGCTTGAATCTCGTGCATCGAAGATTCACCTGTTGCTTTCTTCTCAAGGCCTATCACGATGGTTTCCTACGTGGTTCTTGCGGAACTCGAAGTAGCTGTTTGCATTTGAGATTTTAACGTCAACCTTGTTCCTAAGGTCCCCAAATTCTACTGCTTTTCCTTTGTTCTGATTATCCATCAGCTGCTTCATATCTTTGAAGTAGCCTTCTAAGATGTCAAAACGAGCTTGATTCTTCAGGTCTCACCGGATTGTGGCTTGTTCCATTTTGTCCATCGTGTTCACTAATCCTTTCACCTCCTTCTCTACTTCATCCAATCATCCCTCCATTCTCGTATTCACCATTACCAGAGCCCTCAACACCGAGTGCTCTGATACCAGTTAATAGGATCAAATACAGAAATAACAAGAATATGAACAATGCCTCACTGAATTTATTGATATAATGAAGATAAGCGAAAACATCAACCAAGTTTAACCAATTCGAGAAGGCCACTCTCCCTACAGCAAAAGCTGAATACAATTCCCACCCCTAAAAAGTGCTCTGGAATGCATACCCGCATTCTATATAACTACCCTACTCCCCTAGGGAATCTTCTCTCTTCAGTAACAAACGCGTGCACTCCCCTTCCACTCTTGCCACATCAGCATCCTTTTCCCCGTTTCTCTTATTTCTCCTGATATACACTCTTTTAATTATGTTTCCCATTTTGTCCTTATCATCACATCCTAACATTTGTAGTTTACCAAGACCAGGAATCATTTTCTTCAACTTTGACAAATTTTGATGACACAAACGATCATGAATGAGTTCAAGAGATGGAGTTGCCAGACATGATAGGGAAGAACTGGTTTCGAGATTGTAGACTCCTCTTGATTCATGTCCTACTCCAATTGTTTGACCCTTACCACATTCCTGTATAACAAAAGAATCAGCATACTATGATTAAAATAGCGCCGCTTTAGCATGCTATCGCGCATCAGTTGCGGGTTGCGGCACCCAACCGCTATTTCTGCGCCACAACGCGACGGTTTCCAGTAGCTGTCGGTGGCGGCAGTGCGGTTGGCAGCTCTTGCGGCGCTATCGCGCCGCTCCATGGAAGAGAAGACAAGTTGCAGAGCTTCAGTGCTATCGGGGGCAGTCATTTGAAAATGAAATGTAATTTAAGGGTAAAAGGGTAAAAGCCCAGAATAAGTGAGGGTAGTTTGGACTTTTACTTGTTTTTTTTCATTGATAAGGGAGTTTTTCCCTCCCTCCCTCGTCATTTTCATGAGGTTTCTCCCCCTCTCTTTTCTCACATTTAACGCAGCACCCGCCTCTTTCTTTCAGACTTCATTGCAGCAGCCCCCTCTTCATTTTCACTCTTCTTTCCCTCCCTCCATCTTCTTCTTTCAACCTTCACCGCAGCAACCTGCAGCCTCCTCTTCTGTTTTTCTGCAGCAGAAGCCCCCAGTTGTTACATGGCATCACAAAACAGTCCAGTGGGTTCTTACGGATTGGTAAAACCCACTGGTGAAAATCTTGATATGGCATGGCAGTGGAATAGTTTAAAAGATATCAACAAGAAATATGTAACATGTGATTTTTATGGGAAAGTTACAATGGGTGGCATCACAAGAGCCAAAAGACACCAAATTGGGTTGAAGGGAGATGTGGGTCCTTGTAGAAAAATCTCACCCAAAATTAAGAAGACTATAAAAGATGCTTATATGCAAAAGCTTGCTGAAAATGATGCATATAGTGTTGATATTCATGAAGATGATGATATGTTAGAAGAGGTGTAAGAAATTCAACACATCAAAAGTGGGAAAAGGAATGAGACAGCTTCAAGTGAAGCCTCTGCTGGTAATACTGCAGCTGCCAAGAGAGTTAAAGGCCCCTTGGATTGAATGTTTTTTAAGAAACCAGAAGCAAGCATTAAAGTAGGCAAAGGAAAGAGGCAAACAAGCATAAATGATGCTTGTGATAAAGAAGCAAGGGCCAGAACTATTCAATACATTGAAAGATTTTTGTGTACGAATAGAATACCTTTCAATGTTGTATGTTCAAGAAGAAGACTTTGAAGAAATGTTTGATGATGATTTTGATTAGTTCTTTTCTTTCTTGACTTTGAAAGAGCCACTAAAAATTTGTATTTGACTCTACTTGGATCCTTTGTATTCCTAGAATGTTATTAATTTAGTTACTTTCAATGAATTAGTATGTTGCTTCCTTTATGTTCCTTGAATCCTTGTTTTGAATGTGTAGTATTATACTTTTCATTCCTTATTTCCTCCTATTTTGGGTGATTTCTTATCTTATAGCATTTATATATGTGATATAATTTATTATAAGCATTTTTATGGACTTCACAGTAGCGGCTTTACCGCTACCCGCTATACCGTTTTTAGGGTCGGCCGCTACCGGCCGCTACCCGCTATTTAAAACTATGTTAGCATAGAATGTTACAAAACAATTTAGAGACTTGGTTAACTAACTTGGAGAGATTAGGTTAAAGGGACAATTAAGAACAAAAAGGACAAATTCCTAGCTTAAGGAAGGAGACCGAGAGATTTGACCAACACCTTTGGAAGCTACCTTAGAGTCATTGGCTACGATTATGAGATGAGGAAACTTTTGGGAGGACAGAGAGGTATATAAAGAGGAATTACAAGAAATATGATAAAAACACCTAAATCAATTTACCCATGGACCTTGATTATCCACATATTGAGAAATCGAAACACTAGGTGTTGAAGATGACTAGGACGGGATATTGGACTTCAACTAGATATATTCTTGATACTCAACTTCAAATAACAAATGTTAAGGCATTCCTGACTTGGAAACATTTGTTGTTTTCTAGGGGAAGCCATGCAAGAAGTAGCAAGATACTTGAGTATGGCCTATCCTCTTACAATAGGAACACCAAGAACAACCACTTCTTCCACTAGTTACATGGTTTCCAAAACAAGGGAGAATAGTGCCTAGGAAAGTCTTATCTGAAGAAAACAAAGACAAAACTAGAGAAAAAGGGACAAAAACTTGATCAATCTCTTTCCACTGCTTCTAAATCATATATTGAAGCCTTGGGGTCAAAATCAACTCTTAGCTTACATACTCGAGCTCCTGGAACCCAACTTCACAACCAAATAGTTGTACAAGCACGAGAGAATAGACCCACTATCCAAATTGAATGTAAATGACAATTTGACGACTGAAACAAAATCGGAAGAGATCGACAAACATAACCATGGCGTCGCGCTTGAGTTCCAGTGGCCAGAGACTGACATGTGGGTTGGACGCGCTTGACAAAGACGCATAGAAAAGAGGCGCATGATGACGTTTCAAACTTCAAAACCTCCTAGGATGGGCCACAGTTGGAGAGATGCACCAAATCCAGGTGTCATTGGAGGCCAGGGGAACAAGTGTGGCCATATGAAATATTGGAGGATACCAAATTTTAAAAGGAATGGAAAGTCACACTATCTTGTAAATAAAAAATATACCAACAATTAGAATAATTGTAGAATTATTTTTAGATTCATTGCAAACATATAATTTCATGATGTAACAGCTACAATCCACATCATAGCAGCCACGACCATTACCGTAACTACAACCTCAATTTAGAAACATGTACTTTGGCGTTATCACTAATCAATATGGGACTAAACCTTGAGGCTGCAATTAAAGCCACTCCAAAAGAGTCGCAACTAAGGAGGGCTAGGCGGACCAAAATTAAGGCATCTTTCCAACACTATCCCACACGCCCAGGACTTCCAACCTGAAGCATGGCAAATGCAAGTGATGCAATAATAGATTAAGGATAAGCTCTAATACCATATGAGAATTTGGGCTTAGGGCCTAACACAACCCCACAAAACCAGCTTGAAAGGTAAGGGTTGTCCCCTCTTATATACACTACATTGGCATCATCAATAACCGATGTGGGACTAAACCACTACTTTTGAGGCTGCAATTAAGGCAACCCCCAAAGAGGCTGCAACTAAGGCAGGCTAGGGGAGCACAATTAAGGCGGCTTTCCAACAAAAACAAAAAGCAACCCACAAAGAATGCACCATATGCCTAGCCCACTAAAACTACATACCCCATTTCCTAGAGGCCACTCACTATGCAAAGACAAGGGGGAGGGATATTGTACGCAGCCTTACCCTTGCATATGCAAAGAGACTGTTTCCGAATTCAAACCTATGACTAACAAGTCACCAAGGCACAACTTTACCGTTATGACAGGACTCGCCCTCTAAATGGAATAAATACATAACAAGCTAGTACAATCACATAACTAAACAGGCTGCTGTAAAATGAAACAAAGCTATATTACCAAAAACATAACCATAAGGTTGAAGGAGCTTACTATAATTATACAGTACATCTCCATATTGAATCAAGAAAACAGAGAGTCGGAGAAGAAAATGTAGAAAATAAATTGAATATCTCAAGCAAGGATGAGAATTTACAGATTGTGCTTCCTCAATCTGGGTCAATGGTCTATTAGGACGATAAGTATGGTTTTGCCGCTTTGCCCATAGCCAATAGCGCTGAAATTGAATTGGTATACCATACTCTTTTGCAACCTCTTCCTGTATATTACAGAATATGCAAACGGGCATCAAAATCAAAATTAAAATATTCAAACAAATGCTCTATATTAAACTAAGCAATCATCACTAACATTTTAAATTATTACTACAAAAGATGAGAAATCAGATTGATTTGTGTACTGTATTATATTATATTATATTCCAATTTCCAAATAAAACATAATTTATTTACAAAATGTCAGACCATATTGATTCATGTAATACATTATATTCCAATTTCCAATATAGAAATTTCCATGTGATTTCACTAGTTAGAGATAATTATACAGAACCCAAGGTTTGTGCTTTAAATAATACTGTAATAGAATAGAGGTATGTTACACACCTAACAGTATACAGAAGACCCTAGAGATCAGTGTTGATACACTATCGAGATATCATTTCAAATAACTAGAGCGAATTCACAAGGTTAAGACAATAAAAATCCTTTCATCAAAAGAAGAGGTTCAGTAAAATGAGTTACTGTGATTTTAACAATATTTTCCAGCAGCTAAGTGAAATAGTATATATATTAACTGACATCTGCTTAATGTCTTCTCCAGTCACCTGTAGATGATGCATAATTGATTAGGAATATTTATGTAATTTTTGCACTATGAAATTGATTAGACTAAATAGAAGTTTAGGTACCCCTAGTTTTCCAAATCCATGATTATTAATTGTAACATTTGCCCTCCCCCTCCCTCAGTTTTACAAATTGGCAATTTTGGTTCATATGTTAGATTTTTAACATATAATTCTGATTAGTAAAGTTATTAAGTTAATTATTAATTATTTAAAAAACTTAAATCAAAGATTATTAACTCTAACCTCTTCCCCTAAACCTCTCTTCTACATCCTCTCTTCCTCAGCATTTTCAAACTTTATCTTTTTATTTCATCATCTAAAAAGACAATTAAATTACAAGCGGCAGACATTGATATTAAATCTCAAAATCACCTTAAATTTTTAGTTGCTAGAAAAGTAATTTGACCGTAAAGAAGAGACGGGAATGCAGAGTTAGAACAAGAAAAAGAAATCCTTGAAAGCAGATTTCCAGTTATGATCTAATGAAGGTATAAAATGCTCCAAGGATTTGAAATCCCTCCACAGGTATGAAACGTGAAACGACAATACCAAGGAAACTAGAAACATAATGCTAATTTCTTCTTTGCTCAACGGCGACAATACTATGAACAACTAAATTAGGTTCCGAATAATTAAAAATGCCATTGGCATTGGCCCTAAGGAGTGCATGCATTTTTGGCAACACCAAGCTGAAACTGGCTCAATGAAATTAAATGTTCTTGTTCACTGCCTTTCCCCTCATGCGGAGAGCCTCTATGGACAAAACCATGAGCTCCAGATGCAGATCTTGCACTGCCATCGCCTCTGCATGCAAATGGTGGCGCAATTGAAGAAGTCAGAGTTGAGGATGCAGATCCCGCGCCGAAGATGCAAATCCTGCACGTTCGCTGCCTCCGAGCGCAGATGGTGGCACAATCAAAGACGTCAAAGCTGAGGATGCCGATCTGGTTTTGAGGACAAAGGATACCGTCTCCATGTCTCCTCCTTCAGCCTTTATTGTCTAAGAGAAGAATGGCAGGTAAGGGTTTGGGGGCTTGGAGAAGAGAGGTTTAGGGGAAGATGCTAGGATTAATAATCTTCGGTTAAAGTTTTTCAAGGAAGGGGACTGCAACTCAAAATACTTTCACCGAGCTATAAATTGGAAGCGGCAGTATAACATGCTTAGAGGAGTGTTTGTTGGTGGGTGTTGGAGATTTGAGGAGATTTGTGGGGAAAGACCTAGCCTGGATGGGGTTTCATTTAAGTCTATTAGCTTACAACATAATGGTATGCTGGTGGCTCCTTTTGATGAGGAGGAGGTGAGGGCTGCTGTCTGGGAGTGTGGAAGCACGAAAAGCCTCAGACTGGATGGTTTAAATTTTAAATTTATCAAAGAGTATTGGGATATCATGAAGCCAGATTTGCTCTGATTTGTAATTGAATTTCATGCCAATGGGGTGTTCCCCAAAGGTAGTAATGCATCCTCCCTGGCTTTGCTCCCTTAGGTCTAGAACCCTCAAGGTCTCAACAATTACAGACCTATCTTTTTAATTGGCTGTATGTACAAGATTGTGACTAAATTACTTGCAAGAAGACTTAAGAGGGTGCTGCCTTGTATAATAGATGAGCACCAATCCGCTTTCATGGAGGGTAGGCATTTGGTGCACAGTGTGGTTATAGCTATCTTTGGCAAGGGTAACCTTGATAAAGTCTGTCCTAAATTCAATCCCTATTTTCTTTTTTTCTTTTTTCAGGGTTTTGAAGAAGGTGGTTAGGAGGTTAGTGAGGCTGCAATGGTGGTTTTGAGAGGGGGGGGGGGGGGGGGGATTCTGATCAGCAGAATATCGCATAGGTGAACTGTGAAACCATATGTCTTTCCAAGGGGAATGGTGGTTCAGGAATGAAGGACATAGTGAAGTTCAACAAGGCTTTACTTGGAAAATGGAGATGGAATATCTTCCACAATCAGGATGAATTGTCGGCGGAGGTATTGGAATCTAGATATAGGGATTGGAGGGCCTTGGATGAATCGAGAAGGAATAATAGCGATTAAATTTGGTGGCGGGATTTATGCAGGGTTTGCAAGTCTTATGAGGAGGGGAGTTGGTTTAGAAGTAGTGTAAAATGGAACATTGGTTGTAGATCAAAGTTGAAGTTTTGGGAAGATGGTTGGTTGGGTGGTGGGGAGTCGTTGTTGGAGATGTATCCGCGTATGTACAGCATATCTCAACAACATCATCGCTTTATACATCAGTTGGGGTCTGCAACAAAGGGGGGTTGGGAGTGGCAGCTGCAATGGAGGAGATTTTTCAGGGAATCGGAGGTTGTTATGGTTGCTAAATTTATGGAGGACATCAAAGGGGTGGTAGTGCAACCTAACCAGCAAGACAGTTGGTGTTGGGGGGCAGATCCTTGTGGAAGATACACAGTGGCTAGCGCTTACGAATTGATAAGTAGCTGTCCATCAGGCGAGAATAATGATGGTCTGTTCAAGGAGTTATGGAAAGTCAAAGTTCCAAGTAAAGTGTCATGTTTTGCTTGGAAGTTGTTTCGGGATAGATTACCAACAAATATGAATCTGAGTAGAAGGAATGTGCCTCTGAATGACGTAATCTGCCCGTTTTCTAGAACCAATGAGGAGGATGCGTCACACCTTTTCTTTGGTTGTGACAAAATCCGACCTCTATGGTGGGAAGCATTATTGTGGCTAAACATCGTTGGTGTTTACCCGGAAACTCCTAGAGATCACTTTCTTCAGCACACACATGGTTATCTCAAGGGCATAAGAACTCAGCACTGGCAAACATGATGGATGTCATTGACGTGGTGCATATGGTGCCATAGGAATAGGACGGTCTTCTCAGATGAAAGTTTCAATGGTCAAAAGTTGTTGGATGATGCTGTTTTTTTCTGTTGGTTATGGCTCAAAAACTGGAAAAAGGATTTGATATCCCTTTCCATTCTTGGGCCAGTAATATAAGGATCGGATTTTGTAATCAAGGGGGATGGTTTTATAGGATACTTTTTGTGGAGGGGTACAAAGACCTATTCCTAATTCTTGCAATATGCAGTATTAGGAAGTATTATGGTTCCACAGGATTATACATAGTAGGGTAACAATGTACATACAAAAGTACCACTTGTACTCATCTTTATTAATATAATACATAATATTTTGCTGATAAAAAAATATCAATTGTCCTCTGTATTTGATTATTTTATATTACTTATCTCAATATCATAACTGAATGTGTTATGGCACTTTTAGTCAGAATAACAATGTGCCCTCCACTCTGATTTCTTTAATGAAAAAAAAGTGCAGTGTCAAGCCCAGACCACCAAGCAAAAGAGCATGACTGAAGAAGATACCTTGAAAAGGTTAAAAGATGTCTGCTTTTGGACTCTGAAACTCCTCACTTTGTCATGGTCTACAAGATCAAAGTATATATCCTTTCCAATCTGCTCTTTAAGTTCTTCATCTCGTGCCACCTAAGAATATCATGCTCAGTAATAACAAACATGATTGGTTAAGTGAAACACACAAATATTCAATTGATTCTTTAAGAAATCAAGATCCGAAAAAAGAACCTTTATAATAGTATAAAGGTGAGCTTCTGCCTTTTCTTTCTTTTTGTGCTCTTTCTCTTCTTGTTCTTTCTTCAACCTCTCCTGCATTAATTCATTGCACAAAATCATACCCAATTTCTATATAAAGTACAGAATAATACAATAAAAAAGAAGTATAGGACAGAAGCAAATTGAACTTGACTTAATTTTGGCCCAATACATTCATAAGGCCAGCAGCTTTTCATTAGAAACAAATTCAGTGTCATCAGCACCGTTCTTAGACCTATTCTCAAATAAAACAGCCATCTAAATTTGTTTAAAGTTAAAGCAAGTGACAAAACACGAAACACGTTTGTATTCAACTTGGTTTGCATCTTTCAGAGTCCTAAATGTAGATAAGAATAGACGGTTACCCTTAAATGTGCTGCAATGTCTTTCTCATCCACATTGCATATGATTTTGTCCTTGTCACTTTCACGTATATACACCAGCATATAAGCATTTGAGTATTTGGTGAACTTAAATGGAGTGTTATTGAATCCAGGATTTGTCTGTGGTAACTGTTTAAACACAAGATTCAATCATCAACAGACAAATATTCAAAAGCAAAAAATGACATGGTCAATGGCAATAAAAACAATTACCTCTTCCTCACCACCATATTGCTCCTCTAATGCTCTTTTATTATCTTCTTTTGTCACCCTCTCATCATCAAATTTGTACCTGAGTACCAATTAGAGATATTCACAAATAGTGAATGGCAGGGACACAGGCCAAAAGGGAATTAAAAACAGGGAAAAGAAGGTAAAGTGCCTCCCAGTATGTTGCATATTGAAGTCGCTCATGTACAACAATTACTGCAATTATAGTCACTAAATCAAACAAATAAGTACCAAAAAACAGAATCCTTTCAATTCTCTAGCATTCCAACAGTCTGGTTTCAAATATTATCTACAACATACTCCATGCAACTAATCTCATAGTATATCCATCCTTTTAAATAAGAACCTTCTTGAGAAATTTGCTTGGTCCCTTTTATAATCCAAATTGTCTGTAGCATTAATTTTTTTTTAAATACCCTTAATTACTTTACAGATTTTTTTTATAGTCAAATAAACAATAAATGTTATAATTAGTAAGAAACTCTTTCTTTCTATTGTGAGGATTGGAAAGAGTTGCAATAATTTTAAATTTAACAAGATAACTCTTTCTCTTGGAAAGGCTTGTTGTTTTAAAATTGAATTTTGCATCATACGAGGCCTTTATCTGAGACTCCAATTAAAGTCATATCCTTATTGACAATTAATTTTAACTCTCGATGACAACAATACCAACAGTTGAATCTTTCTACCATCATGACCTTATGGTGACTCATGTTTTAGGTTTTGCAGTAGCTAAAATGATTATGCATCTAACATCTATAGTAATATCTAAATGTTAGCTAAAATGATTATGGATCACTTGTCTATCCTACACAAAACCTGCCAGAACTCCTTCCAATAAACAAAAAGATGTTTGTAAGTTGTAACATAACCTATGATCACACCGTATTCCCAACAGCAAGCTATTGTTCTACATATCTAGATATTTATGTGTCATTTTTTCTTTCCCTATACAACACCTGCTAGAACTCCTTCCCAGTAAACAAAATGATGCTTGTAACAAAATTTGTGATCACAACATATTCCCAACAGCAAATTATTGTTCTTCCTATGCAGATATTTACCCCATCACATACATGTACAAATGCATGATAGATCAAAAGGCAATGAGCAGCAGAGGTCTCCCAACATTATTACACATACCACTGTTCAGAGAGGGTTGGCCTGATAAAAGCATAATAATGTCCACCATGCACACCTCCACTGTGAACCAAAACACTGGAGAAATTTTAAAGTATGTTAAAAGCGGAACTTCATCAATCAAATATGCATAAAACAAATTGGATAGCAATTTCTTTATTAGAATGTATAAATATAAATTTTTAATTTGTATACATTTAGTTAATTAAGGAGTAATGCTATTTAATACATGAAAATGCATGATAATACATAGATGGTCAAAGAAAAAATAGTTTTGAAGGTAACTGCATACACCAATTACATGCATTCCGCCAATCATATCAATTTGCACAACTTTCCCTATCTGCTTGTTTGTTATAATAGAAATGACCACGAAAGAATTAGCCAAGAAAGAAAACACATTGTTAAGCATCTTCTATCGTTTGGAATACTAAGGAGATGGATGAGAAAGAAAATAGTCGTGTGAGATCCACACTAACCTTTTTTTCTCGCAACAGTCAAGAAAAGAAGAGCAATAGTTCTTTTTAGGATTCCCTGCAGTTGCATACCAACTGTAGTCGTGCAATTGCAATCTAATGGTTTATATAATTTTTTCTTATATTTTTTTTTTTATCAGCAAAAGTAGTATGTTTATATATAAAAGAGAAACAGTACAAGTATTAGTATAATAAAAACAATCCAAGCATCAGATACCAGACCTATGGCAGCTTAATACATGAATAAGGCATGAATTAAACTACCAAAAGCTGGCTGGATTTTGTTATAACCTCCCCTAGAGCGATGTTTGTGTTAAACCCTCCCCTGTATACAAAAAATTTCCCCCAGATTACAAGACCAAAAGTGAAATGGAATGTTAAAGCCTTTCTCCAGGTTTTTAATCCACGACCAGCATATAAATAGCGCATCATCCATTAACTTTTGGCTGTTAAAGCTCGAATTATGAAAGATGATTCTGTTTGTGTCCCCAAATAGTCCAGGTCAGAGCTATCCACCATATTGGCCATCTCTGTGAGCTAATCCCATTGTGGTAATAGTAGGAACGTTGGCTAAAGTGTTCTTTCGGGTTTACAGAAGATACACTGGAAATAGATATCCAAGACATTGCCTCCCACCATAGTGGCCTGATTTTATCACAGCTAAAAAATAAATGTGCCGCATCCTCATCATAGATGCTGCAGAAAGGACAATAGGAATCATTAAGTTCGTCATTTCGTCTGCTTAGGTTCAGCTTAGTAGGCAATCTGTCCCCAATTAATCTCCAAGCAAAGCA
>CM023945.1:7344121-7355403 GCA_013407115.1 Glycine latifolia | reverse complement strand
GAGCCATTTCCCAAGTAAAGCATGATTAAACGTGCTTAAATCCTTGATTCCCAGTCCCCCACACTCCTTAGGTTGGCAAACCAGGTCCCATCTGACCCATGTTCATTAAATTCTTAATTACAAAATATAAAATTAAGGGTGATGATTTAGTTCAGTTAAAAAAAAAGCAACTGCACGCAATCCAACAAAACCAAATTTAATCACTAGTTGAAGCATTACCCACAAGGTGAAGTCAACTACATTAATCACACAATATCACTAGAGTTGGTTACAAAACAAATTCTTGGGAATATTATTGACCATGAAATCATGCAATATACTCTCCTCATTGGTGTTTCTAGTATTGAAACAACTTTAACCAGTTTTTCATCAGTCTTTCCTCAATAGTCACACAAATATCTGCTCACATACAATCATTTTGTATCTTGTTCTTTCTTGTATGCTCACAAATCCATTTTTTTTTTTTTATCGGCCAAAGTTAGTTGTTTAATGTTAGTGATTTTGTTAGTGGAGGGATTCGAACCCACAACCTCTCCCTCCTTCCCCTCTTCAAACTTTTTTCCCAACCACCCAACCAACCTTATATCTCCGCTCACAAATCCGTCTTAACATTCTCATTTTTACTACCACATTTTTCTCGTCATTTAAAGTCCAACATTCAGTCATAAATAACTTGTGATTTCTATCTCCAGTTAAACCACCCAGCTTGTATCTTGTGTGTCACAACATTATTAATTTTCCCATCATTTTACTGTTTGTAATAATAATATTTTGGTATTTTTTACTAAACATAATTTTCAAGTCAAAAGACATAAATTTCTTTCCAAGGAAAATATCACTTTTCCATTCTATTCAATTTCTTTCAAATTTCTCTTATTCCAAACATAAAATTTTACTTATCTTATCATCAATTTTTCTACTCAGTCTTCCAATTTTCTCTCTCCATTATCTTTTTCAAATCAAGCAAAAGTGGAAATGATTTTCATGCAAAACAGCATTTTCCTAATTATATAGAGATCCAAATGATCAACAAGATTACACCAAGGATCTACTCTCTCATCTATTTACCTTGGTTTTGGATGTACATACCAAGCATATGCTGGAATCAATTCCTCACAGCATTCTTTTGGCAGATGATAAAGTCCAAGTATGGGACTCGAGAGGAAATAAATGGAAAAATAGATTTGCAGTTTAAATTAAGATGATATACACAATCAAAGTTCAGAAAAACACCATTGACTTATGATGAAAAGTAAGTGAATGAAAACCATAAATTCTTTGGTCATTTTGTTATTGAAAAGTGATTTGAAGCATAGGAAATTTAAGAATGTTCAAAGGTACAGGTCACCCACGAACCCAAATTGATCCAAACCAACCCAAATAGTTTGGGTTGGGTAATTTTGTGTTTGGGTCAAACTTGAACCGAACCAATCAAAACCATTGAGTTTTGGGTTGGGTACGGGTTTTAATATCTAGACCCCCTGACTCATTGACCCTGCATGTTGATCCGTTAATTTGTATTAAATTATTATTATTAATATATGTAATATATAATATATAAGTAATTGGCTCAAATTTGTTGCAGCAAAGATGGTTGTAGAACATCTATTTTGCTTTTCAATTTGTTTCAAACTATATTTTAGTTTTAGTTTGAAATTTAAATTGCATTACTCATTTGACTATTTGAGAACATTGGAATTTTCAAACTATGATATAATAGCTTTATTTTTGGGTTTTTAAGCTTTGTGGCTGTGGTGCTTGTTTATTATATTTCAATTTTTAAACAATGTTTAACATAGTATGTTAGCTTATGTGATGATGATGACAAATTGACAATAATGTGATTCCTCCCCTGATCTTTTTTTTTTCACTATTTGACTACACGTAACAATTATAAGTAATGTATTACGGTATTTCATTTAATAAAATTTTAGCTTATAAAAAATATTGCATTTTAAAAAAGAACAAACAAAATTAAATGCTTTGACTTGTTGACCCAACCCAAACCATTTACAAACGGGTTGGTTTGAGTTGGATTTCATTTTTTTTCTTGGAAAACCGACCTAAACCAACCCGTTCAAATTTGATTGAGTTGGGCCACGGGTTTGGTCAAACCCAACCCAAACCGACCCACATACATCCCTAGGAAATGTACTATAGGAATAAAACCAGCTATTCTTTATGGTACAAAATGTTAAACAATGCAATGCCAGCAAGAAGGTGCAATGCAATGCCAGCAAGAGGCTAAGTGTAGTAGAGATGAGAATGTTGCAATTGATGACTGAACATACAAGATCTGGAATGGAAGCGGTAGTAAGTAGTAACTATGAAGTTGACAAACAAAACTTACCTAAGAATATGGTTTGACCATGAGAAAATTCAAATAGGCACGGATAGTTTACAAGATGGACAATAATGGAACAGACATAGAGAAAGACCAATGAAAACTGAGTGAAACCCTTGATCTAAATGACCTTACTAAAACCTTGGTCTTAACAAAACATTTGATCCATGTAGCCTACCCCACGTAATGGAAAAAGGGTTTTGTTCACATTCTTTTTGAAGTAATCAATTGCTTTATGATAATAGTTACCTCATTTTTACTATTCCTTAATGATTTAGAAAATGTCTTGGATTTGATTTGATTTGATTTGGAAGGGCCATGTATTGTTTCTCCCCAGGATAAATTGTGTTCTATTTATTTGTTCATAAGTAGCCCTTTCCAAACAAGCATGTGTACTAAATGCTCTATTCATTCTTATCCTCAACCATTGTCCTCAATATAAAGTGCATTTACCGATTGCAGTAGATGAAAGTATATGGAGGGAAAGCTATGCCAATGTATCACTAAGGGATTCTGAAACATGTGCAATTCAGCAAAAGATATCACAATGCTTTAAACAAATCAAAGACAAATTAGGAAATCATGTTACCCACTCTAGAAAATCAAGGAATATCAATGGCTAATTATTAGGAATATCATCAGTTTATTTGTTTCCATAATTATTAGGAATATCGTCGGTCTATTTTTTTCCATAATTAATAGGAATATCATCAGTTTATTTGTTTCCATTATTTACTTTTTATTAGGATTGATTTCGTAATTAGTTAGTTTCTTTTTTTACTCTTTGATTAATTTCCTTTTTTACTCTTTGATCACTTGTATAAATCGAAATCATTCCCTTTGGTGGAAATATATGAAAATCACATATTCATAGATGATATCAGAACCATGACACCCTCCATGAACAAAACTATCTTTTGCTACCATGAGAGAGTTTTTTTCTTCAATCTTTATTAGTTTTTATTTTCTTGTTACCCCAATTCTTTTTCCTCTAATTCAGTTTCTTCCACTTTCATATGTTCTTCATAACAACATTCATGGAAACCATATATAAAATGAAATCATTCTATGATAAAAGATGACCTATGTATATTAACAATTTATTTCATTCAGATATGAAATGAACTAACTAATTGCACATGGGGAGAAAACTATGCAACATATATAGCAACAAGTGCCTATAAAAATTGCACCGCTCAGCAAATAATATCATACTCTAAATAAACCAAAGACAAAACTAGGAATCACATACCTAATCATCAACCTCATACATAAAATCACCAAATAACACCAGTTATGGATGCTCGTAAAGTACATAACATACTATAAAGTATCCCATGCAATCTGTACTAACAAATACTACAGGCACTACCATAATGTTACCTGTGAAGTGTGTAAAGATTGCGGACACTCCTATCAGCATCAGGTGATAGATATTTCCCATCCTCACGATCAAGATCAAGTTGTAAGGGAAACTCATACCGGTCATTAATCTATATAGTGATATGACAAAGAAAAATTAATCTTCCATGCATTGAAAAAGTGGGCAATCTATCAATGTGAATGAAAATTGCCAGAAACATAGACACTTTTTTTTTTTGCTCAGCAAAAATAGAATATATATATATATATATATATATATACACACACATATATATATATAAGAGGAAAGAAAAGTACAAGAAGTACTGAAAAAATACAACCTATCAACAGACACAACAAAACTATGGCAGCCTAATACAAGCAGACTACATGGATTAGGGTGCCAAAGACATGGCTGAAGACTAAGCTTTACACCCAAACCAAAAAGGAGAAAAGCAATTATGCTAAACCATCCCCTGAAAACAAAAGCCTTCCCAAATATGACTAGACCAGTGGTGGAAAGGAATGTTAAATCCTTTCTCCAGGTTAGATAGCCAGGACCAACAAAAGAATAGTGCATCCTCCAATAGTTTATGTCCATTAAAGCTGTCACCCTGGAAAACAATCCTATTTCTATGGTGCCAAATACCCCAAGTCAAAGCTATCCACCAAATCTGTCATCTCTAGATCCTGAGACCGTTGAAACAGTAGTGTATGCTGAAGGAAATGTTCTTTTGGAGTTATCGAGGATACCCCTGGAATGTTTATCCAAGTCATTGACTCCCACCATAACGGCATAATTTTATGACAGTTGAAGAATAAGTGAGATGCATCCTCATCAAAACTCCTAAAAAAGGACAGCTGATATCATTTATTACTATATTCCTTCTTCTTAGGTTCTTCTTAGTAGGCAAGCGATCTCTCAACGATATCCAAGCAAAACATGAAGCTTTACTGGGAATATTTAGTTTCCATAGGTGTTTAAATACCAGATCCTGGTTCTGAATTGTTATCTACTCATTAAGTATATATATATACATATTTTATCTTTGCTGATCAAATAAAAAAAAATCTACTCATTAAGTAACCAGTAGGCGCTTCCCACCGTGTATTTCCCACTCAAATCACACCGCCAAGAGTCCTGCTGCTGTACATGTATTAATAGACCCTGTAACTCCTCTAAAAAATTTATAGCTTCTACTACTTCTCTCTCCATGAAGCACCTCCTCAACCTAAATTGCCATTCCCAACCTACTTGAGATGTAAATCCCATATGTTGAATATGGTGCTGTTTTTGTTGAGAAATCTGGTATAATATAGGATATTTCAGCTTCAAAGGCACTCCAATATCCTTGCAGTAATCATCCCAAAACAGCACCTTTGAACCACATCCTAGATTCCATTTAACACCTTTTTTAAACCATCCCTCCACATCGTTCGGATTACAAATGCCACTCAAATCCCTCCACCAAATTGATTCACTAACACAACTTCTTGAGTCATCGAAATTCCTCCAACCTCCGTATTTTGACTCCAAAACTTGTGCCCACAATTCACCGTGGTGGTGAAACACATTCCATCGCCATTTCCCAGGTAAAGCGATGTTGAACTTCAAAAGATCCCAGATTCGCAAACCTCCTTTCTCTTTCGGTTGACAAACTTCCCTTGTTTTTATTAAATTCAAAATGTTGCAGAGACGGGATTTGAACCCGTGACCTCAAGGTTATGAGCCTAGCGAGCTACCAAGTTGCTCCATCCCAGCTCACCCATGCAATCTTCTTCTGATCTACATTGCCACCCCAGAGAAATCTCCTTTGGAGCCTCCCCAGCATGTCCACCACCTTCTTGGGAATCCTGAAAAAAGAAAAGAGAAATCTAGGGATCGAGTTCAAGACTGACTTTATGAGAGTTACCCTTCCCCTAAAAGAGGTAATTTGCTTCCACTTTGATAATTTTCTCTCATATTTTTTGACAAAAGAAACCCATGTCACACCGTCTTGGGTTAGCCCCAATAGGGACACCCATATAAGAAAAGGATACAAACAACATTCTACAATTCAAATAACTGGCAGCACAACTGATCCATTGATCATTGGTCCCAAACGCCCCAAAACTGCTCTTGGCAAAATTTATCTTCAATACCGACACCAATTCAAAGCTCCTTAATAATACCTTGATAGTTCTAACGTTATCCACCGTTGCTACCCCAAAGAAGATAGTGTCATCTGTGTACTGTAGAATGCTGATGTCCACGTTCTCCTTGCCAACTTATAGCCTTCAAACCTATTCTTGTGCTGTGCTTCCCTCATTAGACCAGAAAGACTCTGCTACAACGTTAATCAAGAAAGGAGCAAGTGGGTCTCCTTGTCTGAGTCCTCTTTGAGGATTAAATTCTGCAGTTGGGCTCCCATTGACCAAGATGGAAATAGAGGCTGATTTCAGGCGGCCCTCAATCCAACTGATCCACTTAGAGCAGAAACTCATCCTTTTCATCATATACAAAATGAATTCTCAACTTACTGAATCATATGTCTTCTCATAGTCAACTTTGAAGACAACTTCTATTACTCCTTTTGGCTTCATCAACCACCTCATTTGCTATAATCACACTCTACAACAAATGTCTCCCTTCTATAAAAGCAGATTCACGATCGTCTATGATAAATGGCAGCACCTTAGCAACTATTTTATACACACAACCTATTAGAGAAATAGGTCTATATTCATCTAGGCTCTGGGGATCATGAACTTTAGGGATCAAGGATAGAAATGAAGCATTACCACCATTTGGAAATACTCCATTAGCAAAGAATTCACCCATAAAGCGAAGTAGGTCAGATTTGATAACTTCCCAAAATTCTTTAATGAACTTGAAGTTAAGTCCGTCCGGCTCAGGGCTCTTCTCACTCCCTTACTCCCAAATTGCAGCCCTCACTTCATTCACATCAAACCGCACCACTAGAAGGTTATTGTGTTGCTGTTCAATGACCTTAAATTTGACCCCATCTAATTTAGGCCCCTCCCACACATATTCTTCAAATCTCCTTTTGAAGAATATTCTAATTTCCTCTTTGACCCTACTAGGTTCCTCCAACCAGCAGCCATCAACAAATACACCTTTGACCAAATTATTCCTACATTTCCAGTTGACAATCACATGGAAAAATCTGGAATTACAGTCCCCTTCCCTGATCCATCTGGTCTTTACTTTTTGTCTTAGAATTGAGGCATTTGACTGTGCTGCAACCCACAATTCCTCCTACAATTGTTTTCTCCTTTTTAATTCATCCTCATTCAACTGTCTAACATCACCTTCCATTTCCAGCTTGTTTAGCTCCAGTTCTACTCTTTTTAAGTTCTGCTGAATATCACCAAATTGTTGTTTATTCCAGATTTTAAGCTTCTGTTTCAGCCTCTTGAACTTTTCTTTTAAAACATACCCTCCCCATCCAGTAATCATGTTTGCATTCCAGCTAACTTAAACAACCTTCCTGAAGGATTTATCTCCAAACCAGCAGTCTAGAACCTGAAAAGACTTCGGGCCCCAATCAACAAAGGAGGCTCTCAACAGAATAGGACAGTGATCGGAGAAATTTCGGTCCAAACTAATATGAGTAGTACCTTGCCATTTAACCATCCATTCCTCAGATACAAGATCTCTGTCCAGCCTGCTTTTAGCAGTCCCATTAGGTTTGTACCAAGTGAATTTTCTCCCTACACACTTCAACCTCTAGCTCTGCAATCCATTCATTGAATTCCTTTATAATACCTTCATCTGGAATCCTCTGATAGATACCCATTCTTTCTGACTGTCTTCCAATGTATTTAAAATCCCCTATTACACACCATAGGCCTCACATATTTACAAGTCTCAGCTGCCTGATTTGCTCCCACAAAATTCTTTTCATTGCTGCCTCTCAAGGTGAGTATACATTCACAATGATGACTTTTTCACCAGCTGCAACCCATGTCCCTTCCAAGTAAAAGAACCCATTTCCTACTACTTTCTTCTCAAGTTGAAAACCATCCTCACTCCAAATGCACAAAAGTCCACCAGCACTATTACATGCTGGCAGGAATTCCCAACTAACATCAGAGTCACCCCATATAGCTTGGCAAACCTTTTTATCAATGATTTCATTTTTTGTCTCTTATTGATCAATTTTCTTATTACATGCACTATTACATGCACAAAAGTACACTATTACACCAGCACTATTACATGCACAAAAGTACACAAAGCATATCCACCCTTTCCTTATTGACCAATTTTCTACTAGAGGCCCACTTAATTCCCCTCCCCAACACCCTTATGTTGTATGATAGAATCTTCATCAATCACCATCATTGTTTCCCAACCTCTGGACCTCACTCTTGTCTCTCTCTTCCATGGCAATCATCTTGCGCACCATTTCTTCTTGATTGTTGCAGCTTATTCCCAAGAGATTTGCCAAAGCCCAGTCGCTGGATGGTTGTTTTTCCCACTTACAGTTTGTAGGACTTGATACATCCTCTTCTGCAGTATGATTTTCGTTGGACCTTTCCCCCCAATCAACGATATCCTTCAGCCCACTACCTCCCAACATTGAAGGGGATGTCTCGAAGTTGGTCTGAAAGGACAAAACCTCCTTTCCTTTGTTGATATACTGCTGTAATCCTGGCCCAGGTTTAAATCCATTTTTATTTTTGGGCTCAATCCTTTTTACACCACTTGTTTCTAGAGTACACCTTCCACCGTGGGTCAGGCCCATTTTTGTCAGGGCCCAGCATTCTGTAGTTATCTCCTAGCCTTTCACCACTACATATGTTTATGGGTCCCATAGGTGCACGTTCTTCGTCCTTTCCTGCTGTACCATCACCTAACTCCTCCTTTAAATCAAAAACTTGTGTCATATGTGGGTCCCCCCATCCTAAAACCTCCATTTTGACTTCTGTCTTCTTTCTTCTCACAAAGTTCATGGTCACTGCTTTCCGCTTCAGCTTCCAACTCTGCCCACCTACCTCTTGACGGGTAACCTCTGCAGCTATGTTGTCGCTATCAGGAACCTACCACTTATGAGTGGGTAACTGACATCCGCCAAAAGCCACATCTGCTTCATCCTCTGTGTCAGGTTTACCAGTTCTTGCAAGGAACAGTGACCACTGGTCACTTGCTCCCCCCCCCCCTCTCTCTCTTACCAGTCTCTTATACCCATTCTTTTCCCCATGCTCACTCTTGCGGAAAATCTTCCTTCTCTGTAGCAATCTCATAAGATGGAAGTAAATAGTCATTCATACAACCCCCATCCCCTGCCTGCAGCACTAATAATAAACTATTTTCAAATAATTAAATATTAACAAACAATCGCTTAGGGTCCACTATTTATTTCAATTCCATAAGGCATTATCCTTTAAATTCCACCAGAACTTCTCTTTGTAATACCACCTACCAGTATAGTTCGAGTTTCCTTTCAAATACAATATAAATGCCAAATCACTTTATTGCAAGAATTAAACAGCAACAGTAAAAATACCATGAAAGAACCACTACTAACAATCAACAATGAGTAGCATTGTCAAGCATACTTTATAATAATCTTCATCAGCATTTTATAGTAGAGCTGAAGCACACCACATGCACCTTACTCCTTACAACAGTTTGACTAATTGAAGCCCTATTTCAACACGTGGTAAAATTTCTACAACCCAAATAGATAGGTACTAACTGCCAAACAATATCAAGATAAGGCATAAAGAATTTTGTCAACTGGACTACCAACCTTAACCATGGTATCCCGCATAAAGTCATATTCAAATCTTTTTAGCTGGAGTTGAAGGACAGGAGGAAAATCAATAAATAGGACACCTTTCTTAGCATCCTGAAATAATCATGTACAATTAAAAAGTAAATTAATTTATGCATCAAGCTCAATAAAAAAAATAAAGCTTCTTAAATTTTTGCATTCAAAAAGTATAGAGTATGTGATTGTATAACTGTGAAAACAATTTTGTAATATGATTGAAAGGGCTGTTAGCTTTTGCAAACAGCACCCCTCTGTGTTAGGCAATTAGTTTTTGTTATGGTTAGTTCAGCGATTCAAAGGTCTATATATACCTCTTTCGTAACTAAACTCTAACTAACTTTTCAGTCTGAAATAATATCATTTTTCTCTCTTCTTCCTCTCTTTTTATCAAAGATGATATTTAGAGCCAATTTTTCGCAGTGATCGTGTCTTCGCAAGTTCTCGATCTATTCATCCATGGCTTCCGCTCCTTTGAATTTCGTCTCTCAATCCTTCCCAAACTCCATCACCAAGAAACTCGATGATTCGAACTATCTCCACTAGCGACAGCATGTAGAACCAATTCTCAAATTGCATAAATTGCAGCGTTTCGTCATCAATCCCATTGTTCCGCGTCGCTATCCCATGGAAGATGATCGCATTGCTAACCATGTGAATCTTGAGTATGAAGCTTGGGAAGTTCAAGACCAAATGCTTCTTGTTTGGCTCCAATCTACTCTCTCCAAATTTGTTATGTCGCATGTCCTTGGCTCGAATCATTCTTATCAGTTTTGGGAAAAGATTCATGAGTATTTCAGTCTCCAAATGAAATCTCGCGCTCACCAGCTGCGAACTACGATGCGTGCGATTTCGCTTGAAGGTAAATCCATTGATGATTATCTGCATAAAATTAAAGGATATGTTGATGAGCTTGCTGGTGTAGTGTTCCAGTCCGTCATGAGGAATACGTCGACGCGCTTCTTGAAGGCCTCCCGTCCAATTATGCGCCAGTGATTTTTTTTTTTATCAGCAAAAATAATATCATATATATAATAGAAACGAGTACAAGTAGTACTGAAACAAGATAAATCACCCCAGGGAGCCTACCAAAACTTTGGCAACCTAATACCTGGTATCAACCCGAATTATGTTGCCAAAGAACAGCCTAGGGGAAGCTCACAAGAGGCTAGACACCAAAAAAGGAACCACATATAAAAGCCTTCTAACAGAACCCGTCTCTCAAATGACTAGACCAATGATAGAAAGGGGTATTAAATCCTTTCTGCAGATTAGCTAACCAAGACCAGCAAAAAAATAAAGCATCCTCCAGCAGCTTAGATCCATTGAAGTTTTCATTATGGAAGACAATACTGTTACGGTGGAACCAAATGCTCCATGTCAAAGCTATCCACCAAACGTACCACCTCTGAATTTTAAGGCCACTAACATTACAATAACAGTGTTGAAGGAAGTGATCAATAGGGGTAACCGGGGAGACCCCTACCACATTGATCCAGCCCATAGATTCCCACCACAGCAGCATGATCTTCTGATAGCTAAAGAACACATGAGATGCCTCCTCTACGCAGTTACCACAAAAAGGACAGTTATGATCACCAATATTTATGTTTCTGCGAGCCAAGTTCCCCTTAGTGGCCAGTTGATCTCCCAGTAATCTCCACACAAAACAAGTAGCTTTGATTGGAATACGCAATTTCCAAAGGTCTGTGTATACCTCCTTCTCAACTTGGGTCTCCACCACCCTGTTTAAGGCCCTGTATGCACTTCCCACCGTGTATCTACCATTCGGGGTC
>CM023945.1:7279377-7324121 GCA_013407115.1 Glycine latifolia | reverse complement strand
AAACACAATCTTCTTAATTTGAATCATCATCCTCTTCAAGATTGATGTCATTGTCTTCTTCATCACTCCCACTAGCACTAGAAATGTACTCTTCCTCCTCTTCATCTTCACTTGTGTTATTTCCATGCTCTTCTTCCACTTCTATTTCTTTTCCCTTCCTAGAAGTAGATGTTACAGCAGCTGCCCTCTTCTTTGTTGTTCGTCTAGAGTATTTCAAAGGTTCATTGGCCCCAGTTGCTTGAGCAACATCTCTCCGAGTCAACACATCATCATCAAACACCAAATCAAATTCTGCATCTTCATCTTCACCCAAATCTCCCAATAGCCATTCATTGCTATCATCAATGTCATCTAAAACAATAGGATCAATGACATCACGACTCTCATAACAATCTTGAAGAGCTTGGTTATATTTAATAAAAACCAAGTCTTGAAGCTTTTGGTGCTCAAGTCTACTCCTCTTCTTTGAATGAATCTATTATATATTTTAAAAAGCTTAAATGTCAGTTTCAACTTTCAACTTTCAATGTTTCAAATCTAAATGAACATTAACTTACTTGCTCAAAGGTACTCCAATTACGCTCGCATCCCGACGAGCTACAAGTCAAATTTAGAATTTTAATAGCAAGATTTTGCAAATATGGTGTTTGTGCTCCATACATCTTCCACCATTCAGCTGTAATGCAATTCATATGCATTAGTATTTACACGAATTATCAAATAATAATTTAAATTGATAAAAGAGTGAAATTATCCACTTACCAGGAGCCATTGTATTCCTTTTCCTTATTGCTGCACTTATTCCAAATAGTCCTCCAGCCCTCTTATATATTGGCAGCTCACTATGAATCTTATCTACTGAATCTTCATTTTCACTAAGCCTATCAATGCATTTGTATAGGCCATCTAGCACTTCAGCATCATTGTCAATGTTCGGATTGCCATAAAAGAACTCGGGATAGATGTCCCATCTTCTATCAATAATTGCATAGATGTCCTTATACTTGTCTTGATTGCCATTGAAAACCTTTTCAATTGTTTCCTTGGCCCTATCCATGGCCTCATAAATATAACCCATAGCGGGTCTTTTTTCATTATCCACCAACCTCAAGACACGCACAATAGGCCCCATAGCCTTCAAAGTGTAAACTACATCATTCCAAAATGATGGCATAAGCACAATATCTATTGCTTTCTTTCCCTTCGAATCTTTAGCCGCCTTGGACTTCAACCATTCATCCGAAGTGAACATCCTTCTAAGATTTGTTTTTTGCTTATGCAATCTTTGCAAAGTGAGGAAGGTTGTAGCAAATCTTGTAACTCCGTGCCTCACCAACTCAGACTTGCTTGTGAACTTTCTCATGATGTTCAAAGCCAATGTATGGTTATCAATGTAACCAACAATCTTGATGCCTCTTTGTATAGCCTTTTTAACTTTAGAGATCTTTCCAATATCTTCAAGCATCAAATCAAGACAATGGGCAGCGCATGGAGTCCAAAATAATTTTGGTCTAGTGGCTTGTAAAATTCTACCTAAAAAGACCAAAATCAATAAACTTGAATAAGTAACAATTAAAAGTTGATTACAAACTTACCATTATAAATCAAAACTTGATTAATAATAATTCTTACCCACCATAACGTAGTTACTCCCGTTGTCCGTCACCACTTGCATGACATTCTTTTCTCCAATCTCCTCCACAAAGTTATTCAAAAGCTCATGCACTTTGTCCCCGGTCTTCATATATTGACTAGCATCAACACTCTTCACAAACATTGTTCCCAATGAACAATTTACCAAGATGTTAATTAGGGTCCTATGCTTTCTATCCGTCCAACCATCCGACATAATTGAGCATCCATATTTCATCCTCTCCTCTTCATGATGCTTCAACAATTCTTTAGTGAAATCCATCTCCTTTTTAAGAAGTGGAACTCTCAATTCATGAAACGTTGGAGCCTTTAAATGAGGACCATAGTTTCCAACTGCCTCAAGCATCATTTTGAAACTTTTTGATCTAGCAACATTGAATGGAATTCCATTCCTATAAAAGAAACGAGCAATATATTGAACCGTTCTTGCACTTGCTTCCTTTTGACAAGCATCATTTATGCTCGTTTGCCGCTTTTGTTTTCCCAATTGGAGAGTTTGTTCAGGTTTTTTGTGAAAAAGCAAATCAAGAGGACCTTTAACATTTGTATTCCTCTTCTTGGTAGCAGCTGAAGTGACCTCCGTTGATGATGTTAGAGGTCTTTTTCCACTTTGAAGCCTTGCAATCTCTTGCACCTCGCTTCTTCTTCTTCGTTTTCTTATTCTTGCATCCCCTCCAATGACTCATTTTCAGAAATTTTCTGCTCATAGGCTGCCTTCATTTCCAATTTAACATCTTCCGGTATTTTCCTACAAGCACCCACATCTCCTCTTATTCCGAGTTGATGCTTTTTCGCTCTAGTAATTCCCCCAGTAGATGTTTTCAAGCCAAAATCACATGTCACGCTCTTCCTATTGTTCTTGTTCTGTAAGCTGTTCCACTTCCAAAAGATGTCAATTCTATCACCAGTAGGCTTAAACGTTGCAGTTGAAGATCCCATTGATGGCGTGGTGTTAGTTGCCTTGCTATTTCCTTGTTCACTAGACATTGGTGGTAGGGAACCAGAGGCCATGATTCTGCTGGGCAGAATAAAAAGACAAAAAAAATAAAAAAAGAAACAAACAGAAAACGAAAAAAGAAAAAGAAGAAACAGAATTAAAGAAAACGCTGAGAAGGAGAAGAGAGAAAGAAAGAAAGAAAGAAACAAGACACGCACAAAAGAGAGGATCCTCGACGGAGAAGAAGAAAGAGCCGCCAAAGAAGAGAGAGATGACTCCAGACAAGGCCGCCGGAGAAGGAAGAGCTGTTGGCCGCCAGAGAAGGAAAAGCAGCTGGCCGTTGGAGCAGGGAAAATCATCGGCGCAGGTCGAAGCAGAGAGGATCGTCAGTACATGTCGAAGGTCGCACAAGAGGAAGAACCCTATATTGACTAAAAGGTCAGGGCATTTTCGCCATTTCCGCTCGCACTCCCAATCGCGGACGCGTCACCGCTATCGCGGGCGCGCCGCTTCCCCTCCGTCGCGGCCGCAACATCCGCACCCTTAAAACGCACCGCTACTCTACCCCTTGTAGCAGTGCATGCCCGCTCCGCCGCGATCCCGGCCGCTACGACCGCTATTGATAACTATGATCCAACTAGCAGGAAAGTCATACAAAAAATAGTTTAAAATATGATTAAGACAATATTGGATATTCTTGACATTCTAACAACCTGATTAAAAAAATTGCTATGATTTTTGCACTTCAAGTGGTGGCAGAATTGGCAACCAACTACAACAAAAGGTTGTCAGTTAAACTATAACTAAATATTAACAGAGGTACAAAAGTTACTAAATGTAGTGTCACCAGTGTTGTTAATGGCAGAGCACGACAGAGAGCCGAAAATCCACCATATAAAAATGGCGGATGGCATAACAGCAAATGGCAGACCTATATACATAACTGGCTTGCAAAGGTAGCATTGAGTAGTCATAGAAGTCAAAGGGAAAAAAAGAGAGGTTAATGGTCGACTTAGTTAGAGAGAAACAAGAGCAAGGTTAAGGTAGAACGAAACAAGAGAAAGGTCATGAGAAAAGAGGCTGAATAGAGCTTGAGTGGGAAAAAACAACGAGAAATAGAAAGGTCGAGGTTGTTGGAGAACGTTGTCACCAACTCAGCGGTGATGGTCGTTGCTAGGTGGACACTGGAGGAGAGTGGTCATTGACAATGTTGTCAAATAGCAGCTATTGCAGCACTATCACACTATAGCATAGCGGGTTTTAGGGAAAACACAATCGCAACGGCATCGTGTTGTAGACTCTACAAAAATCGCAACCACGAGCGCCTTTAGCTTCAAAAAATCTCATTGCATCGCGGCTGTTGCGTCGTTGATTTCCAGCAAGGTTAAATCTGGAAAGAAATTGCATTGACAACGTTTGGGGTTCGTTGGTTCATCATAATGAAAGAAATGAAACCGGGTCAAATGCGGACTGCAGATTCAGGTCACGTCTGCACGGCACTTCATAGTTGTTTTGGGCTTGCGGGCAAGGTTTTTGGCTTTGTTAAAACTCACTTGCAGTAGTCACGTACGTTTTTAAAATTTTACTCTATTGGGTTTTTAAAACATCAGGGTCAAAGTTTATGTTTTTACTCTATTCTTTTTACTTTTTACTTATGGACTTGGGCTTCTTCTAATAGGCCCAACAGTAGCATTCTTCTACTTCATGCAACTTTTCAGTTTTCAGGATCATTCTATAGTCACCATGTAAACCCTTCCCTCCTCTGATTCTTAGTCACCACGTAAACCCTTCCCTACCAAAACTTTCCAGCCTTCTTCGTCCAGTGCCTCTGTTTTTTATTAGGTAACAACTTTTATTTTTCTTTCTTTTGTTTTAAAACTCCCCCATCTTCTTCATCCATGTCATATGTTTTATACCCGACCACCTTATTATTCTGATTTTTTTAAAAATCACAGTATGGCAAATGAGGGATCATCAAATCCTCCTAGCACTGATCCTAGATGGAAATATTGTACTCGAGGACAAGGAAATAGTTGTGTGTGCGATTTTTGTGGCAAGGTTACAAAAGGTGGAATTACTAGAGCAAACGAACACTTGATAGCAGAGCCAGGAAATGTTGCAGCTTGTGCCAAATGTCCCAAAGAAGTTAGAGAAGAACTATGGGCATATTTGAAAGATAAGAAGAAGCAAGAGAGTGAAACATTTCAAGGAATGCATCAACATTTTCTTGAAGACTATGGTGATAGTGATGAAGAAAGAGCTCTTGATGAAGGGTTTGCAAATATTGCATCAAGGAAAAGCACTGCTGGAAAGAAAAGCACTTCAAAAATCCAGAATCTGCAATTGAAAAAAAGAAAAAAGAGAAATTAAGACAAGAAAGCATAAGGCCGTCATGTGATAAGGATGCTAATGCAAGGGTTCATCAATACATAGCTCGACTTAGGTGGCTTGTCTTTCAACCTAGTCAAGCTGCAAAGCTTTCACGAAATGCTTAATGGTGTGGGAGCCTTCGGACCAAATTTGAGGCCTCCTTCTTATCATGAGATAAAAGTTCCACATCTTGCCAAGGAGTTAGAGAACACAGAAATTTTGTTGAAAGACCAAAAGGAGCAATGGGGAAGATTTGAATGCTCAATTATGTCTGATGCATCGACAAACAGAAAACAAGGATCTAACATTAACTTCTTGGTGAATTGTCCAGCAGGGACAATGTTCTATAAATCAATTGATGCATCCAATTTTGTGAAATCTGGCGAAAAGATATTTGAATTGTTGAACTCTATTGTGAAAGAGATTGGGGAGGAAAAGGTTCGGAGCAAAATGATGATGTTCGGAGGAAAAGGTGAGACAAAAGATTCTTACAAAGCTACCCATTTATAAAATGGGTGGTGATATGTTGGGAGCAAAATTTGCAATTCAACAAAATAGCATTGTCTCACCAGGTGAAAAAAAAGTTATCTTAATTCTTTAGAAGTTTAAAGTGTTACATTCATTATTGTACATAACATTTCTTTGGATTTGACTCTTGTAGCACAATAGTGGCAATCATATGGATTGTCAACTCTAAATTTGCAACAGTTGGCAATAAAGATTTTGAGTTTGACTGCATTGAGTCAGGATGAGAATGCAATTGGAGTGTCTTTGTGCAAGTAATTTATTAATTAGTAATTATATTAATAGTTATTAGTTAATATTTTCTATTCTTAGTTGCTCATAAAATTTTTTACTAATATTTGTTACAGATTCATTCTAAGAAAAGGAATAGGCTTGAACACAAAAGACTACACAACTTGGTGTATATAATCAAGCATTAGTTAAAAGATACAATTATAGAGATGAAATTGATCCAATTTCATCTCTATGACACTAATGAATGCACATCGAGTGGCTTGGGGGGCAAATGGATGGTAACGATGATGCTAGGAATCAGACTCTGTTTGAGGATGAAATTGATGATGGCCTTCCTTGGGATGTAGTTTTTGAGGCTTCGGGAATTGGACAGCCAATGACATGCTAGGCAACAAACTAAAAACAAAAAGAACCCCTTGGTGTTGAAGATGCTGCACCTAAGAAGAAAAAAAGTCAAGTGAGAGGATCTTCATCCCAAAGAGGAAAAAAGCAAATGATAGAAGTTGAAGATAATGCAGTCTTGGAAGAATCTGAAAAGGAGTTACAATCCATTGATTTTCGGGACTCCGAAGAAGAAGTTGAAGGGCATGCCCCATTACTAGCCAATGAGGATTATGATTATATAGGGGAAGGGGCAGAGCAGAATGAAAAGATGTTTTCTTGATGCTTTTAGCTTTTTTTATTATATGCCTTATTGGGACTTGTTTAGCTAATTAGCTTTTAGCTTACTTTGATTATGTGTGATAGACACTGGACCAGGCCGAACTGAATGGAAAAGTGTTTATTGATGAATTGGAGAATGTATCTCCTGCATACAAGTGATTTCGAGGTCACTAACCTCCTAATACCCAAAAGGTACTCTATTCAGTTAGTGCCTCTGTATTTAAAGCTTTCTCTAAACTGTTATAACTACTAACAGTTAGTTATACTGATTACAACTGTCAACAGCTACTTACACCCTCCTACTATACATTTTCCCCCACCTATTATTCCTATCAATACCCACCCCTTCAAGATGGACCTTGTCCTCAAGGTCTAAGTGAGGAAAAATCTTCTGCAACTCCTCAGCTACCTCCCAACTGTTCTCATGTTGTGGTAACCCTTTCCATTTGATCAAAACCTCCTTTTTCCCATCTGTTGCTACCCTGCGTTGCACCACCTTCTCTGGTTGTAACTGCACTTCCCAATTTTCATTCAACTCTGCAGGCAAAGGTTGTGAAAAACCAGTAGCTTTCATAGATTTCTTGAGTAAAGAAACATGAAAGACAGGATGAATCTTGCTGCCCTCTGGTAGTTCCAACTGATAAGCAACTTCTCCAATTCTTTTTATGACCTTATAAGGTCCATAAAACCTAGGACTCAATTTCTCATTGAGTTTCTTAGCCAAAGACTTCATCCTATAAGGCTGTATCTTCAAAAACACCCAATCTCCCTCTTGAAAACTCACTTCCCTCCTATGCTTGTCAGCATACTTCTTCATTGGATCTTGAGCCTTCAACAAATGACTCCTTAAATCCTGCAGTAAACTATCTCTGCTGTCATACAGCTGATTAATTTCCTCCAGTTTAGAGGGAATATCAGCCCCCTTGATTAATAAAGGTGGCAGCTGACCATATAAAGCTTGGAAATGGGACATCTTGGCTGAAATATTAAAATTGGTGTTAAACCAAAATTCAGCCCAAGATAAATGGTTTGGCCATTGCTTGGGTTTGCTGCCAGTCAAGCACCTCAAATAAACTTCTAAGCATCTATGAGCCACTTCAGATTGACCATTTGTCTGTGGATGATATGCAGTACTCATTCTCAATTGAGTGCCAGCCCTCCTAAACAATTCCCTCCGAAACACACTCATAAACACCTTATCTCTGTCAGAAACTATGGATGAAGGAAATCCATGTAATTTTACTACCTCCTTAATGAAAATATCAGTCACTTCTTTAGCTGTATAAGGATGACTAAGAGCCAAAAAACAAGCATACTTAGTCAACCTATCAATTACCACCAAAATAGTGTCTTTACCTTGAGCTTTTGGCAACCCTCCAATGAAATCCATAGCAATATCTGACCATACCCTGGTAGGAATAGGTAATGGTTGCAGCAACCCTGCTGGTGATAAATTGCTAGCCTTATTTCTCTGACAGATTTCACAAGCAGCCACATAATTCCTAATTGTTTTCTTCATCCCCTGCCAATACACCACTGCAGCCACTCTTTTAAAAGTTCTGAAGAATCCTGAATGACCTCGCACTGGTGAGTCATGCAACTCTTTCAAAATCAGGAATTCTAGCAGAATTTTGTGATAAAACCAGCTTGTTCTTGTAAAACAGTTTACCTCTATATATGCTGTAACCTTTCTTCTCCACTGTCTGGGATATTAAACCCTGAAAAATATCAAACATCTGTTGATAAGCCTGCATCTCCTCCTCCCAGTCACTCCATTCCTCCTCTTGTACCACTGAAATTGCCTCAAACCCAAACTGCCTTGACAAAGCATCAGCAACTATATTTTCTTTGCCTGGCCTATATATCAAAGTCATATCCAATTAATTTCATGGCCCATTTAAACTGTTCTTCACTCAACAACCTTTGCTCATTTAAAAATTTCAAACCTTTTTTGATCAGTTCTAATACTGAATTTTTTTCCCCAACAAATAATGTCTCCACTTCTTCACTGCTAACACAACAGCCATCAATTCTCTTTCATATACTGATTTCAGCTTTCCCCTTTCTGACAAAGCCTTACTCCAAAATGCAAGGGGTCTGTCTTCTTGCAACAATACTGCCCCCAAACCACTTCCAGAAGCATCAGTTTCTAAGATAAATTTCTTTGAAAAATCTGGAACTCCTAACCTAGGCAGCTGCTGCATTACTGCCTTCAGCTTCTCAAAAGCTTTGAGTGACTCCTCCTCCCAAACAAGCATTCTTTTTTAACATATCATTCAAAGGTTGAGCCATTTTTCCATACCCTTTTACAAATCTTCTATAATATCCAGTCAGCCCTAAAAAACCCCTTAACCCCTTAACATATTTAGGGACAGGCCACTTAGCCATAGCTACCAGTTTATTGGGATCAGCTTCTACACCTCCAGCTGAAATTATATGTCCAAAATTACATTTTTTTTTATTTACATACAACTCTTGTTGCTGTAAAACCTCCAGCACTGCTTTTAAATGCATGGTATGTTCCTCCAAACTACCACTGTAAACCAAGATATCATCAAAGAACACCAAAGCAAATTGTCTCATGAAAGGTCTAAGTACCTCATTCATGAGTGCTTGAAAGGTTGAAGGTGCATTGGTTAGCCCAAATGGCATCACCAAGAACTCATAGTGGCCCTCATGAGTTCTGAAAGCTGTCTTGTGCACATCCTCTGCCTTCATTCTGATTTGATGGTATCCTGCCCTCAAATCCAGCTTTGAAAACCATGCAGCCCCTCCAATCTCATCCAACAATTCTTCAATAATAGGCATAGGGAATTTATCAGCCACCGTAATTTTGTTAAGGGCCCTATAGTCCACACAAAACCTCCAACTCCCATCTTTTTTCTTTACTAAAATTACAGGGCTAGCAAAAGGACTGATGCTAGCTCTGATAATTCCAGCAGACAGCATATCTCCCACCAACTTCTCTTCCTCCCTCACTTATTGCAGTCTGAAAAACTGCTCCACCCGTGAAACCCACCCTACAAGATCTTCACCCGAAAAAATGGGCATCTCAATTTGCCGCCACTGTGGGGCCCCAACCTCTTCTCCCTCATGATTCTTGCCTCTCGCCTCCCTCATCGGCCCACACTCGCCCCCCGCCGGCTGTTCCAGGTTCGCGGCCAACTTCTGCAAGACCCTCTCTATCGCACCCAAATGGGTCTCCATCGTGACCCGATTAGCCTCAATTGCGACCCAATTGGCCTCCATGGCTTCGCGATCAAGCTCCCTGGCCTCGCGGGTTTCCTCCAGCACTCGCTCCAGTGTCTCAACTCTCGCATCCATCTTATTGCTATTTTTCGACGCCATTAAAGTCTCACAGCCCCAAGGAAGGAGCTCTGATACCAATGATAGACACTGGACCAGGCCGAACTGAATGGAAAAGTGTTTATTGATGAATTGGAGAATGTATCTCCTGCATACAAGTGATTTCGAGGTCACTAACCTCCTAATACCCAAAAGGTACTCTATTCAGTTAGTGCCTCTGTATTTAAAGCTTTCTCTAAACTGTTATAACTACTAACAGTTAGTTATACTGATTACAACTGTCAACAGCTACTTACACCCTCCTACTATACATTTTCCCCCACCTATTATTCCTATCAATGTGCCTCACTAGGACTTGTTTAGCTAATTAGCTTTTAGCTGTTTTAAGCTTTTTTTATTATATTGGGGAAGGGGCAGAGAAGATTGAACATATTTTGTCTTGAACAATTTAACTTTAGAGATATTATTATGTTAATGTTTGTCCAGCTTATTTTTATTTGCATATTGTATGCTTTTGATACATATTTAATTGTGATATATATTCTATTTCAACCGCTAAGCAGCTTCCACTATTTGGCCACAATGCTATCCGCTATATTCTATAGTGGATTTTCAGCTTTTCGCGATTTTCCGCAATCCGCTATTGACAACACTGGTCACTGGTTAGGTTGCTGCTTGCTGGAGAGAGCACGAGTTGCTAGGTTTTTTAGGTGCGCAGTATTTTTTTTTAATGTTTGGGCCATGAGTCAGGACGGGTTTTTGGTCTTCTAAAATTGGGGGCCCTAAGTTGGGTTCTTGGGTTTTTTTAATTTAGGACTGGTTTGGGTTGGGTCAAATAACCCAAACCCCATTTTTTCTTTCTCCCTTTCCTCAGTTTCCACCACTGTCTCTCTGTTTTCATCTTTGTTTTCTTCACGCTCCGCCATGTCCGCTACTACCGCCATGGCCTCTACATGAAGAGCAGCCACCATGCGAATCCTGCCACACCATCGCAAAAGAATGGCAGTCAGTGAGAATTCCGCCACCACAACCCGCCATAGCACCGCCATAGCCGCTATTTAATAACAGAGTGTCACACATGCAGAATACTGGCTATAACATTGGAATATTTTTGTAAAAAAAAAAATACATACATTTTAAAATCAAGCTTCTTATTTTGCAAAGCATAACATGACATTTTGATAAGGTGAATATATAAATCTTGATTCTCAATCCAGATCTTTTGTCACATGGCTTATATTTAATTTAGTTTGACTTGCACTCACACATACACACAGTCTCATATCCCAATATCCTATATTTGAGCATTGCCTGTGTCTATGGGTGCATGCATGTGTCCATGTCTTTGTCCATTGCTCCATGCTTCATACCCATTCTTGGTTAGTTCTGCATGCAACTTCATCCACTAGTTCACATAGCAGCCTCTGTTTTAGATGGTAGCCTTTGTTTTAACCATTGTTTCAAAGTTTCACATTGCTGCATCCTGTGTTTCCCACGGTTATTTTAGTCTTGATGGCATGTTCATTCTAAATTTTTAGTGAACAACTCTCAGGCTTTCAGTAACCCATCTTCAGTGACGTGGCCAATCTGTAACCTACTCCACTATAGCATTCTTGGTGCCCACCACCCCACACTGCATTAAAGGATTGATCACTATGGTTGCAGAGCAATTTGTGATTGAGTAAACAAGCAAATCCTAGACTTGTTTAAGAAACATCATATATAACTTGACCTATTGAATATCACAGTTCACTCAACTAAGCAAATATCATAAATAACTTGGAACAAGCTGCCTTGCAATCAGGAGGTCATTGGGTCAAATCTGGGAAACAGCCTCTCCTCCGCTTACAGGGGTAAGACTGTATAGTATGTACATCTACCCTACTCAGATCCTACTAGGTGAGAGTCTCATTATTAGAGTATGTATTTAACAACATAAAATTGTATTGTATTCTGTCTTGTAAGTGCTGGTTAGCTTTTGCTAACAGCACCACTCTTTGTGTAAGCATTTTACACTTTACTATCTGCACCTCTTTCTGTTAGAAGGTTAGTTAATTCTGTTATGGAATTAGTTAGTTTCTATTCAGAGGCTTATAAATACCTCTTCTGTAACTAGCTGTTGTTAAGTTTTCCAATACTAAAATAAGATCAGAATTCTTTTTCTCTTCCCTGTTATCTCTCTTACTCTTCTAAAATGGTGTCAGAGCCAATTTTTTACACTGATCGTGCAGTGCTCTTTCGTTCATAACCTCTGTTTTGTCTCAATTGTTCGTTCATCCATCCATATTAGAACATGTAAGTGCTGTTAGCTTTTGCTAACAGCACCCCTCTGTATAGACTGTACTTAGCACTTTGCTTATTGTACCTCTCACTGTACAGCTGTCAGTACAGCTGTCAGTTCTGTTATTTTCAGTTAGAGATTTTTCAGTTAGTAGGTTAGCATCAGATCAAGAGGTTATATATACCTCCTTTGTACATTGCTTCATGAAACTTTCATATTTTTGGAAATAAAAATTCAGAACCACTTTCTGTTTTCACTTTCTTTTTCTTTCAGTTTGTTCAAAAATCCATTTCTGGTTCTGAGTTCTGATTCGCAATTAACTCTTACAGGTCAAGTGATTCTGGAAATTTCAGGGGTTCACATGGTCGTAATGGTTCTTGTCATGGCAGCGGAGGTTCTGGCAGAGGTCGTGGCAGTGGTAAAAATTTCCTAATTTTCAGTGCCAAATCTGTCTCAAGTATGGTCATACTGCCAATGTTTGCCATTTTAGGACTGATGTGAATTTTCAGCCTCATGAATCTCTAGCCTTTTTTGATCCTGCTACTTTTAAGCCAATCCCTTATTCATCTGGTTCTTATAGGCCTTCAAACACTTGGGTAAATCCTAATATGAAACCAGCAGCTTCAGCTCACAATCAGCCAAGTGCCATGCTCACCAACACTTCCTCTCCTGGTAATGGTCCTGTTCACTCCACTTGAATTCCAGATTCTGGAGCCAGTTTTCATGTGACTGGTGAGTCACAAAACATCAAGCAGTTCAACCATTTTGATGGTCCTAATCAAATCTTTATTGGCAATGGTGAAGGTTTCAATATCAACGGTGCCTCTTCTTGCTTTATGTCTCCTAATGATAATCACTTCACATTTCAACTAATAAATTGTTGCATGTTCCCTCAAAAAAAAACAAAAAACTACGGAAGCTCCACGCTATGCGCAAGTAAGGGGGAGGGATATTGTTTTATGCAGCCTTACCCATGCATGTTCCCTCAATTTCAAAAAATTTGTTGAGAGTAAGCCAATTTGCAAAAGATAATTCTGTTTTCTTTGAGTTTCATTCTAATTTCTGTCTTGCGAAATCACAGCAGACAAGTAAAGTTCTACTTCAAGGTCATGTTGGAGCTGATGGTCTGTACTACTTTCAGAATCTCAAGCTCCAGCACACCTCTCCTCATCTATTGTCCACTTCAATTCCTTCTTCAGCAACCAACTTGTCCAAACATTCTACTGTTTCTTCTGGTTCTGCTACTTCTTTTCCTAGTATTGTCCAAACTTTAAATCTCTTGTTGAATTACAGCTTAATACTAAAATAAAGAGTGTTCAGTCTGATTGGGGAGAAGAATATAGACCTTTTTCCACTCTTCTGACCTCTTTTGGTATCTCTCATAGGCTTATTTGTCCTCACACTCATCATCAAAATGGTGTAATTGAGAGAGAACACAGACATATAGTGGACTTAGTACTTACTTTGTTGCATCATACTTCTTTACCTCTGCAATTCTGGGATTATGCCTTTACCACTGCTGTTTATCTCATTAACAGGCTTCCTACTGCCTCTATTAGTTTTGCCATTCCCCTCACCACTCTTTTTCATAAAAACCCTGATTTTAAATTTCTAAAAACCTTTGGTTGTGCCTGTTTTCCTCTCCTTAAGCCTTACCACACTCACAAACTTAATTTTAGGTCACAACAATGTTTGTTTTTAGAATATTCTAATTCTCACAAGGGTTATAAATGTCTGTCACCTTCTGGCAGAGTTTATATTTCTAAAGATGTCTTGTTCAATGAGCAAAATTTTCCTTATTCTGATCTGTTCCCTTCATGTGCTAATTCTGTTAGTGATCTAAACTCATATTTTAGCCTTTATCCTAATCTATCTCCTCCTGTGCTGTCTGAACCTTCCCATACACAGGTTTCTCTTTCTACACCTCAGTCTGTATCTTCTGTGCCTCCTGTTTTCTCTCCTATAAATAGCCAGCATCCTATTAGTTCTTCTCCTATGTCTCAGCCAGCTACTGCTTCAACTTCTATCCCTGCTGCTCATGTCTCTTCAGAGGCTGCTACTACCTCTGCACCCACAAATGATCCAGATCCTCACTCCATTTCTAGTAACATTCATCCTATGCAAACTAGGTCTAAATCTGGTATTCATAATCCTAGATTACACCCCTCCTTGTTTCTAGTTCATTCTCAACCAAAAACTGTTAAACAGGCCCTTGCAAACTCAGATTGGCATGCTGCCATGCAACTTTAGTATGATGCCTTAATGAAAAATAAAACTTGGGATTTGGTTTCATTACCTTCTCATAGACAAGCTATTGGTTGCAAATGGGTGTTTAGGGTGAAAGAAAATGTTGATGGGACAATCAACAAAACAAAGCCAGGTTAGTAGCAAAGAAATTTATTCAAGTTCAAGGTTTTGACTTACATGAGACTTCTTCTCCTGTTATCAAGCCAGTCACTATTCGGATAATTCTCACTCTTGCTCTCTCACATGGGTGGAAATTGTTTCAACTTGATGTGAATCATGCCTTTCTTAATGGGCTCCTTGAAGAATCTGTTTATATGATCCAACCTCCTGGTTTTGAAGCTGCTGATAAATCCTTAGTCTACAGACTTAACAAGGCACTTTATGGTCTAAAGCAAGCTCCAAGGCAGTGGTTTGACAGATTTAAATTTACTTTACTTCAGTTTGGTTTTGAAGCAAGTAAGTGTGATTCTTCTCTGTTCATATACAAGCATCAAATGCAGGTTGTATATCTTCCAGAGGTAGACCTTCTGTCATCTGGGTCTGAAGCCCAGTCCAGTGAGATTCAAGAGGAGAAACCAGAAATTAACACATTTTGTTAACAGCAAAACTGAGTTCAGAATGAGTGACTGTAACATACTGCAGAGCTCCAACAACTGATCAGTAAAAGGAAGGGTCTGGCAGTAAATCAGAGCCATGTTTGGAGAGCCTGCAGCTGGAGTTCATAGGAGAAGAAATGGGCTTTGCTTCTAGCATATTGGTCTTCTGCAACAGGCCTCGAATATATTTAGGCAGAGTCATCAAAAGTGCTCCACTAGATAACGAATGAACTTCAATCCCCACGAAATAGTCTAAAGAGCCCAGCTGCTTAAGAGAGAATGAAGCATTGAGTTGCTGAATTAATTTGAGCACAAGGGCAGATGAATTTCCAGTGATAATAATATCATCTACATATACTAAAATGACGGTAGTGGTAGAGAAAGTCTTGTAAATGAATAAAGAAGTGTAACATTTGCTGTCAGTGAACCCAAACTTCAGTAAAGTAGCTTTAAGTCTCTCAAACCAAGCTCTAGGAGCTTGTTTGAGTACATAAATCGCTTTATTCAGTTTACGTACACGGGATTTATCAGAGGACTCAAACCCTGGAGGTTGAGACATGTAAAGTTCTTCCTCTAACAGCCCATTGAGAAAGGCATTATTTACATCCAACTGCTGTAAGGGCCACTTGTGAGTAATAGCAAGAGTTAAAATCACCCTAATGGTCACAGGTTTAATCACTGGAGAAAATGTCTCATGAAAAGCAAAGCCAAACTTCTGATTAAAGCCTTTTGCCACTAACATAGCTTTGTACCTATTGATACTACCATCAGAGTTTTCTTTGCCTCTAAGACCCACTTACATCCAATAGCATTTCTGTTAGGAGGAAGAGAGACTAGGATCCAAGTGTTGTTCTTTTGAAGAGCTTGAAATTCATCAGTCATAGCAGCAAACCACTTTGTTTTTTGAAGAGCTTGTTTAACTGATATGGGTTCAGAATGAACAAGAAGCAAGGAAGGTGAATCCTTGGCTGCACTATGCCAGCTTTGTCCCTTGTAACCACCATACTTATCAATAGCGGCCGCTATAGCGGCGGAGCGGAGCGGAGCGGCCCGGCACCGCTACGGTGGGCAGTGTAGCGGTGCGGTTTGGGATTGCGGGTGACGCGGCCGCGACAGGGAAGTGACGTCGCGCCCGCGATCGCGGGTGACGCGGCCGCGATTTGCGTTTGGCTTGTGAAATGTCGAAACTGCCAAAAAAATAACCCATTTACGTGGGTTTTTTCATCTTTTCCCTCTGCGATCTCGAACATTCTTTCTCTTCTCCCTCCCACGCGACGAAGTCGAACATTCTCCTCCCTATTCTCCTCTCCTCGCGCGCGCCTTGGTTCCCTCTTCTCCCTGCGCGCGCGGCCTTGGTTCCCTCTTTTTTGTGGATGTGTATTGATTCTGGCATTCTGCCATTCTGTTTCTTTTCTTTTGGGTGGATTTTTATTCTGCCAGAATCATGGCCTCTGGTTCCCTACCAGCCACATGTAGTCAACAAGGAAATAAGTCAAATAACAACACAACTAATACCATGCCATCAGTGGGATCTTCAACAATGTTTAAGCCTACAGGTGATAGGATTGACATCTTTTGGAAGTGGAACAGCTTACAGGACAAGAACAATAGGAAGAGCGTGACATGTGATTTTTGCTTGAAAACATCTACCGGGGGAATTACTAGAGCGAAAAAACATCAACTTGGAATAAGAGGAGATGTGGGTGCTTGTAGGAAAATACCGGAAGACGTTAAATTGGAAATGAAGGCAGCCTATGAGCAGAAAATTGCTGAAAATGAGTTATTGGAGGGGATGCAAGAATTGGAAAACGAAGAACAAGAAGATGAGGTGCAAGAGATTGCAAGGCTTAAAAGTGGAAAAAGACCTCTAACATCATCAACGGAGGTCACTTCAGCTGCTGCCAAGAGGAATACAAATGTTAAAGGTCCTATTGATTTGCTTTTTCACAAAAAACCTCAACAAACTCTCCAATTGGGAAAACAAATGCGGCAAACGAGCATAAATGATGCTTGTCAAAAGGAAGCAAGAGCAAGAACAGTTCAATATATTGCTCGTTTCTTTTATAGGAATGGAATTCCATTCAATGTTGCTAGATCAAAAAGTTTCAAAATGATGCTTGAGGCAGTTGGAAACTATGGTCCTCATTTAAAGGCCCCAACGTTTCATGAATTGAGAGTTCCACTTCTTAAAAAGGAGATGGATTTTGTAAAAGAATTGTTGAAGCATCATGAAGAGGAGAGGACGAAATATGGATGCTCAATTATGTCGGATGGTTGGACGGATAGAAAGAATAGGACCCTAATTAACTTCTTGGTAAATTGTTCATTGGGAACAATGTTTGTGAAGAGTGTTGATGCTAGTGAATATATGAAGACCGGGGAGAAAGTGTATGAGCTTTTGAATAACTTTGTGGAGGAGATTGGAGAAAAGAATGTCATTCAAGTGGTGACGGACAACGGGAGTAACTATGTTTTGGCGGGTAAGAATTACTATTTGTAATTGTATTACTATTTGTGACTTTTAATTGTAACTAATTCAAGTTTATTGATTTTGGTCTTTTTAGGTAAAATTTTACAAACCACTAGACCAAAATTATTTTGGACTCCATGCGCTGCCCATTGTCTTGATTTGATGCTTGAAGATATTGGAAAGATCTCTAAAGTTAAAAAGGCTATACAAAGAGGTATCAGTGTTGTTGGTTACATTTATAACCATACACTGGCTTTGAACATCATGAGAAAGTTCACAAGCAAGTCTGAGTTGGTGAGGCATGGAGTTACAAGATTTGCTACAACCTTCCTCACTTTGCAAAGATTGCATAAGCAAAAAAACAAATCTTAGAAGGATGTTCACTTCGGATGAATGGTTGAAGTCCAAGGCGGCTAAAGATCCGAAGGGAAAGAAAGCAACGGATGTTGTGCTTATGCCATCATTTTGGAATGATGTAGTTCACAGTTTGAAGGCTATGGGGCCTATTGTGCGTGTCTTGAGTTTGGTGGATAATGAAAAAAGACCCGCTATGGGTTATATTTATGAGGCCATGGATAGGGCCAAAGAAGCAATTGAAAAGTCTTTCAATGGCAATAAAGACAAGTATAAGGACATCTATGCAATTATTGATAGAAGATGGGAGTGCCAATTGCATCACCCTTTGCATGCTGCGGGTTATTATCTAAATCCCGAGTTTTTTTATGACAATCCGAACATTGACAATGATGCTGAAGTGCTACATGGCCTATACAAATGCATTGATAGGCTTAGTGAAAATGAAGATTATGTAGATAAGATTCATAGTGAGCTGCCAATATATAAGAGGGCTGGAGGACTATTTGGAATAAGTGCAGCAATAAGGAAAAGGAATACAATGGCTCCTGGTAAGTGGACAATTCTACTTTTTTATCAATTTAAAATTTAAATTATGATTTGATAATTTGTGTAAATAACGCATATGAATTGCATTACAGCTGAATGGTGGAAGATGTATGGAGCACATACACCACATTTGCAAAATCTTGCTATTAAAATTCTAAGTTTGACTTGTAGCTCGTCGGATGCGAGCGTAATTAGAGTACATTTGAGCAAGTAAGTTAATGTTCATTTAGATTTGAATCGTTGAAAGTTGAAAGTTGAAACTGACATTTAAGCTTTTTAAATTATATTATAGATTCATTCAAAGAAGAGGAGTAAACTTGAGCACCAAAAGCTTCAAGACTTGGTTTATATTAAATATAACCAAGCTCTTCAAGATCGTTATGAGAATCGTGATGTCATTGATCCTATTGTTTTAGATGACATTGATGATAGCAATGAATGGCTAGTGGGAGATTTGGGTGAAGATGGAGATGCAGAATTTGATTTGGTTTTTGATGATGATGTGTTGACTTGGAGAGATGTTGCTCAAGCAACTGGAGCCAATGAACCTTTGAAATACACTAGACAAACAACAAAGAAGAGGGCAGTTGCTACTTCTAGGAGGGGAAAAGAAATAGAAGTGGAAGAAGAGCATGGAAATAGCACAAGTGAAGATGAGGAGGAGGAAGATTACATTTCTAGTGCTAGTGGGAGTGATGAAGAAGACAATGACATCAATGTTGAAGAGGAAGAGGATGATGATTTAAATTAAGATTTAAGAAGATTGTGTTTGTTTATTTTGAATTTTAATTTCTAGAACTTTAGTTACATTTGGTGACATTGTGTTTCTTTGACTAGTTTTTATTGTTAATGACAATTAGTGCATGAATTTTAGTTATATTTCTCTTATATATTTATATTATAAATATTTTAATACATATATGAAAACATTAGAATAGCGATCATCCCTCTACCGCTATCCCGCTATCCCAGTTTTGAGGGCGGCCGCTCCGCTCCGCTATCCGGAATTGATAACTATGGTAACCCAGAATGCACATTTTCTGGTCTGACGAGTAGCTTGTGAAATATTGGGAGATTCAGTAGCAGATGACTGAGGAGGATCATCAGACAGCACTGTATCAGTATGAACAGAGGCAGAAGAAGCCAGATTGGGAGACCGTGCAAGATCACAAGATTGGGAGACAACATTATCAAACCTGGAAACCTCAACAGAGGGTAAAGAACGGGCAACCTCAATAGAGGGTGAGGAAGAAGGATTAGAATTGGGAGTAAGATGAGAAACTGACTCGATGACAGGTAAGGTGGTTGAAATGGACTCGGTAGGTATAGAACCGGAAGTAGAAGAGGAAAAAAGTGTAGGGAAAGGAAACTGATTTTCATTGGAAAAAAAACACATGTTTTGAAACGAAAATTCTCCCAGAAGAGGATAGGCACTTATAGCCTTGTGAAAGAGTGAATAACCCAAAACACACATTCAGAGGACCTACAATCATCAACTGCATGTTGTATATCTTCTGGTTTATGAGGATGATATCATTATGACTGGGAGTTCTACTACTCTAATTCGGCAGCTTACAAATAACTAAACAGTGCTTTCTCTCTCAAGCAACTTGGGCATTTGGATTATTTCTTGGGTCTTGAGATCAAGTACCTGCCCAATAACTCCATTATCATGACTCAAAGCAAGTATATTCGTGATTTGTTACATAAAACTCACATGGCTGAAGCTCACTCTATTTCTTCTCCCATGGTATCTAATTGCAAGCTGTCCAGGCATGGTGCTCACTCTATTCAGGTCAGTAGTAGGTGTTAATCCCACTCTTTTCCTCTTCATTTCTCCCCTCCTCCTTTCACCCTTCTTTTATTTTAGCTTATTTTTCTTTTTTTTTGTCTTATTTTCCCTTTTTCTTCCCATCTCCCTTTCTCTTTCTTTGTCTTATTTTCGATCTATCAATGGGTTCATCTACCACCGACCCCAATTAACTTGGGTTAAAGGTGTTGTTGATGTTGATATTGATGTTGAGGAGCAAACTCAATGTAAAGAGTATTTCTCCTGAAAACTCTTCCCCTTGATTTTGAGGGGGGATATTAGAATATGTATTTAAACTGTATAAACAGTTTTGTATTATGCTTTGTAAGTGCTGTCAGCTTTTGCTAATAGCACCTCTCTTTGTTAAGGTCTATTAGCCTTTGCTAACAGCACCTCTGCATATTAGGTAGTTAGTTATTTTATGTTAGGTAGTTACTTTTTAATCAGAGGCTTATATATACCTCACTTGTAACTAATCCTAACTAGCTTTTCCAAAACAGAAATAGAATCTCAGTTCAGTTCACTCTGTTTTCTCTTATCTGTTATCTCTCTCACTCTTCTAAAAATGATGAACCATTAGTCAGAATTTGCCACCATAGCCTGTGGAGGCCTTGAATTAGTACTCTGAGAATTATGATTCTGATTTTGATTTTGCTGCGAACTCCAGCTGGAATTGGAGGAATTGTTCCAGTTGCTGTTTGGATTCTGATTCTGACCCCAATTTTGATTACTATTCTGATTGTTCCAGTTGTTCTGATTACGATTGGTATTATTCCCATAATTGTTGTTGTTACCACTAGTTGCAGTTGATGATACTAAACATTGAATTGAGCTCCGACCACCACTGTGTCCTCCACCGCAGTTGAAACCACCTCCTCCATGGTTGTTATGGCCACCAGAACCTTGCGAATCTAAAGAATACTGATTCGTATATTCGTATACACAGCATTGGTGTTTGAGTATGAATTCGAGTTGTCATTCTCGATAGAATGTGACACTCAACTGAGTAAGGTTAACCGTTGGCGTAAAGGAATAAGTCAAGGACTCAAGCCTGGTATATTTGTGAAGCCACAACTCATACGCAAAAATATAACCTACAGCCTCTTCAATGGTGATTTGCGGGATACAACTTTCCATCAAAGCAATAACAAAATCAAACTCTCAAGGAAGGCCCTCAAGACTCGAATCCAAGTGATCACGATAGGTAGTAGCATCGCCTACAGAAGCAAGCTCATTGATGAGCACCTTAATGCGAGAAAGAAAATCAGACACAAGTTGTCAAGAGTAGTGTGACGAAGAGCTGATTGCAATTGACGAGCTTTCATCCGAGTTTGATGATGAACATAGGCATGGATCTTATCCTACACCTGATACGAGTGAGTAGATCCAAGAACACAAGCACGAATCTACCTAAAAAGAGTAGATTGAAGCCAAACAAGCAAAAATTTATCTTGCTTCTGCCACAACGAAAATGAAGGATTCACATGATCAAGATCACGATCAGCGTCCAAAAGGTATCGTAGAGGAATTTGAGGACTAGCCACAAAATGATTGAGACCAAGAGATAAAATCGCTGGCTGAACTTGTCGCTAGAGTAGAAAATTCGTATCATTCAACTTTTTGGTGATTTGACACAAAAATTTGTGGTGACTGGAGAAACTGGAACATATTGATTCATTGGAAAAGAGTTAACTGGAATCGCACCAAAATTGTGTGGAGTCGTGCCAGAATTGAACGGAATCTCAAAGTAGAAGGGAAAATTAGAACTAACTAGAATCTCATCAGCCGGAACTTCATCAATTGCAGGATTTGCGGAAGCCTTGAAAAAGGATCAAAAAGCTCTGGATACCATGAAAGAAGGTATAGAGAGAGAGAGAGAGAGAGAGAGAATCACAACTTGTATTATTGAAGAAGAAAATACAAAGCCACTGAAATACCTTACAACAGCAGTATTTATACTACTGAGATTCAGTTATAACTGTCAACTGACTAAGGCTAACTGTTAAATGACTACAGTATAAAAACTAAGGTTAGTTATTCATATACACTTACAAAAAACTATGGAACTGTCAATTTACTGTTTCCTGCACTTTCCCAGCTAATATTCAGGAAGATGCATCACAGTTTGAAAAATGCCCAACATCTGACCAGACGGTATCGATGCAGAAGACAAAAAGTAATTCGTCAAACCCACAATTTCTTATATTTTTAAAATGGAAATGGTTCATAGAAGACATTATAATAATATCAAAATAAGTTTACAGAAAAATTCTTTGAAACACACCAAGGTTAACTTCTACAGATAATATTATAAGGTGCTTCAGCATTTATGAATAGCAACAAACCTGCAAACCATACTGTTCAGCATGATATTTGTTATCCCCCTCAAGACTTTCAACTTCAACATACTTATCAAAGGAAGCATAAACATCACGACAACCTTTGACATCAAGCTGAAGGTCTAACATGCATATGCAAAACTAAATTAGAAATACATAACAAGGACGAACTAAGCATATAATTGAATTCAAAATGCATAAGGAAGTACCATAAAATGACTCCTTTCTAGTTGATTTGTAGTCTACATTGATGCATTCTATGTAATTCATATGGTGCCCTTCAAATAATTTTTGTATGGTTCCCTCAACAACAGTTCCCTGAAGACAAATAACATAAAACAACCATTTTATATGGTCACTCATCAAGAAGAATCATGAACAAATATTCCAAAGCTCTTGCCCATACCTTCATTTTGTCTTCAAGTTTTTCACAAAGAACCCGATTTAGTTCTTGAACATCATGCTGCATGAAGGAATCATATGTATCCCATCCAAAAGACTTTGTCAGCTCCTTTGTTGCAACACTGGTATCACTGTATTGAAGCTTGTAGAATAAACTTTGTAATGCCAAAGGAATGCTACCAGTGGGCATATCATTCTCAGTTGTTGGCATATGGTACACAGCCTGAAATGTAATATCCAGGAACAACTTCCCATTACTTTCAAATGGATAAGTGGACTTCAGGCAAAACAAAATAAGACAAACCGTTCTAACCTTTCTAAAATAAGGAATATGGTACAAGGTTTGGAGTAGAGAATTCATATAACAGGTAGCTCCTTGGTTCTTAAGCCCGACATAGCCAGTCTCCTTCTTTGAATCATAAGTCCAGTAATCAACAATCCTACGCACAAGAACCTCAGCTTCGACAATAAGACTATCATTCACAAGATACCCTCTACTAGGATCATACAATTCACCAAGAGGCATGAAGGATGTGAAACCCCAATCACTTTCGCGTGCATTAAACTGGTGTTGTGTGTCTGCATGGTGTAAATAAAATTAAGCTACACCATCATAGATAAATCCAAAAAATGTTGTGCACTTTCACTTCCTCTTTTAATTAAAAAAAAAATTAATTGAGACCAGTAACACCAACAAGTTCATTTAGCGGATATACTATAGAACTCATCATCTCATTCTCCACCTAATTTTAAACAAGGTCCAAGAGGATGTAATGGAACCAAAGATTAACCACAATATGAACTGTCACACATATATGAATTAATTTAAACAACTGCTAACCAATACCCCACCCCTATCCACTCCCCCTTCCCCTTCCAAAATGACACTATCCTATAGTGAATACAGAACCAAAGGGAAAGATGCAGAAAATTAACTAAGAAACTATAAATAAATTACAGAATGAGCAAAGGAGTCACATGATTCATTATATAATGTTGTAATGATAATTGAGTAATACATTATAAAAGAATCTTTAACGTGTGAGGAGGTATCAAATGCCTTGTAAAATAGATGAGCGCCAATCTGCTTTCATGGAGGGTAGCCATTTGTTTCACAGCGCGGTTATAGCTAATGAAATCGTTGAAGAAGCAAAGAGATGCCATAAAAGTTGTCTAGTGTTCAAAGTTGACTACGAAAAGGCATATGACTCTGTGTGCTGGAATTTTCTTTTATGTATGATGAACCACCAAATGGATTAAGTGGATTGAAGGCTGTTTGAAGTCAGCCAAGATATCTGTACAGGTAAACGGGAGCCCCACAGATGAGTTTTCCTCCCAGAAAAAAGGCCTCAGACAAGGGGACCCACTACCCCCTTGTTTAATATTGTAGCTAAGGGTTTAACTAGTTTGATGAGAGAATCTCTAGTAAAGAATTTCTTCAAAGGGTTTAAGGTAGGGAGGAATGGGGTGGAAATCAGCCTATTACATTATGCTGATGACACGATTTTCTTTGGGAAACCATCGATAGCCAATGTAAAAGCCATTAAGGTCATGCTGAGGAGCTTTGAATTAGTGTCTAGATTGAAGATCAACTTTGCGAAAGTAATTTCGGGGCAATTGGTATGCCTCATAGTTGGGTACAAAATGCTGCCAATTATCTAAGATGTAGACCTATGTAGCACCGATACCGACACGGCGTTTTCGATACGTTCCCAATACGGAACTTCAATACGTTCTTCAAAAATATTAATATTTCAATACGTTCCCAATACGTCTTAATATTAAATAATATTTTTTTTATATAGAGTGTATTTCATATTAATAAAATATAATAAAAGAAAAATCATAAGCACAAATGTCCCAATAGTGACTTTCTCCTTCATTATAGGTAAAAAAACTATTTTTATATGATGATATGATGAAGAGCAAGATCTCAGAGATAAAAAAAAAGTGCAAGCTAAGTCTCAGCTTTACCACTCCAGCCCATTAACGAAAGGTCCAATAAGAGAAGCCCGGTGCACAAATCCAAAACCCTAGGAATGAGATAATGAGATAATAAAAGACGCAAAAATGCCGGCTGGTCATGGTTTGAGATCCCGCAAAAATGCCTTGCAGTTGTCTCCTACGCCAGCCATTCTGAGACAGTGACGGTGAACAGCGTGCGACGGTGGTGAGCTACGTGCGACGACGGTGACCTGGTGCCGCTATGCTGGGACGGTGAGCTGGGGCCTGGTTGTCGAGCTCGAGCAGGGGGGCGCATAGAGGGGCAGGCGAGTTGCGACCAGAAAGCGACGGCGCGTGGGCGGTGTTCGACGGCTTAAAGTTCTGAGGTGAGCGACGACGGGAAGCGAGAAATGCTTGAAGTTCTGAGGTGAGCGCAAAATTCCTTCATCACTTCTAATTTAGGGCAGTTTTTTATTTATTTACAAAAATAGCCTTTGAAATTGGATACGCGAATTCACGTGTCAGCAACGAATCCGTATCGGACGCGTGTCTGATACGGTGAAAAAAAAAAATTTGCACGTATCCATGCTACATAGATGTAGACTGTTGTCTATACCATTTCCGTATCTGGGTATCCCTATTGGGGCAAACCCAAGGCGTAGTGAGACATGGGAGCCTATAGTCTAGAGATGTGAGAGAAAACTATCCAAATGGAATCAAAGATACCTATCTTTCAGGGGAAGGGTAACTCTATTAAAGTCTGTCCTAAATTCAATTCCTATTTTCTTTTTTTCTTTTTTCAGGGCTTTGAAAAAGGTGGTCGGGTGGTTAGTGAGGCTGCAACGATGGTTCCTGTGGGGAGGAAATTCTGATCAGCAGAAGATCGCCTGGGTGAATTGGGATACCATATGTCTTCCCAAGGAGACTGGTGGTTTGGGAGTGAGCGATTTAGTAAAGTTCAACAATGCTTTACTTGGAAAATGGCGATGGAATCTTTTCCACCATCAGGATGAATTGTGGGCGAAAGTATTGGAGTCCAGATATGGGAGTTGGAGGAGCTTGGATGAATCAAGAAGGAATAATAGTTAATCAATTTGGTGGCAGGATTTAAGTATCGTGTGCAACTCTTCCGATGAGGGGAGTTAGTTTAGAAGTGGTGTAAAATGGAACATTGGATGCAGGTCAAAGGTGAAGTTTTTGGGAAGATGGATGGATGGGTGGAGGGCTGTCGCTGTTGGAGATGTATCCGTGTGTGTATAGCATATCTCAACAACATCATCAATTTATACAACAATTGGGGATAGCATCAAAGGGGGTGTTGGGAATGGCATTTGCAATGGCAAAGATTATTCTGGGAACCGGAGATTGTCATGGTCGCAAAATTCATGGAGGACATCGAAGGGGTGGTAGTACAAGCTAACCAGCACGATAGTTGGTGTTGGGGGGCACATCCTAGTGGGAGTTACAAAGTGGCCAGCGCTTACAAAATAATCAGTAGATTTCCGTCACACGAAAATAATGATGGTGTGTTCAAGGAGTTATGGAAAGTCAAAGTCCCAAGTAAAGTGTCATGCTTTGCTTGGAGGTTGATTTGGAATAGATTACCAACAAAGATGAATCTGAGTAGGAGGAATGTGATTCTGAATGTCATAATCTGCCTTTTTTGTAGAACATGTGAGGAGGATGTGTCACCTTTTCTTTGGCTGTGACAAAATCTAGCCTCTATGGTGGGAAGCATTATCGTGGCTAAACATAGTCGGCGTTTACCCGGAAACACCTAGTGCTCACTTTCTTCAACAAACTCATGGTTATCTCAAGGGCATAAGAATTCAGCGCTGGCAAATATGGTGGATGTCATTGACGTGGTGCATATAGAACCATAGGAACAGGTGGTCTTCTCAAATGAAAGCTTTAATGATCAAAAGCTTTTGGATGATGCCATTTTTTACTGTTGGTTATGGCTCAAAAATTTGGAAAAAGGATTTGATATCCCTTTCTATTCTTGGGCCAGTAATATAAGGATCAGGTTTTGTACTCAGGGGGGTTGGCTTTATAGGTTATTTTTTGTGGAGGGGTGTTGGAGTACAAGTGTGAGGTAAAGTCCCACATCGGATAGAAATAGAAAAGTTGAGCACCATATAAGTGAGAAGAAGACCCATAAACCTAAGCCTTAAGGTTTTGGGTTAAGGTGTGGTGTCTAGCTCACTTATATGGTTACTCATGACCCATTGGTGTAAATCTCTCTGATATTTATCCCCCTCAATTTCCCAACAATTGGTATCAGAGTCAGGTTCAACTTGGTGACCGGCTAGGACAAGTAAAAAGGTGGTTGTGGATCCATGGATATGGAGATCCTTTGTATCGAAAGTCTTCCTAACGGGTGAGTCCATGCATGGAGGCCAAGCAGCGGGTCTTGCAAGTGCTGCAGCAGTACAAGGTAGCCACGGTTAAGCTCGAGGGGGATGCTACCATGTGGGAGAGACTCACACTTGAGGGGGAGATTGTTGGAGTACAAGTGTGAGGTAAAGTCCCACATCGGATAGAAATAGAAAAGTTGAGCACCATATAAATGAGGAGAAGACCCATAAGCCTGAGCCTTAAGGTTTTGGGTTAAGGTGTAGTGTCTAGTTCACTTATATGGATACTCATGACCAATTGGCGTAAATCTCCCCGATATTTACCCCCCTCGATTTCCCAACAAGGGGTACCTAGTTATCTATAGTCTTATGGATTCCTAATTCTTGCAATACTGCAATATTAGGGAGTATTACAGCTCCTTAGGACTATACATAGTAGGGCAACAATGTAAATAGAACAGTACCACTTGTACTCATCTTTCTTATTACAATACATAATATTTTTGCTGATCAAAAAAAAAAATCCACTAGTTGCAACAAAAACCTAGCAAAATTTTTCACTTTTAATTTCAGCAATGCTCTTTCTTATTTACATTTATGAATAATCTATGTCATCATGTAAAAGTGTAAAAGATCAAATTGCAGGGACTACCTTTTCTCACAGAATACTTATTATGCATTTGATTAACAACTGCCAAGCTAAACTGTGCATATCTACTCCAACCATAGGGCAAACTAGCTGAATCAGCAACATCCAAATACATGGACAAATAGTCCACATTGTTTCCTTTGGGGAAAATAAGCACACGCCTGCCAAGATAAAACCAAGTTTGGCAGAGGTAATCACTGAAACAAGTATACATACCAGAGCATATTCAAGAAAATAGAACACCATTATTAACAAGTTTAGTAAATCTCTGAAAAATACCATTTATAGCCACCAACAACAAATATTTCTGAATAGAGCTTCTTTGTATTCAGCCTTGAAAAGTTGTCAATTCTCCATGTAAATCTAGATGACGGAGGATCTTCAATGGGCTGACTCTCCACAGTATTGGCATTTTCAGGTTGAGCTCCAACTAACAATCATCAAAGGAACAAAAAGAAAAAGGAACAATCACGTACCACATCTGGAATTAGCAGAAAACTTAATTTACCAACAAAAAAAGAAAGAAAAAAAAAACATGACCATAACTGAACTAGACCCTCCAACAGCTGACCAGGAACATGAGTAAAAAATGAGGTTGGAGAATTAATTACACAATCAACAAATGCATCGAAATCCCACAAGTTCCAAATTACAAACCAAAGAAATGATTGAATGCAAATTATTTTCCGTTCTGAAACTTAGCTGAAAAGCCTTTTTTTATTCAAAAACCAATCCAAATCCCAGAGCAAACACTCATTAAAAAAATTCCCTAAAAATGAAGATAAACACAAAACCTAAAATCCTCAAACCAATTTTTGACCCAGCGATCAAAGGAAGCACGAGAAGTACCTTCCATGGGTTGGTGATTGTTCTCAGGCAAATCCGCGTGCGGCACGAGCACCTCCTCGTCCTCTCGCTGCTGCACAAAACAAAAACCAAAACCAAACGCGTCACCCTAGTTCGGATCCACAACGCAAAGCCCTAAAAAAATCGAAACCCCGAACTGCACTAGAAATAGCAAAATTGCGCGAAACGCTCACTCGCTCAGATCAAAACGACAACAAAAGAAAAAAAAAACGTCAGTGGCACCACCACTCGACGGAAGAAAATCAAATTGAATATCACGACTCGTCCTTTGGCGAAAAATCGTGCGAAGAGAAACACGTTGCGCGAGTAATTATTATTGTTATTCTGATTGTGAGGAATGAATGAATAAATAAATAGGAGCGAAACGGTGCGTACAGAGACAGAGAGAGTGAGTGTGAAGGGTTAGGGAAGGAAGACGTACATCAATGGAAGCGGGCATCATCACGGTCATGGTGAATTGGAACCTGCGACTGTGAGGGTTATCGTTAGAGAGAGAGAGAGTTTGAGAGAACGAGATCAACACCAGAAAAGAGAAGGAAAGAGATATTTGCTCTTTATTTGGGAGTTTGGACTAAACCGGGATTTCACTTTGCTACTGTGGACCTAGTTCTTAGAATCTTGTGAATCATAGAAATTTACTCACACTTTCTGGTTATACCTTCAACATTCATTTTTTATTACACAGCTTATATATTATAAATTTTGTAATTTACTCTATTAATTTTATAATTTATAACATTTTATAAATTTTGACTTTTTCATTTATTTATTTATTATATTATTATAATTTAATTGATAAAAATATATTAACAATATATACACATAATAATTGACCATATTAAAATATAATAAAATGTTAAATCCATATCAATCGGTTAGTATACTATATAAAGCGGATTATTGACTTGTCAACATATATAACACACATTGATTTGACTAGGACCAACAAAAAATAAAATAAATATATTAATCAAATCAAAAACCATAATTAAGACTATAAAATTTGAATCAATTATGGCTATCATACAATTTTGCACCAATCGGATTTTGAAATTTATCTTACATGTACTATAGTACAAATACAAAATGCTTAGTCTCATCAATTCATTCTCTCTTTCTTCCTTAGTCTCATTTGTTCAATTGTTGAATTTTCACTACACATGTTTCTGTTTCTTCGTATCAAGTCAAATGTCATAAATGAAATTAGTGTTCCTCTAAATTTCAAATATGTTGTTTATTATTCCACTAGAGTAGCTTTTTTTTAACATTTAACCTTATAAAATTTCTTTTTGTTCTCTAGGAAGGTTAGTTTCAAAAGTTGTGGAGTTATTGAAAGGATGAGTATGATCTCGCAACAATGACTTCAATTGACAATAAAGTTATTTACTTGTTTATACTAAAAAGTTGGTGTTATATCATGTTCAATGTTACCAATTTTACAAGTTTTATTATGTAGATTCATCGTCTATGTAATATCCCTAAATTTGTATTAAGGATGTACTTATTATTTTTCAAATTCACAAAAAAAATTGATATTTTATTATTAAAAGCAACCTTCTAAAATGGGTACATTTTTTTAAAATACATTGAAATACCAAAAGCCAATTTCCTTGCTAGTTAGAACTCATTTAAAAACGTTCATAATTTAAATTCCATTTGTCATAAAAGTAGTTCATCTGGCAAAAGATGGTGACACCATTAAAACCTTAGATATAATTATATTTCATTTACACATGAACAAATTCATTAAGCTTGTGTTTGGATGAGGGATTTCCAAATTCTAAAGAATTTGAAATGCCAGATATTTGAATTGCTCTTGTTTAGAATTATTTCATTTTGTAAATGATTTGTTTAGATAAATCAATCCAAATTTCTGGAATTTCAAATTCTTATTTTTGATGGGATAATTCAATACCTACATATGCAAAATTTTATTTTAAATTCATATTTAAAAATTGGAATGTCAATATTAAATTTTTTTGAAAATAATAATCAGCTATTTTAAAAAATATTTAATAATTAAAAAATAATGTTAAATGTTTAACAATTCAAAAATAATTTTAATGTTTGACAATATTTTATAATTCAAAAATGTTTTTAATATTATATAATATTCAATAATATAAAATTATTGAATATTATTTAATTTACTTTTATTAAGTCTTTGGAAAAAAATTGGAATTTTTCGAAGAGTGTGAAGATAAGTACAAATTTATTTTCTTAAATTTAGACTGCAAAATTCTCCTTAAGATAAAAGGAAAATTTTATAGAATTGTAAGGCCTATAATGTTATATGGAGCTGAATGTTGGCCAGCACATATGTAACATGAGCATAAAATAGGGGTAGCAGAAATGAGGATGTTAAAGTGGATATGTGGTTATACAAAGATGAATAAGATAAGAAATGAAGATATTCGATTAAATGTAGTAGTAGTAGCGGTGATGAGGAAACAAATATTGAGGTGGTTTGGGCACATAATGAGATGGTCCTTGAATGCTGTCGTAAGAACAAAAGTTTGTTACCAATAGCTCCATACAAAGAGAGGTAGAGGTAGACCGAAACTTACTTGGGGAAAGGTAGTTAAACAAAACATAATGGAGTGAGATATATATTGGCAGACGGTGTGTCTTAGGATGAAATGGAGAAAAGCTATAAGCATGGTGGAGGATTAGACCTGTTGTTATCTCTATGTTCCAAATGGTCCCTTTTTAGTCATTTTCCTTTTCATCTCCCCCTCTTTCTTCCCCCCTTCTTTGGTTTTACCCTCTTCTTTTTTCAACCTCCTCATATCTATCATTGGGTTCATCTACCATCAACCCTAATTAGCTTAGGTTAAAGGTGTTATTGATGTTGATATTGAAATTTTCACAAAATGGAGATTTACTTTTTATTATATTCATTAATAAAAATGAAAATCATATATTTTAAAAAAAAATATTCATAATAGTTTTCAAAAATAATAAAAAAAATCATTTGATAACACTCCTTTCTATATTCTTCCTTCCTTACAACCTGCACCAACTCACCAATCAAAACTGCCATCATCGACTACCTTTACACTGTCACCTCCAACCACCACTATCATCGCCCTGTGCCGCCACTGACATCATCATTGTTCTATCTCCTCTCCACACACAACATCACTGTCTCCCTCTCCTTTGTGTGCAACACCACCATCACCATCATTCTCTCTCTCCTGAGTGTGGAGTCACGAGACAACGAGGGTGAGAGTTGAGCGAGAACATCTTTGGAAAAACTTTCAAATTCTCTATTTTTTGTGAGTATTTTTAAATTTCACTAATTTAGTATAATTAAGTTGCCCGATAAAAATACTAGCATTTGAATTTCCTTTTAAATGGTTTATATAAACAAGTCATTTCATTCAAAAGAATTTAAATTTCCTTTACAAAATGAATTATCCGGTTTAAATATCTCATCCAAACACACAGTAATAGAACATCCTCATACAATCAACAAAGTATACACTTGCACCATTTCTCATAAATATATGTTATACTTGAGCCACCAATAAAGACTAATACATGATATTAAAAGTTCCTAGTTGTAACACCCTGAAAATTACAAGTCAATCTATGTGTGTAATTAGTCTTTGTTAAGTAATTGCATGTGTGTTGAATTGATTATAGATCGTGATTTAATTAAAAATCACACTATTGAGTTCTTTTATTTAAGTGATAAGTCCTTAAATAATTGGTTTCTCAGTGATTATTTACCTATACATATTTACTCATAAATCTTTTCCAGAAAGCTCAAGAACACTTTAATCGATTACAAAAGTGATTTAATCGATTACTGACAGTTAAAACAGTTTTGTGTTTGACTAAAAACAACAAATAACAATGAATTTCATAACCTTATGAAGAGAGAAAATATACTACGAGTTATTCTGTGTTTAACCCTCAAATCCTCAAGCTTCAAGATTCCTTAAGAGGACTTCTTTTTTGGATAACTTTCTAAAGAAGAATTTGGAGAGAATGTTCTGAAATTTTTCTTTCAACCTTGATTCAAGTTTGGTAATCATTTGCATTCATCTGTAGTGGATCATCAAGTTGTTTCTCTCCATACTACTTTGGCTGTAATTCTTTTTAGAATTTTTGGTTTGTGTAACTAGTGCAATAGTCTTTCTTAAAGCATGTCTAGAATAGGTGATTCTAGAGGAAAGAGAAGGATTTTCTCTATGTCTTGATCACAGAGAGTCTAAGGGAGTTAGATTTTTTGTTCTTAATCTAGGTCTGATTGAGAGTGATTATGTAAGCTTGTAAGAAACAGATTGCTAACCGTTGAACTCTAACTAGTTGGTTATAAGAACTATATGTAGCTTCTCTAGGTTGAGAAGTGACCCAATATAAATCTTGGTGTTCATTACTTCTTTTATCTTTTCTTGTGGTTATTAATTGTCATTCATTAGTATAACTTTTCATAACCAACAGAAATATTTTGTTGTCATTGCATTCTTTTAAGATTGGAGTTTAATTGATTGAAAGTCTTCAATGGTTATTTTGTGATACGATCCCTTTCAACTCTAATTGTAAAAGAATTTTTTAATTGGCCAAGAACAACCAATTCACCCCTCCCCCCCTCTTGGTTCTTTTGTGCTGGTCATACTATTTTCAAATTTTATTTTGAGCAACATAGGACGATATTTCGTGTAATTTTTACCTTGCTAGAAAAAGGGTTCTATTAGCTTCACACGGTAAAAAAGTATAGGTATTTTTGGTTTTGGGAAGAGGTATGAATTTTAAAATCTTTGAACTATGTCCAAACTAAATTTTTGTTTATCTTGTTGCCTTGTAGAATTTTTATTGTTTTTTTGTAGATTTTTGCTAACGAAGTATTTTACCTTGTTGGAAAGACAAGAAAATTTACTTTAAGGTTTTATGAAAAGTTTGTAATAATAAAATTCTTTGGGAATTTTATAGAGGCTTGAATCTGCCTATTTTCTAAAAGCCAGGATTTTTAATGCATGGTACTTGATGTATTGATTTGTTTAAATTTTTTGCTATGCGTTTTGATGTGTTGCCTTGTTGAGTTTGCCTAAGTGTTGTATGTTTATTTTATCTGTGTTTTAGATGAATTTCAAATTGTAGTATGTTTCATTATGATTGGAACACCTGGGAAGTGTGAATCCCAGACAACTATAATTAGGAAATTTGATGTTTTAATTGGAGATCAGGAAGTGTAACCTTAGGCAATTATTGCATGTGATGTTTTGTGTATGACCTAGAGCTGTCAAAACGAGTTGAGCCCATGAGCCAACCCGTTTTGGCTCGCCTAAAATGGTGGGTTTGGGTTGCTAAAATGCTGGCTCACCAGGACCCCGGGTTATATTGACCCGGCTCACTTAACCCGCAACCCACCCGGGCTGGCTCGCAGGTTGAACAAAAAAAAAAGATAATGGAGAAAATGAAGATGATGAAGATGAAATTGATTTGTCAAATCATGATTCTAATACTCTTCCTATACAAATTAATATTGATGATTGAAATATGAGAATTTGACATTGGAGGAGTTAGATTGGTGTTTTACTAATTTAATATTGTTGAACATATTTATATTTGTTTGAGTTTCATGTACATTTAGTTTTAGTTTGAGTTTGATGTAGTTTGTAATATTTAAATTCACTTAGATTGGTTTAATTTACATTTTTCTACGCTTATTTTGTGAGTTTTTTAAGGTTTTTTTGTTTTTTTTTTTTAAATTTAAAGTGACCCCACCCGCAAACCAGCTCGCGGCCCAATCCGGATAACCCACCAACCCGGGTAGGTTGAGCCGGGTTGGCAAAAAACTGTTGGATATGTAAATACAATGAATATCTAATCTAATAAACCAAGAGGGGAGGGGTGAATTGGTTTATAAAACTTTTTGACTTTTCTTTCAAATTCAAACTCAGCGGAAGATAAACAATGGATCGTATCTTTAAACCAAACACTTTTAATAAGCAAAATTCTCTTTTCCAATCACTTAACTCTTATGCTGAAACAAAATCAGAATTGATTCACAATCCAATACCACAAGCAATTGAATGTAATGTAAATCAAAACACAATTACACACAAATTTATACTGGTTCACCTCTAACAACTTGAGGCTACATCCAGTTGTCTTCTAATCTAAACCAGATTAGAGTTCCACTAACAAGATTCAGTTCTTTACAAGCAATCAACCAAGTCTCTTTCACCCACCCTAGGCAAAATTCTAAATCTAACACTAAGATTTATCTAAAGACTTTAGAACCTGAGCACACCACTCAGTTCTACCCACTAGAAACACTATCTAGTACTGCTTTAAAGAATTCTAACTTGTTACATGGATAGTTTCAACACAAACTAAACAATACAAATAAAATCTCCCAAATAATACAACTAAAGATTCAAGAAGGACATCACCTTAATCCTTTTGTAGCAGAAAAGGAATTATACGAAATTTAAAACCTGTGATGTTGAATGAACATGCAGTCTTGAATGATCTTGCAACAGATTAATGCATGAATGTTCACTTGAAAACTCCTTCTTTTACTCTAGCTTCATGATTCTCTATTTGAAGAACAACCCAATTGAAAAAGACTCTTTCTTCACATTAAAGCACTCAGAGAATGTTAATACACTTTTGTAATGAAAGCTCTCGAATTATGTTACTCTCAGATTGTGAGTCAATGCATGATATTTATAAAAAAAACAGATTTAACAGACTGTAATCGATTATTTCGTCACTGTAATCGATTATTTTAACTAATGTAATCGATTAATTCGACTATTTAATCGATTAAAGTGTTCGTAGCAGTTCTGGAAAATAAGCATGATCAATGTAATCGATTATTTCATGATTTAATCGATTATTCCAGTGAGCTTCCCTTTCTGCCTCTAGCCTATTTAATCGATTACGATTACTTTGTAATCGATTAAATCACTTTCTATACTACACTGGATTATGCAGAATGCTTATGTAATCGATTATTAACCTATGTAATCGATTATTACAGTCTTAAAACATTTTATGCATATTTGAAACTCATCAATGCATTTCTAACTCAATGCATATGGTTATTACTTTATATCTAAGCATGAATGCATGTTGATTTAGTTTTATTAGTAGCTGCAAAGGGATTTTTTTGGGTTATTCCTTTTAATGAACCACACTAAACAAACAAAATAAAAATTACAAAGCATGAATCAAATATCAAAATTCTTCTTCTTCAGATTCTTCAATCACTTGAATCTAACAGGATATAGGGGGAGCAACTTGAAGTTTGAAGCTTAGGACTTGGAAGAATGTTTTGAGCTTTTCACATGCCTTGAAGAATGTAATTCAAATTGAAGTGTATGAAGAGGCCAATTTGTTGATCCTTGCATTGCATGCACTTCATCACTTACATGCTTAAATGTCTTCATCAAAGAATTAAAGCAATTTTTGAATAGAACTAAATAGACAATGTTTTTGGAAAAATGCAAATCTTATTGTTTTAATCGATTACACTACGGTTTAATTGATTATTTGCTTTGATTTTAAATCTGGAAAAGCATTGAAGAACAATTTAATCGATTACCATTTCTTGTAATCAATTACATAGTGTTAAAAGAAAAAAATGCATTACTGCTTTAATCGATTACCAGTTCTTGTAATCGATTACACAAGGCTTTTTAGAAAAACATGGTTTCCTGCTTTAATCGATTACCATGATTTGTAATCAATTACACAAGCTACTTCTGTAACAAGTCTTTACTGCTTTAATCGATTACCTCTCGGTTTCATCGATTATTCTGTACGTTGTTCAAACCCAAAAATCAGCCTGAACACTTTAATCGATTAAGTGGTAATTTAATCGATTACACAAGACATTTTAATCGATTATTTGGCGCGTTTAATCAATTACAGTTAGTTACAAAAAGCTGTTATAAATAAGAGTGAGGCTTGGCTTGAGATTTAACTTGAATACTTCGAATTTTCTGAATACACACAAGCCTTCACAAAGTTAGAAAGTGATTTTCTGGGTTAACTAACTTCTTGTCCCACTCTTTAATCTTCATGGGTATTGAATGATTTCTTGGGCAATAGTTTTCAAAGAAGAATAGGAGAGCATGTTCTGAAATTCATTTTGTTCATTCAACTCTGATTGATAAACCACATGCATTCATATTCATTGGACCATCAGGTTGTTTCTCTCCATTCTCTTTGGTTGTAAATTTGTTTTTGCAATTTTTGTTATTTGGTGCTATTGGAAATTGTTCTTTGAAGCTTGTACTAGAGTAGCGTTCTCTATGGAAGAACAGAGTAGTGTTCTCTGGTTTTTGTTCACTAGAAGTCTAATAGGGTTTTAGATTTCTTTTCTTTATCTAGAGTTGATAAAGAGTGTTTGTAATAAAGCTTGTAAGAACTGAAATTTATAATAATGGAACTCTAATCTAGTGTTGATTAGAAGAAACTGGATGTAGCTTCTCTTGATAAGTGAACCAGTATAAATTCTAGTGTTAATTCTCTCTCTCAATCTCTATTAGTCATCTTGTTCATTTGTTGTTGGTATTTTTATCATTACTCAACAAGTTTTGTTTTGAGCTATCGATTTCTTGAGCTGAGTGATGTGATTGATTAAAAGCATTCTTGGTTTAAAAGTGATTAAGATCCTTACTCTGATTTTATAAAGAATTTTAAAAGACCAAGTTTTAACCAATTCACCCCCCCTCTTGGTTATTGTGGGTATTCCTATTATTTTTAATTGGTATCAGAGCAGGTTCTTAAGTGTTATTCAAGATCACTATCTTTCTTTAAAAAGAAAATGAATACCACACAAATTACCTTCAAGGAGGTGCCTCCCTCAATCGTCCTCCAATGTTTGAAGGAGAGCACTTCAGTTTTTGGAAAAATAGAATGAAAATCTTTATTCAATCAAATGACCCAGGTGCTTGGAATGCAATAGAAAAAGGTCCTATGATTCCTATTAAAATTGTTGGTAATGATATGATTCCTAAAGAATGGGATGAAATGACAGATGCTGAAAAGAGAGTTGTTCAATATGATTTTAAAGCTAAGAATATGATTACTTCTGCACTTTCTTCTGATGAATTCTTTAGAACAGTTAGGTGCAAAAGTGCAAAGGAGATGTGGGAGATGTTGGAGATAACTCATGAAGGTATAGATGAAGTAAGAAGATCAAGGAAGCATGCCTTAATACATGAGTATGAAATGTTCAAGATGAATCCCACAGATAACATATCTCAGCTTCAAACAAGATTCACTCACATAGTAAATCATCTTCTTGGTCTTGGAAAGATCTTTGATGTTGAAGAGTTGAATATCAAAATCTTAAAGTGTCTCACAAGACCATGGCAACCAAAGGTGACAGCAATCAAAGAATCAAAAGATCTATCCAAAATGTCCATGGCTGCACTATTTGGTAAGCTTCTTGAGTATGAACTTAAAATGACACAACTAACCAATGCTGAAGATGCAGAAAAGAAACACAAAAGCATAGCCTTGAAAGCTTCATCCTCAAAGGTGGAAAAGGTGGAAGACTCAAGTGAAGAAGATGAAGATGAAAACATGAACTTAATTGTCAAAAAGTTTAGCAAATTCTTGAGAAGAAACAAGAATAGGAAGTTCACAAAGAACAACAACAACAACAACAAAAGGAATGACAACAACTTCACTTGCTTTGAATGTGGCAAACCTGGCCACATTAAATCTAAATGTTCTATCTTTTTTAAAAAGCAACAAGGTGAAAACAAGATGAAGAAGGAGGGAAAGCCCAAGAAAGCCTATATAGCTTGGGAAGATAATGAATCAATAATTTCTGAATCATCAACTGAAAATGAAGAAGCAAATGTGTCTCACTTCCACAATCGATGAAGATGATGATTTATCAATTGCTGAAACTGAGGTAAGTTTTGAATTTGATCAAGCTATTGATGCTTTTCAAGAAAGGCATGAAGAGGCCCAAAAGCTTGCAAAATCCAATAATAAGCTAAAGGGAAATCTTAGATGACATGTCACAAAAATTATTGAATTACAAGTTGAAATTTGTAAACTGAAAGAAGAAAATGAAAAACTTGTTTCAAGTTACAAATTGAATGGATGTGTATGTGCTTCTTCTTCATCTAGTATTGACAAATACAATGATTTGCAAAAAGAGTTTGATGATTTCAAGAAAAGTCATGGTGAAAAACATATGATAGTACTTTCTGAAAATAATTACTTGGTTGATATTTTGAGAAGGCTTTACAAAGGAAAATACAATTTGGCTGAAATGCTAAGTGTGCAAAAGTATGCTGGAGATACTTCTGGATTGGGTTACAAACAAGGATCAAAATCTTATGGAAGAACCAAGTTTGTGCCTCCAAAACAGAAATATAAAAAACTTGTTTCAAAACCAATGTTTAATCACATGACTTATTTTGAAAGAGCTTCAAGAACTATTACTTGTAACTATTGTATAAAGAAAGGTCACACATCTATAGGTGCTATGCTAGGAGATTCTATGTGCCAAATGGAGAATGCATTTGGGTGCCATGAAAAAGGAAAACAGCTAACCCCTATGGACCCAATCTCAATTGGGTACCTTCCTTTGAAAATTGATTTGAATTTTGCAGGTATGTCTAAGAGCAAGATCATCATTATGGTATCTTGATAGTGGATGCTCTAGACATATGACCGGTGACATATCAATGCTCATAAATTTGACTCTTAAAGATGGAGGATTTGTCACCTATGGAGATAACAACAAAGGCAAAATAATTGGAGAAGGAAGTATAGGAGACAACTTTAAAACCAAAATCAGAAATGTTCTTTATGTGGAAAGATTAAAGCACAATCTCTTAAGTATAAGTCAACTTTGTGATAAAGGGTTCAAAGTGTCATTTAATGACAATTGCTGCATGATATGTGATGGACAAAATGGTAAGGTGATTCACATAGGTAAAAGAAAAGGTAATATCTACTTACTCTCCATAGATCATGCATTCCTTCACAACACTTCTTGCTTAATTAGTAAAATTGATGAATTTTGGTTATGGCATAGGAGGGCAAGTCACATTAACATGCATCATATGAGCAAGCTAATTAAAAAGGATTTAGTCATTGGATTACCCAAACTCAAGTTTGAAAAGAACAAATTATGTGATGCTTGTCAAAAGGGGAAACAAACAAAAAATTCTTTTCAAAGTAAAAATGTTGTTTCTACTTCAAGACCCCTTGAATTACTTCACATAGATTTGTTTGGTCCTTCTAGAACTATGATTTTAGGAGGTAATTACTATGGGCTTGTCATTGTTGATGATTACTCTAGATTCACATGGACTTTGTTTTTGAAATCCAAGAGTGATGCTTTCAATGCTTTTAGAAAACTGGCCAAACTTACTCAAAATGAAAAGGGAAGCAAAATTATCTCAATAAAAAGTGATCATGGTAGAGAATTCCAAAATGAACATTTTGAAAAATTCTGTGAAGAAAATGGAATTAACCACAATTTTTCAGCTCCAAGAATACCTCAACAAAATGGTGTTGTGGAGAGGAAAAATAGATCTCTTGAAGAATGTGCAAGAACTCTTCTTAATGAGACAAATTTGCCTAAACATTTTTGGGCTGATGCTGTAAGTACGGTTTACTACACTTTGAATAGATTATTAATAAGGCCTATTTTGAAGAAAACTCCTTATGAACTATACAAAGGTAGAAAACCAAACATTTCTCATTTGAGAACATTTGGCTGAAAGTGTTTTGTGTTAAATAATGGCAAAGAATCACTTGGAAAATTTGATGTTAAAGCTGATGAAGCCATTTTCCTTGGATATTCATTACAAAGTAAAGCATATAGAGTTTTCAATAAAAGAACTTTATGCATGGAAGAATCAGTTCATGTTATTTGTGATGAATCTAATCCCTTTAAAGAGGAAAAGAAGTGTGATATTGATGCAGGTCCTTTGGAAGAGTTTATTCAACTTAATGACTCAATGATTAAGGAAAAGGAAGAACCAATTGCTGAAACAAAACAACCAACATCTGTTCATGAGCCTAAAGATTGGAGAACTACAAGAGATCTCTCCCTTGACAACATAATTGGTGAAGTATCAAAGGGAGTATCTACTAGATCATCATTAAGAAATCTCTGTTGTAATATGGCTTTTGTTTCACAAATAGAACCTAAGAATATTGATCAAGCCTTAATTGATGAACATTGGATGCATGCCATGCATGATGAATTGAATCAATTCAAGAGAAATGAAGTTTGGGAACTTGTCCCAAGACCTCATTCTCTCAAACCTATTGGCACAAAATGGGTTTTTAGAAACAAACTTGATGAGAGTGGAATCATAGTCAGAAATAAAGTTAGATTGGTTGCAAAAGGTTACAACCAAGAGGAAGGCATTGACTATGGGGAAACCTATGCACCAGTTGCAAGATTGGAAGCTGTTACAGATAGTAGAAGTAGGCCCAATTAGAAAGGAAGCCCATTTGAGACTGAGTCAATCCACTCTTTCAGCCAGCACCAGTAAGGAGAACATGGCCTCAACCGCCCCAAGCAACTAACCGAAGATCTCGACCAAGGTCATGGGGGAATCTCTCCCAAATAACTCCCAGGTCAGTAGTCATAAATATAGCTGCTTTCACAGAATAAGGTACGCAACATTTACTCTCTATTTCATTCACACTGCACACACCTCACACCATTGGTGTTGTCTAGCAGTGATCTTCTTCCTTGAGATATTATACCTTCATAAATATCTCCAGAGAGAGTATTGATCCTATATCGATTTCCCAGCATACATTGTTGGACATTCCTGTTCATCACGAACAGAACATTGGCGTCGTCTGTGGGAAATGCTAAACTTCAACTCCCACGATTCACAATGGTAAACACAAGAAGCAACCAGTTGGAAGGACGACAGGAACTACCTACTAATGTGGTTCCACATAAGGCTGTGCATGTAACTGACACAGTTTCAGACACCACTTCATCCCCTGCCCAGCCAGGATTGGGTATGCGAATCAATCCTCCACACATATCAGTAGGGATGGAACCAGAGTCTACTGAGCGTTTTATTCATAATGCACTCAACTCGATCTTATCTCAGATAGACGGTCTGGAAAATGACACGCTCTTCAACGACAGGAGGACGTCAATAATATCTTGATACAGTTAGACGAACGCAATGCTAAATAAGGAGCAGTGTATACAGTACATGGAACAACACATCAAAAACATGGAGAGGCCGGTCCAAGGAAGGAATCAGGAACAACCGCCTTACCCAACCTGGATCGAAGCACGGCCCCAAGCCAGTCCAATCCCGGTGTTCGACAGAAACCACACTCATGTCGAGGTAGATACGCCGGGACCAATTAATCATGTCGAACTTAGAGGATCATCCATGCAGCCCCCACAGCAAGTCACCAACATGGGGGTGAGCCCGGCAAAGGTTCAAAGCCCGGTCGTCGAAACTATGCACCAATCTAGAATAGAAGGTTGGGTATACCGAAGGAAGTATCGACGAGGCCAGCAAAACAATAGTCATTTCGTTGATGAAATTGTCAATGCGCAATTCATAAAGGATTTTGACGGTTATTTCCTATCAAAATATGATGGAAGAAAAGATCCCCAAGTGCATATCGACGAGTTCGACGTGCAAATGTGCGTCCGAGGCAATGATGAACCAATAATCTCACGGATTTTCGTCACTACCCTGTCTGGCGCTGCTCAGATGTGGTTCCACACGCTACCACCTCGGTCAATCCGAAATTTTGAAGACTTCGACAAAAATTCTTGCTAAATTTTGCTACCAGCAAGAAACAGCTGAAATCCAAGTTCGCACTAGGAAAGATACGACAGCAACCCGGAGAAACATTGTAGAGCTATTTAGATCGATTTAAAGAGGCCGTTCTGCAAGTACAAGGCTTGGAAGAGAAGGTGCACATGCATCTCCTATCAGCCGGGCTCAATAGATCATCTCGGCTAGCTAAGTCGATATACAAAGATCCGGTGAAGTCTTTGTTGGAGTTCAGAATGCAATCCAAGAAATACTTGGAATTAGAGTAAATGGAGATTGCCAACACGGCTCCGAGAGAGCTCTGAAGAAAGCCTTCTCCGCCAAGAAACCGACATCACTAGGGGAACCCCCATCCTGATCGAAATCCTGATTCGGGTTTCAGGTTAGGAAGGTACGAAACCAAATATGACAAATATACCCCGTTAAATACATCACGGGCTCAAGTAAGGAGAGAAGTTGCCCTGATTGACATGAAAAAAGTGGACCGACCCCATCCAGTCTTCAAGAAGTCCGGACTCGATTATTCCTGCTTTTGTGAATTCCACAGCGGGCCGGGCCACACCACCGATCAATGTTGGGACTTACGTGATGCTATAGAAAAATTTATCCGTGAAGGCAAGCTGAAGCAATACGTGATCAAAACCCAAGGTCAACACAACAAAAGGAAAACTACACAGAACGAGGCCCAATCACAAAAAAGCCGGGATGAAAAAGAAATAAATGTGATGAGGACGAGTTCCAGGAAGCAGAGTTTGAATGCAACGTAATCTCTGGAGCCATGGGAGGAGGAGGAGATACGGCCAGTCAATGGAGAAAATATCTTAAAGAAGTCCTCTCAATAAGGGATCAACCCAAATTCAAAGGGAGTAACAGTAAAACCGAGCTCCCACTACTCTATTTCACAGACGAAGATTTGAAAGACGTAGTTCCCGGTCATGAAGATGGTCTAGTAATAATCGGGACACTAGTCAATTGTCGGGTTAAAAGAATATTCGTCAACAATGGTAGTTCAGCCGACATTATCTCTTGGAGTGTCTTCAAGAAAATGAATTTGGAAGAGGAAGATTTAAAGCCATGCAAAACTATGTTAATAGGCTTCAATGGCGAGAATACTGGACTCAAAGGCTCCATTGATCTCCGTCTGACACTAGGAACAAAAGAGGCCTTCAAAACAGAAAGAGTCACATTCGTCGTAGGGGACTTCTCCTCACCATACAACATCATCCTTGGAAGACCAACCATCAATAAATGGGATATGCTAGTGTCTACCAAGAACCAAAAGCTGAAGATGATAGGAGGTAACAGCAAGCTAATCACTATTCACGAAGATCAAAAGGAATCCCGCCAATGTTATTACAATGCCGTGAGAGAAAGTGAGGGCGGCCCATCCTCACCACCCCGGATACGCCAAGGAGATCGGACCGGGCGAGGAGCTGAAGACCGTCAGCCTAAGAAACCAATAAATCTGGTGGAAGTCGACATGAGAGAAGATATCAAAGAATGGAGGCCAGAACCGGCTGACGAGCTCGAGGACGTTCAAATAGGAGGTCAACCGACTCAAATCACTAAAATAGGCAAGATAGCCGATCCAGTTTTCAAGGCCAAATTAACAAAGTGTCTCTGAAATAACCAAGACGTATTCGCATGGAAAGCTTCTGAAATTCCGGGAATCAAGCCAACTTTCTGCTGCCACAAATTGTCAATGTATCCCGGTTCCAAGTCGATAGCCTAGAAAAATAGAAACCTCGGCCCGGAACGAAAGCAAGCACTAGAGAAACACATCACAAAATTGTTGGAGGCTGGGTTCATACGAGAGATCCAGTACACTACCTGGATTGTCCAACGTGGTGATGGTTAAAAAATCCAACGGCAAATGGCGAGTATGCGTCGATTACACTGACTTGAACAAGGTATGCCCTAAGGATTCATATCCAATGCCGAATATTGATCAGCTAGTAGATAATTCATCCGGATTTAAGTTGCTATCATTCATGGATGCTTATTCCGGGTACAATCTGATCGCCATGTACCCAGCAGATCAAGAAAAAATAGCATTCAGAGGAGGCGAGGCTAACTATTGCTATATTGTAATGCCGTTTGGTTTGAAGAATGCCTGGGCCACATACCAGCGTATGATGAACAAGGTTTTCGCCCAGCAACTCGGCCACAACATAGAAGTCTACATAGATGACATGATAGCAAAGACGAACACAACCGGGAACCATATTCATGACCTAAAAGAGACATTCTACAGACTAAGGGAGCACAACATCCGCTTGAATCCACTCAAATGTGTGTTTGGGGTAACAGTCGGTAAATTCCTAGGGTTCATGTTGATTCATAGAGGAATAGAAGCCAACCCGGACAAGTGCAAAGTGTAAAATATAGGAAAACTTCACACTTAACCAAGAGGGGGGGG
>CM023945.1:7262681-7279277 GCA_013407115.1 Glycine latifolia | reverse complement strand
CATGTTGATTTAGTTTTATTAGTAGCTGCAAAGGGATTTTTTGGGTTAATCCTTTTAATGAACCACACTAAACAAACAAAATAAAAATTACAAAGCATGAATCAAATATCAAAATTCTTCTTCTTCAGATTCTTCAATCACTTGAATCTAACACCATGCAGTTGTTTTGTGACAACACAGCAGCTCTTCACATCGCTAGGAATCCAGTTTTTCATGAGCGGACGAAACATATAGAGCTTGATTGCCATTTTGTCCAGGAACATATTCAAGCTAATACTATTGCTACTTCGCATGTTCGTTCGCAATCCCAATTTACAGATCTATTCACAAAAGCTTTGGGACAATCTGTGTTTCTTGCATTCCTTCCCAAGTTGGGCATTTCATTCTTACATGCTCCAACTTGAGGGGGAGTGTTGGAGATATGATCGATATGCAATATATGTTTGTTATCTTCTAGATTCTGTTTGTTGAATCTATCTTCTGGTTGTTATTTGTTACGTAGAAGTCTATGTACTTTAGGATGTTAGTTTGTTAGCACCTTTTGTTAGTTTGTTAGCTCCAGATATTTTGCTTCCTATTATTTTGTAATTGCTTTGACTATTTAATGGCAACCGTGTGAATAGAAAAGAAACCATTTGGGTACCAGATTTTATCTAATATAGAAGAAACCGAATTCCCCCTTTTCAGGATTCAATATACATCATTCTTTTTTTGGAAAAAAAAGTAAAATTATTTAATTTGTAAAGATTTTATACTCTTAATCAATACGAAATAATCTTAGATATGGTTTTTAAAATAATTTTTACAAAAATTAACAATTTTACTATGCATGTTTGTATGATTAGATGTCTCAGTAAAAAAAACTTTATAGTGGCAATGCATTATAATTAAATTTAAATAAAATTGTTTATCTGATTTGGGATAGCTCCTTTGTTTTTCCTATGGGCTAGAAAAATATTTAGCTATTTTTCTGTTGACAGGTTATCAGAATTGTTGGTTCTATGGTAATTGTCTGTGTACTTTGGTGACACTAGTTTTGTCCACAATGGAGTTGGGGTTTCTTGGCAAAATCCCTGGGTTTAATGCTCAAGTGAACACAGATTTGGCGACTAATTCAGTTCCTACCGAAACATTCACTAAACAACCTAAACAAGAACTTGGGAATGATCCCAAATTGCCCATCCTTTCATTGTTTCCTTGGGGAAATCGTGCTGGAGAGGAATTTCAATGACCATCTACTATCAATAAAGAGTTAAAGAGGCAAGCACGTCATAGGAATGGTGTAGGAAAGGATGGTGAGGCTACCCCTTTGCGCTTCTAGCCTTATGTGTGTCAGGTTCCATGGCATACAGGGGTTAGAGCATTTCTTTCTCAGTTTTTCCCTAGATATGGACATTACTATGGGCCAAATTGGTCAAGTGGGAAAGACAGAGGATCTCTTGTTTGGGACAGGCGACCGATTGATTGGTTGGATTTCTGCTGTTACTGCCATGATATAGGGTATGATACTCATGATCAATCTAAGCTGCTGAAAGCTGACTTAGCCTTTTTGGAGTGTTTGGAGAAGCAGCATAGGAGTACTAAAGGAGACCCTCATGTTGCTCATCTTTATAAAACAATGTGTGTTAATGGTATGCTTCTCACTAAACACTGTAAGGATAATACTTCAAGCCTGTTCTGTAAGTGTTTTTGGTGTTCTGTAATCAAAATTTCACTTCGGTAACATGTGGAATAAATGTTGCCATTTAAGGTCAGCATTTGTTACTGAGATGAAGCTCTAATTTTGAATACCAAAATCACTTAAAGAATTGTACCTAAGTTGTTAATCCTTTATGGGTTAATAATGTTATGCTTTGCTCTGTTATAATGAGAGTAGTAGCTTTTGAACATATTTGTTGACTTCTTTTTCCTCATTGAATGACAGGTCTGAGGAATTTTTTGATACCATGCAGAAGGAATATTGTGAATCTACAACAGTTTGGGCAACCTATGATTTAGTTTGGATGGCTAAGCAATTTGAGATTGGGAGGTTGGAACTTTCAGAAAACTCATAGATTGAGCTCACTGGGGGGGTACTATGTCATAAATTGTGAATTTCATCGAATTTTGAAAGTATGTGATCCTGACCCCCCAGTCTTCCAAGTTACTTTAGTTTTAACCTTCTGTTTGCTAGAGCATGCTTCTTATTGTTATGACTTCCACATTTTGTATAGACTACAGTAGTGTACATAGCTTGTTTTGTAAATTGCAACCTTTGGCGTTGCGTGACATCTTGGTGCCATAAGCAAACTTGTTATAATGAAAATCATTAGGTTGTGAATTGTGACTTGTTACTTTGCTCACTTATATTTGCAGCATATGATTACGCCACAGGTACCTTGGTGTTGATATCTAAAAATAGTTAGTTTTATAATTGAAAGTGTTATTTATTGTGTGGAAAACCAATAATTTTTCAGATAAAATAGATGGTTATAAACTTAAGTTGTGGACAATATTGTGCTTGTGTAAGTACATGTTGATTGGACTTGGGGTAATACAAGGAGGCTAACACGACAAGGAGACTTTTGTCTAGGGGGTATATAAGTGAATTTCAAAATTTAACATGACGTCTAATTCAAAACCTTAACCTTTAGATGCACTAGTCTTTCTTTATGCTATTCAATTTTGTTCATCTCTATCTAATGTGAGAGCTTTTTAATCATTTTTTATTGAACACATGTATACTCTAATTGCTATTGGTCTCACTCCTATTGTTATTGGCCCCTATCATTGACCACTTTTTTATTTCCAAAATGCCCTTCCCATAAAATCATAATTTCATTGATCATGTACAACAAAACCATGAATCTATTTACAACCCTTTCGCACCCCCTCAATATAACGAAATCATGATTTTGTTATATCTTTTTTTTTTGTCACCCCATACATAACAATGAAATCCCGATTCTAAAATGTTTTTTGTCACCCCCCTTGATGCAATGGAATCGTAATTCCATTGTTATTTTTTTGACAATACATTATTTCGTTGCACTACTTTGGGTAGAAAAAAAAGACTCAACAAAATCATGATTTGGTTGTATAATTTTTTATAAAAAGTTGAAAATAAAAATTAAATATATATTTGGTGTTTTTCTATTGGATGAACACTGATAAGTGCCCTATTTTAGTAAAATCAGGCTTACAATGATGGCACTTACCTTCTAATTTCAGTAAAATTGTTTATATACTTGTCCTAAAACCTGGTTGATTTGTATTTAGTACTTGTATGAATGTTGTTTTTCACATTTTGGAAGATTAGTCCAATCATATTTTTTATTTTGATAGGTTCCGATTGTATCCAAAGCCTCCAAGCAAGCAAAGCAAGCGAAAGGGGCATAAGAATCAAATTTGGGAGGTGTCAGAAGCAAAATGGCCCAAAACTCGTCTAGGCCCATGACCTTTCTTCATCATTAAGTCTTTAACTCGCCCAGGCGAGTGGAACTAGTGTATTTTGCTTGCCCAGGCAAGTGGAGGCTTCCAGAAAAACGTATTAGCTTGCCCAAGCGAGTGAACCAAGGCCAAATTGCTCGCCTGGGCGAGTGAGCTTAAGCAGGTGACCAAATCCTATAAATAGGCATGCAAGGTGACCATGGAAGGATGACTTTGAAGGGAGAGAAGTGATAAACATTTAGGGTTTAGAGAGAGGTGAGAGAAGAAAGAAAAGGAGTGGAAACTCTATAGGAACGGGCCGAGGATCGCTACCTTTGTCATGTTTTCTGTTGATCTCTTGCTCTACACCATGATTGGTTAGTTTATCTTAAGGATTGGATGTAATCTTCTTACCTTTATGTATTTCTTTTTATATTTGATATATGTATGAATCTTTTCTATTCATTTTGGTGATTTCATTTTATTCTTAATGCTTGATTCTATTTGATCACTAGTTTCATGAAATTGGATTCTAAGTTTCATTGGAAAGTACTCTTAGGATTTGAACTGAATGATTTTACTCTTCACGTTACGTTGCTAGGAATAGAGCATAACGTTTAGATTGCAAATAGCACGCGATTTATGATTGTAATGCTGGGTTATTTACTTCGTATGTGAGGGATCGATATTTGGTAAAAATATCCTTAGAATTCTCAATTGCGAGGGATCGATTCGGGGTGAATTAATGTGTGCATCAGTAATGATGGAAAATGATTTATACATGGTAATCTTAATTGAATACTGAGGATATGAATGATAAAACTCAATCCTATGTTCTCTTCAATTAATTTCATTTTATTAGTTTCTGTACTTTTTAATTATTTTCCATTATTTTCACAAAACACGTTAAATTTAGCTCATACTAGTTGTACATAACTATTAAACTGTTACTTTTATTTAAATTAACTAAGTAACTCAAGTCCCTGTGGAGACGGTCTTTTTTATAAATTTTGTAACTTAAAATGACAAATTAGTACGCTTGCCAAAAGTCTAGCAAACACTGCAATAATTGACTAAGCACGCTGCTTTTTATGATACGTATTGACTAAACACTACTTTTTTCTGATACGCATACCAACCATATTAAATATAGATGTAATTTAAATCATCTATTTTGTCGGTGTGATCTCAACCATTGGTATGGCTCATGAGAGAATAGTAGATCATCTAGTATAAATAGTAGCATGAGTTTGATGCAACACCACCTTTGGTTGATATTCACCAAATTGTTGGAAACATGAAGAGTGTATCTGTTGTTGTGTGTTGTAATGGTGACATTATTTCATCATCTAAAGTGGTATTGTTTGAATGTCCTAGTGGTCCTAAAGTCGTCACAATAAGTGAAAACATATCACTTGATGGTTTAAGGAAAACAATCATGGATGCCATCAAAGGTAGCAGAATTTTACTTAACCTTTTTTATTGTTAATCTGTTTACGTAAGTGGGGGTTGTGTTGAGTATGAGTGTATGGAGCTTAAATGTGACGATGGTTTAGTATTAATGGTCTGATTGAGTTGAATGCAACATTTGATCCTTCTCCAGATGAAATCTTTGCCCTGTTGCGCAACCAAGGAAACCAAGATCTGCTACATTGCTCTGATGCATGATAAATCTATGTAGTCATGCTTTTACTTTATAAAAATCGTATGCTAGTTGTTTATTTTTTACGGAAAAGTTTGTATTGTTGTACACTAGTTTTTTATGTTTGTTTTATGAATTAATTGAAGAAGCCATTATTGTTACATTACTAGCGCATGTTGTTTAAATAGTTGATCAACAGAAAAAGTAATTCAACCACAACATAAACTAAAAATATATATATTTCAAAACAACATAAAAAAATATACATACTATATACAACAACAACAACAACAACAACAACATATGTCCAATACAATAATCAAATGCTTCTGCCATTCTTCTTGCCAACTTTGCCACCATCCTTGTTAGCCTTTTTCTTAGGTCTCTATGTCTGAGTTGCACCCAACTAGGGATGACAAGGGCACGGGTAGTGCTTAACTGCTATCCGCCCGTGTGCTAAAATATTCGCTCGTGCCCACCCCGTGAACTTGTGGATACCTGCGTATGCAACTAGCCACAGATATTTGTAAACCCAAGGATACCCATATCGATATCCATTAATATAAAAAATATATAAAAAATGAAAAAATATTTTCTTTAGCAAAAAAAAAAGAAAAATATATAATGCTCAACAACTCCATGAGAATTAGACTCTCTAAAACATGTCCATTGCATAATTCTAAAGCATAAATTCAAATAACATTAGTCTCTTTAAAACATTAGTTCAAATAAAATTAGTCTATCTAAAATATAAGTCCAATAAAAGAAGAAGTTCATCTTCAATTCCTCAAGTCTAAATAATAATAAAAACAACTTCAACTTCAACTTCCATTCTTCAATTAATGTTTTACTCTTCATCAACCTCACTTTGGCCACTTGTTCCTTGAAACAAAAAGCATCCAAATTAAAACCACTAACAATTGATATTGTTAAAATTGGAATGAAATATATATAAAAAAAGTTACTAACATCATCAACTTCTATTTCCTCTAACACTTTTTGGAGTAGCATTTTGTCCACCTTCAATTTAGTTTAGCCTGAAAAAGAAAACAAGTTCATTCAAATATATAATTAATATGAATATCTAATTAAAATTGTTAATGTAATTTACCTTTCATGTCGGTCCAAAGCCAATCTTGGAGACACATCAATGCCTCCAAAGTATCTAGATGGAATCTACTACGATGTGGAATAAGAATATGACCAAATGTACTAAATGAAGACTCAAAAGGAATAGTTGAGATAAGAATTGCTAGAAAATATCTTCCAATCATTTTGCAAGGTTGGGTATTTTAAATCCAATAGTCTTCCACCAAACTAAGATGTCAAATTGTTCATTTGAATATGGCAATATTGCCTCCTCCAAATAGAAATCGAGTTATTCTTACCATTTGATGGATTAGTTTGCTTTGCACTCCAATGTTTTGAGAAACCTGACTTCCAAGGGTCTTTGTCTTTATTTCCACAAGCATCCCCATGTACTACATTTGGATTTGAACATTGAGCTGAAAAACAAACTCCTTACCCTTAAATTTCATGTGATAGTCTCTTACCAACTTTTGACGATTTCTTATCCTTTTAATTTCATAATCAGTTTTATCTCCTAAATTTAAAATAAAATTTTCAATTACCCAATCACCAACAACAAAATATAATATAGTATAATCATAAATAAAGTGAGATGTGATAGTTTAGTGTTTTTACCTCATACTAGTCAATAACCCGTGCACATAAGAAAGGTTGCTCCGCTACGCTCCGCAATTTATTGTAGATAAATTTAGTTTTCACCAAAAAGACGTATAGAATTGGTGCTTATTTTTTCCACCAAGCTCAAAAACACAAATTTTGAATCTTTTACTGGTGAAAGTTTCTAAAGCTTAGGTATGGAGTGCTGGTTGTAGTTTCTGGAAAGTGAGGAAGAAAAAGCAAGCTGAGAATGCATTTTAGCCCAACATGTGGAAAACGAAGCTGGCAAAGCCTGTGAGGAGGACACGTCATTTACGAAGCTGAAAATGGCTAAGGAGGCGACACGTCATCAAAAAAATGTTGTTTTACTATAGTATAGATGATTCGTAAATTTTTTGTATTTGTAATAGATAAACGATTATAAAAACCTTAATTTTGTAAAAAACTATTTTATAGAATCAAACAATAATTTTATAATAAAATATAAATTAATTGTTATTAAGTTGTTTATCATAATTAATAAATTTGTTAACAAAAAGCCCAAATATTTTTAATGTTGATTAAATTCAGTCATTGGCTTCATGGACATTATCGCATTATGTCAATTTGGAGATGAAAAAACCCAATATTATAAGACTGGCTAACGTGAAATATAAAAGTCAAACATTATAACATAAGTTAATAATGTTAATTGTAAAACATATGAAAATTAAATACATGTACTTAAGGAACAAAAAAAGCAAAAGTTGTTTTTTTGATATCGTTGGCTTAAATAAATACACATGTATTCAACATGTGTACCAAAGCATTATGTTGTGGATAGGATCTCCAAACTTCAAAATGATATTATTGATAAAGTAATTTAAATAAATTAATTTTGATTATGTTAAACAAAGAATCAAACTATAATTTTCTAATAAATATATTAACTAAGTGTTATTATGTTAGTTATCGTAACAATTGAATTTTAAAAAAAGAGTTTAAAAATTTCAAATCTTGATTAAATTTAAATAATAAAACTATAAATTTTTTTATTTTTTAAAAATGTGACCATTTTATTTTACTGTTATTCACACATAATTTTAAATGATGAAAATTTAAAACAAATAATATATTTAATAAAAATAAATATTGTTGATTATTTGACATGTAACTGTATTAAATACTTTTTTTTAAATAATATTTCCCTATAACAGTTCACTCATGATGGTATAGAGAATAATTATTTTCTGTAAATGATAATTATAGTTTCTACCATAAAAAATCTCATTCAAAACTAATTTACATTATGTTATAGTGAATAAATAATTTAAAACTTGATTGTAACAAAAAGTATTGTGACAAATTAATTTTAATTATTATCTCTATCATAATTTAAAATAATTTTATTTATAATATTATTGATAAATTAATTTAAATTAATTAACTTTGGTTATCTTATAATAAAGAATCAAACTATTATTTTCTAATAAATATATTAACTAAATATCAATATGTTGGAGATAGTAACAATTGAATTAAATAAAAAGAATTTAAAATTTTCAAACATTTAGTAAATTTTTTTAAAAAAATATAAATATTTTTATTTTTAAAAAATGTAACCATTTCATTTTACTATTATTCACCCATAATTTTATATGATGAAAATTTAAAAACAAATATATTTTTTTAAATAAATATTGTTGATTTTTTTATATGTAACTGTCTAAAATAATTTATTTAATTTTTTCCCCACAACGGTTCACTTATGATGATGCAAAGAATAATCATTTATCATAAATGATAATTGTAGTTTCTATCATAAAAAATTGACATTAAAACTAATTTACATTATGATATAGTGAGTATGTAATTTAAAACTTTCATCTAACAAAAATCATTTTTACAAATTAAGTATGATTTTTATCTCTATCATAACTTAAAATATATTTAATTATGCTATCATTGATAAAGTAATTTCAATTGATTAACTATTTTGTAATAGATATATTAACTAAATGTTATCATGTTGGCTATCACAAGAATTGAATTAAATAAAATAAATAAAAATTCTAAAATCTTGAATAAATATAAATAGTAAAACTCAAAATATTTATATTTTTTTTAAATGTCATCACTTTATTTTACTGTTATTTATCCATTATTTTTTATAATGAGAATTTTAAAATAAATAATATATTTAAGAAAGTTAAATATTGTTGATTGTATCATATGTAACTATGTTAAATACTTTTTTAAAATTGACTTTTTTATTGTAACGGTTTACCCATGATGGCATAGAGTAACATTATTTCCCGTAAATGATTAACACAGTTTCTATCATAAACAATGAAATTAAAACTAAATTACATTATGCTATAGTGACTAAGTAATTTTAAAAAAAATTGTCACAAAAATTATTTTTATAAATTAATATTTATTTTTATCTCTATTATGATCTGCAATAATATTTTTATTTATAATATTATTAATAAAGTAATTTAAATTAATTATATTTGGTTATCTTATAACAAAGAATCAAACTATTATTTTCTAATAAATATATTAACTAAATATTATTTTATGTTGGTTATCCTAACATAAGAATTAAATAAAAAGATTTAAAAATTCCAAATATTTCATAAATATAAATAATAAAGCTATAAATTTTTTTAATTTTTTTAAAATGTCAACACTTTATTTAACAAATGTTGATTAAATTTAAGTAATAAAACTATAAATTAAAACTAATTTACATTTTGGAAGATGGTTTTATGTTAATTTTTTTACAAATTATCTTAGTCATCTGGCATAGGCTCTTTAAAAATTAAACCATGAATAATAAACAATAAAATTATAATGAATGAAGTAACTCAGTCTCACTATATGCTTATTGGTAATTGTAAAGGTTTAAAAATTAGGATCCTAAATACAATTAAATGGAAATATATTAAAAATTATTTATCCAATGGATTTGGTGTGATTAAAATACTAACTATTATAATGTATTTATTTTTCCTATTAAATTCTATATCATAAATTAAAATATACAACATAAAAAGTAAGAAATAAACTCTCTTCACTTTTTAATTAGATATTTATCAAATTTCATTATTTTATGTTTTAGATGTGTATATCACATAGTACTGCCAAATCGGAAAAATAAATTACATACTACTGCTACAAATAGTAAAAAACAATAGTGTTAGATTATTAACATAAAAATGTCATGTGTGAAGTTATTTTTTAATCTTTATATATATATATATATATATATATATATATATATGATTTTTTTAATTGTTTCTATTTTTAATTTTTACTTCTATCATAATTAAAAATAATTTCATTTATGATATTATTGATAAAATAATTTAAATTAATTAACTTTGGTTGTCTTATAACAAAGAATCAAATTATTATTTTCTAATAAATATATTAACTAAATGTTATTATGTTGGTTAACATAACAACTGAATTAAATAAAAAGAGTTTAAAAATTTCAAATCTTGATTAAAATTAAAAATAAAACTATAAATATTTGTATTTTTTAAAAATGTCACAATTTCATTTTACTGTTATTCACACATTATTTTAAATAATGAAAATTTACACAATTAAAACTACAAGTTTATAGTGAAATAAAAATAGTAATATTTTAACGATTAATACACATGATAGCCCAGAGAACAACTGATATCAACAATTTTTAAAAAATAACAAATATTGCTCACTATATAACGTGGTGGTGGACTGTCACCATAAGAAATAAAAAAAACCCCACTAAATATAAAATATAAAAATACAAGAATTAACTTCATCATAGAAACATTGACATACTTCTCTGTCAATAATTGATATCAACATTAACATACCCATAAATTAGTTTGCGTATTAAATAATAAATCAAATTAAGTGAGTAGCAGGAGAAAATGTTATTTCATCAAGTATAATAAATCAAATTAATTAATAGCAAAAGAAAATACTTGCTTCTTCCTTACACGAGAAAGTGAAACCATGCATGAATATAAATTCTTGTTCAGTCCCTTGATTATTCTTAGTGGACATGCCTAGAAATGGTTGATGTTGTGGATATTACTTTATAGGTTTATGGTAGATTTTTTAATGTTGATACGTTCCCTTGTATATGACTTCTAGAATGCCTTATACTATGTTCCTTTTTGTAGTAACATAGAAATGATGATCCATATAACCATTTGCATGGTGTAGCTTGAGAACAAAAAAGCATTGTCAATGTAGAATTGTAGACCAAGCTTTTTGGGTCAATTGAGACCAAGTTTATTTGCGAGAAAGAAAAAAAAAATCTTTTATCAAGTACTTTTTGTCATAAACGGAACCATTTTACTATAACAATTGTACCATATAAGTGGCCACTGTTTCAATTTCCATACATCAAATTGACCAATGCCACACACAAAAGGAAAATAATGGTTTGGTTTCAATTTTCATTCATTTTGCATACATCAAATCGACTGCTCAAAATGTACCCCATAAGTGCGAATGAGTAATTACGGTTTCTGAATTATCAAAAGGGTCATATGCGAAGAATATAGATGGCACCAGAATTAATAGGAAGATATTTCTATGTCAAAAAGAAAATTCCACAGCCAATCCCAACTCTCACTAGAAGAGTATATTTCAAATAAAGAAATAAAAATGTCAAGCATCATATTGTTGCACTAACACCATTTGATATCACTTAAATTCATTATATTCCTCGACGAATTGTAAACAAATGTCACCATAACACCCTACGTACACAAACCTTTCCAATGATGTCGTCTGAATTTGATAGTAATGTAGATGAAGTTGAAGAACTGAAAACTCTGATGATCGATTGATTGATTTTCCATGAGGCTTGACAATCAAAAAGGGGACTAAAGAGGAGTTGTAAAATGAATACAAAAAATTTTCCTTTCCATTTTCCTTTGAATAAAATGATTATGACAATTTTCTAACATCAGAATTCAGAGTTAGGTCTCCATACGAGAGTGTTTTCTTTACACTGAGTTACATATGCGCTTGCTAGCAGCTACATAATGTTGCAAAATTCCACGTGTTACACAGGCACCCGTCTGCCTCTGTAGCGGTCCAATAACTGAAAAGGAAGAGTTTGATAATTTCAGCATATTAAATGAATGCATAATGACTTTCAACATCTAGCGAGATGAAGAACTTCTACATCACATTTGACAGGTAGATCATAGATGGAACCAAAACCCAGCAACTCATAAATTCAACAGTCTCTAGACAGATAAATATAACCAACTATTCTAAGACATTTATCAATGAAAACTAACAAGCCCCAATGCTAATAACATTTGTTTAAGACATTTATCAATGAAAACTAACACGACATTTCAGCACAACTGCTTACCGATCGAACATATGGCTGTTGAAACAACCAACCAAGAACAGGGATCTTCTGCAAGAAAACAGCCAGTGTAGGCCAGAAACCACTGCAAATTTCCATCATTAGCCTTAAGCACAAAACATACTTAATAGAACAGATTTTATTTCAGTTTTCTACTATACCTGAAGAGTACGATGAACCCATAAGACTCCACAATCATGCCCAGGATAGGCCACCCCAAGATAAGAATAAAGAACCCAATACCAAATGAAATTGTTCCCTACAAAAACAGAAAATAGGTAGAAGGTAAAGGTAGAAAATTAACCATGGTCCATGAAGAGCACATGGAATGCCAAATGAAAGAGATGACAAATACATAAATAGTTTACCTTGAAATTACTATGTTTCATGAAGAATTGCATAGTGGATTTCAGTCCAATGGTCAGGGATACTCCAGAAACAAAGAGTATCTGATTTCAGTGATAAAAAGCATGTTATAAAAGATCTTATCAAGTATAATCACACAGCAAGCAGAAATATAAAAAATCATAAGCATGAAATTTGTCATAACACTTACATTTCCCATTGCTAGCAATCCCTTGTCAAAGAAGAAGATAAGGCCAAGGAATGAGAAAAATATACCAAAGCCCGTTAAGCCTAATCCAATCTCTGTTTAATGTGCCAATGATAACATTAAATTCAGAAGATATTGGAATAGTTAAATTAAAAATTATACATAGGACCAGTATATGCCAGCAATATAATGTTTACATTTAATCTTATCATCTTCTTTTGCTAGCCAATATTACAGAACAAATATGCAAAAGCAAAGGCACTAATAAATGTTTTAAAAAAACTGTTTGATATCAAGAAAGATTTCTTGCTCCAAGAAACTGAAGAAAGTAAGTGCAGGGCACTGGAATAGCTGCTATAGCATTGTGTATGACATATACTTCTATTCTACATAATAAATTTCAAGTATTTTGGTATTCTATTTATATAAGTACTGATTATTTTAACTAAATGATCAGATTATCAATATCCTATCAATAGAGTTTTCAAAATGGCCAACATGTCAAATATGTCTAGTTTCTTGCTAAGGATGGAGATAATAGGCCGCAGAAATTAAGCTCTTTTCCTTTTCCACTTATTTCTCCTTTTGCCTCTATGTGGGCTAAAGCCATGATGTGCCCTGAACCATGCATAAACACAATACACATGGCACACACTAAGGCAACATCCACTTAAAGGAGCTTCGAAAAAAATAAGGCAATGAAGATGGAAGCATTAAGTACATGCAAATTTGGGCCAGCTAAAAGAACTTCACTAACTCGAAGAAAAAAAATGCATGACAAATACTCTAAAGTTGGTCTTCCAAAAACCATGTAATTTAAATCCTCTAATCAATCATTAATAAAACCATGAAAATCAGAAATACACAAGGCAGAAGAAAAGAGGAAACCAAGCAAATTAGCATCCTATATAAATCAGAATCATTTCAACTAGATAGCATTTCCCCAAAATAAATGAATTCGATAAATAATTTATTTATGGAATTAGCCTCTTTACATATCAAGGGTAAAGCTGCGTACAATGACCCTCCCCCATACCTTTGCCTAGCAAAGAACCTTCTGGCACCAGAGTAAGTTTAAAAAATGGAACTATTGCAAACTCTAAAAACCTACTCTTATTCCATAGGCTTGAGTACTAAAAACACAAGAGATAATATTGCCAGTAATAAAAAAAAGAAATTCCACTTACTCTTCCGATCATTCATTTCAAACGAAACCATTTTATACCAATGATTCAGATGTCCAAGTGTCTTGCCTTCACTGAAACAAATGATAGAAGAAAATAAGTCAGTTAATAAAAATCAATGAAATGCATACAAATATTCTCCTGAACAATAGATGAAATTGCAATTTTGCTCCTCAGAAAATAGGGTTGACATCAGTTTGGTCCAACGAAAATAGAAATCAATTTTCCATGTGGATGCCTTCTTCATCTCCCAAATCACTTTCTCTCTCTTCCTCCTTGAACCAAAGGTTATTTAATGGCAGACACCCATAGAGAAGCCAGAAGCACACCCATTCTCCAATCAGCTCTTTCCACAGCATACAGAAACATGTACTCCCTTTTTTCAATCCTTAGTCACTTTGAAGCACTCATACAGCAGGAACAACACACACATGCATGAGTTTGAGAGAAAATTAAGAAAGCAAGCAACAAGTAATTCACTCTTTACAAGTTTCAACAATTAGAGGTTGACAAAAACACAACCTAGAAAATCCCCCCACAGAAACCATCAAGCATTCCTCCACAATCCATAACAATGGTCAGAAAATCAGAACTCCTGGAACTGGAACCTAAACAAAAATCACTTGACTACCCCAGTACAACAAATCATCATTTGTACCAAAAATCCCCGGGCATTGGGATACGTAGTTTTTTTTTTTTTTTTAGGAACTAGCAAGTATAATTCCCAAACCAGAAAGAGCGATAGTTCCCTCATCAAAATTGACAAGAACACCAAATTCCTCCTTCCAATTATTCATAAAAAACATGAACACCCACTCAAACTTAGTATACTTCTACCATTGTGCAATCACCACATCACTCCTTCCAAACTAAAAAAAATCTGCACACAGGTACAGCAACCCACAAAGAACAAGCCAAAAACAGCAATCAATCAATTCATGGAACCAATTTTGAAACAGAATCCCATATGCCCAGCGAAAGCTGTCAACCTCAACACCCACAATCAACCCTATAATCTCTCCCAATGAATAGGATTTCACAGACCAGAAACTCAATCCACCCAAGCAGAATTCCTTCCCTTCTTGCTGTTAAAACTTTTCCCACAGTCTTGCCTAAACACAAATGCAAGCCATGTGCCATAACTGACAACAAAACAGAAGACAAAATGCTCTGAATTTGGCAATTAGAGTATGTTTCTTATTTTGGGATAATAGCCTTATAATTTTGGATCTTACAGTTTTTGTTGAGTTTTGACAAAGGGATTATGTTTTAGTACTAATACTAATTTTAGAGAATGAATTTAACAATGGAGACATCCATGTGGGTGAAGGTGGCATCAATGTCCCACAAGAGTAATTTCAGATGTCATTTAGAACTCCGTTAAATGGCAACCTATAGAACTTTGACAGAAGAACCAATGTGATGCCCACTTTCTAGTGCCTATGTTTCAAGGATTAATAAAAGAAAAATAGTAAAGTCCTCATAGTCTTAACCCTTACAAAGATACATGATCAACTTGAATTAATAAAGCCAAAATAAAGTAGTTCAAATAAATCACACCACTTGGTTACTTAGTAGTTAATAGCATGGTATAGTAGCTCAATAGCAGGAGAGGCCCTAGGCTGCTATTGCCTATCAGTTTTAAATTGAGGAACAGTTTTCAATAGTGGGTTTCTGCAGTGATCTAAGTAATTTAGTTTGTATTATAATATCTAAAATAGCAGTGATCCCACTTCCTACTCTCCTGCTATAACGTTTTCTGAGCTAGCATTGTATATCCCTATTAAGTTCTAATAACTAGAAATTAGCATTATCAGTACCATTACATAAATTAAACTGCATCAATCAGCGCCTATTTAAAGTCAATACAAATGCAATAGATTAAAAGGCGAAGAAATTGAAAAAAAGAAAAGAAAAGAAAACAACAAAACTTAAGCACCAGAGACCACAATATTCCAATCCTGATAACAAATAATCCCATTAGCCTTGAAACTTCAATAATCAATATCCAAAGCAGCCTCAACTTACTGTAACAAACACCAGATCCATGAAACTTTCTAATTACAGCATATGAAACACACTATTCTCCAAGAATAGAAACAAATAAAAAACAAATTATAAAAACCTAATGCTTCCGAGTAAATATTTACTATACAGTCCCATTCTAATTAACCAAATTCCACTAAAAATAACGGTTGAACCACACGCCACCGTTTCGCGATACGCAACACGAACTCCAAAATAGAAGGCGAAGAAATTGATCCGAACAATTAAGGAAAAAGACTATTGACGCGTTGGATCTCGAAACGCATCGTCGTTTCGGCGAAAGAAAGAAAGGGATCCAACAACATGAACAGCAAAATCGTAAGATTCACACAAAAAAGCGCGCGCGTGTGTGTGTTAGAGAGAGAGAGAGAGTTACCGGCTGTCGTACGGCGGTGATCGGCGCCGGTGACGGTGGTGAAAGCTGTGATTCGGAGAAGATGGAAGTTATGGAGAGGTGCGTGAGGTACAGTGTTATGGTTTTCACTGTTTTTCAGTTTCTTTGTTGATTTTGCTTGTTGATTCGTTTTTTATTACTACTATATTCCAAAATCAGAATTGTAATGATGGTTTTTCGGCCAATAGAATGAGAGAGATTTTTGGTATTCTGGGTTAAGAAATGAAGCTTATTTTATTTATGTCGTAACTTAGGGGGTGTTAAGTTAACGAAGTTTTTACTTTTTCAGAATTAAAGTGAGAAATTATA
>CM023945.1:7239407-7262671 GCA_013407115.1 Glycine latifolia | reverse complement strand
ATTATTATTATTATTATTATTATTATTATTATTATTATTATTATTATTATTATTATTATTATTATGTAACTAATAAGAAAAGATTATAAAAAAAATCAGAAAATTATTATTTTTGAGAATTAATTTTAGCTCACTTTTTAGTAAAAATATTTTTAAAAGGGAAATAGGAATTCAACTTTTTCAAATGGAGGAAAAATTTTAGTTATGTATTTTATTTTACTTGAATCTTTAATTCTCATGAAACATATTAAGATTAATCAAATATATTTTATACATTTATAAGAATCATGATTCTAATGAATCAACCTTATCAAAAATCCTATGTGTAAAAAAACACATCTCTTATTAAATGTTCCACCATAGGAAATGAGATACCAAAAGTAGGTTGACTTAGATTAAATAAATTTAATTTTTCTTATTGGGGATTTAAGTTTTGCGTCAGAAAAATTATATTAATAGAGGTCATTTTAGTGTATTATATATAGATAGAGAGAAATTCATAATTCAAATAAAAATTTATTTTACATAGGCCTAGAATCATAACTCATAAGGCGTAGATAAAATTGAATTGTAAACCTTGGCTAGAGTTATTTTTGATAGACCTTGACTCAACTGTTTTCAACTAACGTCGACCAAGGTTGTTTTTGGCCAATCTCAACCCTTACTATTTTTGCCTACCCAATGCCAAGTTAATTTTCGAACGACCTCAATCAAGGTTGTCCTCGACATGAATATTAAAAAATAGTTCAAAATATTAAAACTTAAGGCTCATGGGTCAGACTTTGGCCTTTTGGGCATTCATGTAAGTGACCCTTTTGGCCATGTGGGTCTTTTGGCCTTGGCCCGCTTAAAAAAAAGCTCACACAATATGGCCACAAAGTCATGTGCGCTAGAGCCGACCCATGGGACTCAAATTTTAATATTTTGACCTTTTTTTTTAATAATTAGGTCGAGGTTGGGTGAAAATAGCCTCAAATTAGGCTGGCAAAGAATAATCTTAGTCAACATCAATTGAAAATAGCCTAGGCTGACATTAGTAAAAAATTTCCTCAATTAAGGCCAGGTGAAGATAGTGTGGGGCTGTGGGCTGAGGTCGGCCAAAAACAACCTTGGCTGACATCAGTCTTTTGGCCATGTGGGTTTTTTGGCCTTGGCCCGCTTAAAAAAAAGCTCACACAATATGGCCACAAAGTCATGTGCGCTAGAGCCGACCCATGGGACTCAAATTTTAATATTTTGACCTTTTTTTTAATAATTAGGTTGAGGTTGGGTGAAAATAGCCTCAAATTAGGCCGGCAAAGAATAATCTTAGTCAACATCAATTGAAAATAGCCTAGGCTGACGTTAGTAAAAAATTTCCTCAATTGAGGCCAGGTGAAGATAGTGTGGGGCTGTGGGCTGAGGTCGGCCAAAAACAACCTTGGCTGACATCAGTCGAATACAATCAAGTCGAGGTCGACAAAAAATAGTTCTCATTGAAGTTTATCGAAAATAACCTCGACCAAAAACAACTTCATTCGATGTCAGCCAAAAATAGCTTAGCTCAAGGTTTGTTGGAAAAAGCCCTAATTGAGGTTGGTCAACGATAGTTCGGGTCAAGGTTAACTGAAAATAAGACCTATTAACGTCATCCTAAAACTACTCTTGTCAAGGTCAACCAAAAATGCACTAGCCCAAATCCTTCAAAAATAGTCCTGTTTGAGGTCAGCCAAAAATATATTATTTGGACAGTTGAAAAAAGTATTTTTAAAATAGTATGACTCAAGGGCTAGCCTTGGCCTTGACCCCATATTAAGTGAGGTTGTGTTCTACGTTATAAGAATCGGTTCATGGCCCACCACTAATCCAAACATAAACCATATAAACACAAACCATGTTCCTACAACCAACTCGCACCTAAACCATAATCTTAGCCAAACACTATCCTCCAACCTTAGCCATAGACCTTCAGAAACCCAAAACCAATTTGCACCTACCACAAGGTTCACTTTTTTTCGACGGGCCCTGGGAAAGAGGCTTGCCAGGGAAAATGAGTATCATTAGTTGGAATTACAAGGGGCCTGAACAACCTAAGCGTAATTTCTATCCTCAGTGACCTAATCCAAACTCTCCGTTTAGATATCATATTTCTCTGTGAAACCCTAATGAACTCCCTCTACATTGAAGAAATCAAAAGTTCGTTAGGGTTGTCTTCTATTTTGTGATTTCTTCAATGTAGAGAGAGTTCATTAGGAAACCTTTTAAGAAACAATTTCATTTCAAGAATTCGTAGCTCTTGGAGCCAACTCTTGACGCCACTGTTGGAAAGGGTTGGATAAATGGCGAAAATGGTGACTTGATCTCAAAATTCAAAAGTTGTTCTTCTTACATGTCCTCTTGGAGTCGCAAAGTAAAATTTGTTTGTAAATCCCAAATTGACATTTGTAGTAAAAAACAAATGGGAATACCTTTGTGAATCAATTCATGAGGACTCTGCCAACTGCTACTCCAATGCACAAAAAAAGTTGAATAATTTGATTGCTCAAAAAGAGACTTATTGGAGACAAAGGGCTAAAGTTTATAGGCTAAGAGATGGTGATATAAATTCCCGCTTCTTTCATTCTTATGCCACAACTAGGAAAAGTGTGAATAATATAGTCTCTCTTTCAAGTGATGATGGTATGATAGTCACAGACCACAATGAAATTTGCAATGTAGATAATTCTTATTTTGAATAGTTGTATTATGGTGTTGATGTTGACATTGATGCAGTAATGAATCATGTTCATCGTTACTTGTTGTTTGATCATAACATCCCCTATCTTGCTCTTTTTCTATAAATGAATTTAAAATGCCCTCAAATAAATTTCCTAGACCAGATGACTTGAACCATTCTTTCTACAAAAATAAAAAATGAACGTATGTGGCCTAGACACTTTTACACCAGCCACCTCTTGGCTAGAAAATGGATAATTTCCTCCCTTAGATAAACCAAAACTATATTGTCCTTATTCCCAAAGTTCCCAACCCCTTAATAATGAAAAGTTTTAGACTTGTCTCCCTTTGCAATGTCCTTTACAAATCATTTCCAAAACCCTTGCAAACTTTCTTCAACCTATTCTCCACAAATGCATTTCCTTGAAGCAATTTGCATTTTTAAAGGGTCATTCTAATCTAGACAATGTTCTTCTTGCCTCTTAAATCCTTTACCACATGAAATGCAAAACAAAATGCAAAATGGGTGAAGTTGCCCTTAAGATTGACATTAGTAAGGCTTTTGACAGGGTTCAATAGAATTACCTTTTAGGATTAATGTCTAAAATGGGTTTCCATGACAAGTGATTAGGTTGGATGAAAATGTTTTTGGAAAGTGTCCAATTTTCAATTAGGGTTAATGGGGATTGTTTGGTAATATTTCATCATAGAGAGGACTTAGACAAGGTAGCCCACTGTCACCTTACCTTTCTATTCTTTGAATTGAGGGACTTTTTTCTATTTTGTAACATTTTGAGAGAAAAATGATACATCTATGGTATCAAGGTATGCAGAGGGGCTCCTACCCCCTCACACCTTATATGTTAACGATTGTTTTCTTTTATCAGTTGTTGAAAGGCTTCTAGTCAATTAATAAACTTCCAAAAAGTTAGGATTCTTTTCAGTTCCAACACTAGAAATGATTTAAAACAAAGTATCATGTCATCTCTTTCTTCCCTAATTTGAGCTAGAAAGCATCTTGGTCTTCCCTCTCTGATTGGAAGAAAGAAGAAAGTTGTATTTGGCTTCTTGAAGGATAGACTTTGAAACCAAATTAACCACTAGTCAAATAAACACTTATCAAAGGCATGCTAAGAAATTCGTCTCAAATCTTGTGTTCAAGCCATCCCCTACTTCTTACATGAGTGTTTATCTCTTACCATGTACTCTAAAGGATGAAATACAAAAGATGACGAACTCTTTTTGTATGGGATTAATTGGCATTAATTGGCTCAATTGGGAAAAATTAACAATGAAGAAGGAATTTCGCTATATGGGATTTAGACATCTCCATAGCTTCAACCTCGCTATGCTAAGGAAGTAAGGCCGAAAACTTTCCACCAACTCAGATGCTATAATCACAAACGTGCTTAAAGCTAAATATTACCCAAATGGAGACTTTCTAGATGCCCCATTAAGCACAATCCAAGTTATAAATAGCATAGCATGCACACTTCACATGCTTTGGTTAAGGAAGGCATGAGATGGAGATTAGGCAATGGTCATTCAACCAACATTTGGACCCAACCTTGGCTACAGAAATAGATAAGTCCTATGTTTCTTCTTTACCACCACTTGGTCTTAAATCTTTGAATGTTAATTCTCTTGTAGACCACGAATGTAGTTGTTGGAAAATGGATATAGCTAAATAGATCCTTAATGATGATGACTTGAAAGATTTACAAATAACTTCTTTGACTAACACTCATGACAATTACCTTCCAATCTGGAAATCAAGTTCCATAGGAGTATACATAATGAGATCAACACATCACCTCTTGATGGAAACAATAATCTGCAATGAAGATTTAAAAGTGAAACATTTTCTTTGGCATGCTCTTTGATGCTTCCTTCCCAAAAGAACTCGGCTTCAAACAAAAGGTGTAAACTGTCAAAGTTGGCGTGACTATTGTGAAACCAACATGAAGAATGAATGACACGTTCTATTTGATTTCCAGCATGTTAAAAGCGTATGGGATTCATCAAGACTTTGGAATCAGGTTAGTCACCACATGATTACTGTTGAATCAACTTCAAAATTGATATTCAAACTTCTTGACACCCTACCCATGGAGCTCAAATGTAAATTTCCTATCACACTTTGGTGCATTTGGAGACATCGCAATGAAAAAGTTAGGGAATCTAAATATCCTCCTCCAAAAATATCTATATCACATGCCATGCAATATCTACTTGCGTGGTCCAAAGCGCGATAATCCTCAACATCTACAACTCTCAACAACACATATGAGCTCGTTCCCCACCAAACATGGAGAAAATCGTATGCTGGCTTCATCAAATTAAATGTTGATGCTACAATTTTTAAACAAAAAAATCTCTTTGGTGTTGATTTGGTGTTGCGTGATGACCAAGGAAGATTCCATAAAGCAAAAACTTTGAAAATGAATGAGAATCCCAAAACAAGAGAAGTTGAAGCTTTGGGCTTATTTTACGCAATTCAATGGATAATGAATTTGCCAATTCATAAGATCATCATATAAATGGATTGTAAACCTGTTGTTGATGTGTTATCCTCTAGATTCAAAGACTTATTAGAAATTTGTTGTATTATTCAAAATTGTAAATCTCTTCTAAATATATTTTTCAACTCTAGGGTGAGTTTAATAAGGAGACAAGCCAACCAAGTTGCCCATACTCTTGCTAGAGCATCTAGGTTTCATGCTAGCAACCATGTTTTTGAGTTTGAGCATATTCCCAATTGTATTTAAGCTTCTATTTTAAATGAAATGCAATAAATGTCTTTTGGCTAAAAAAAATAAAATGTTCATATTTTAATAATAAAATTTGAAAAGAATGCAAATTTAGAATAAATTTCTTTTTACTATTTTTTGTTTTGTAATGCTGATGTCAAGTTTCTATCCTTTTTTATTATGTTTATAAATTCAAATAAAATATTCCTATATTAATAATTTATTTGAAAAAAGTGTAAATTTAATACACATGTTGAAATAAATATTGTTGTATCTTTTATTCAAATTTACTATATAAGAAAATAATTCAATATAATTTTTATATAATCCAAAAAATTACTCATCCAAAATTACTCATGCATCACATGGATAATATGTAACGACCCGTCTCGTCGCTACTGTATCGCTAACTCTTAATCACGCCATTAACATGTTTTAAAAAAAGATCCATTTAATTTGATTATGAAAAACTGTCGTAAATTTTCTTTTTCTTCGCGAGCACATAATAATCATCATCATGAAGTAAATACGTGGATAAGGTACACATGAAACATCTCAGATACATATACATACAAAACGTGGTTTTTAGTTGTACAATTAACCATGTCTAAAATGTATGAGTTTTTCAAAAGAAGCAAGAGATTAAACAACGAAGAGTAAACTAATCAAAACATAATTGTTGACCGGGATCTGATCCATCGTCATTCTGGCAACTCGGCGGCTCCAACCAAAAAGAGGTCATCTTCCAAGTCACCTACTGATGTTCGTCTACTCACACGAACACAATTCGTGATCATCACAGGTACCAAATCACACTGTACAACAAGCAAGGGTGAGTTTATCATGTAAAACAACAAACAGCAGATAACATCAAACAGGTAACATCAATTAAGGAATGCAATCCAATCATCACAATATCCAAGCATTTTATCACGCAACCAACATGGACTGTCATCCAAAAACATTCCACAAGTCAACTTATAATGCCTAGCATGATGCATGCTCCTGAGTTATCCCTCAGCATGCAATGTGGTACCATCCCGGAAATAGTCCATCTCGGTGGTCAGATAATGCAGTAGCTTGTCAGGGTAACTTTGTCGTGCACAGGCCGCTCCCCCCAGTGATGATCAGCCATGGGTGTCAGAAGGAGTTCCAAACAGACGTGGCCCCCAATATCCCAGTACCCTACAGCCAATCATCCTATTTCCGTCTTGCAAATGTAGTAAGTCACATGAGCATCATCAATGCATGACCCGGCCAGGAACAAATTCTTCCTCACAAGGATGACCTGTCATGCACCCCATGTACATACATACCGCCCCAATCACGGGCTCCCCAACATGGGCTCATCGATGCATTGGTCGTGGTCCTTGCAAGGTTAACCACCCGGTCCCAGCATCTCACATGTCTATACATAGCATATCCCCATAGCACCATCAATGTATGACCTGACCAAGAACAATATCCTTCCTGGCTAAGGTAACTCGCCATACACCACCGTGGGTATGTATGTATATCCACCCACATTCGATAACCATAGGCACCATTAATGCAAGACCCGGCCAAGAACGAATCCTTCTTGGCTAGGGTAACTCGCCATGCACCCCCCATGGTATCAATGCACATATCATCATCTCATAAACCAACCTTCATTGTTCCAACATTATCATATATGTTCATTACATACACATCAATAGTAACACAACATAGAGTAGGGAGTCAATGTAAAGTATTGGGTGTCCGGGTTGGCGCCTAGATACAATAGCTTCATGATTATGAAGTAAGAACCCGAACAAGGGCAGACAAGGTTGGACAAGGATGGAGAAGGGCGGACAAGGGCGTACATTGGATTTTATAAAATACCAAGGACGGACCCAGCACTATGCAATCGATTACATAGGCGTTTGTAATCGATTAAAACGGACAACACTTACTCGATACAACAAGTAAGACTTTTGATTAGATTACCATGAACCTACACAAGGTTGTTCAGATTACGAATGCCAAGGTGTACAAAGTAGGTTTTTGGTGAGTAATCTGTACCCGACAACGAGTGTGTATAATGATTAGCTAATATCTGACATCGAGCACTACTGACGCATGACCCACGCACCAGGGCCATTTAAATGGATCACTTTTCTACGAACCCGATAGCTCTCTAAGAAAGAAAATGAGCTCGCCCGAGTAAGGGAAACCCAGTAGCTCTCAAAGAAAACGAGCTCACCTGAGTAAGGGAAACCCGGTAGCTCTCAGAAGAACTTGAGCTCAGCAGCTCTAGAGAGAAAATAAACAATCCCGGGTAAAGAACCCAGAATATTGACATTCGTCAGTAAGGACTAAGAGTCGCGTCCCGCACACATGTATATACTACGTAATGAGTTCAACCCAGCTTACCTAACCTGATATCCAGTACCTCCACAAACACTACTACAAGGTGTTTTGGGAGTTTATAGCATCCAAGTACCTACTTCACACACATACACAAGGAGTTCTTACAACATCAACTCTTCACACAAGAACACCAACAAACATAAACATTCCACATCCCATTCATTAAAAAGGCAGTTTTTCCAAAAGGAAACAGTACACAACAGGGACATGCAGTTATCTTCATAGTTGGATTCCCTGGCCCCCAACCATGGTATCTAAGACTGTTATTAACATAATAAACTCTCCCTTACCTAACCCGGTGTCCTTCTCACACAGCCCAGCGGTGCTATAACACGATCTTCTTAAACGAAAGCTTGCCCGACCGCAGCGTCCTCGCCGAAGCCGAGAAGAAAAGGGTTGAGCTCCGTTCTCTTCGAACTTTATGAAGGGTGATCTAAAGCCTCCACTCCGGTCACAGGGTTCCTATGGGCGTAAGGGTTCCGTTGCAAGCCACGGTGATCCTAGGTGGTTGAAGGTGTTTCAAAGTGGCCGGAAAGAGTGGTTTCAGAGTGTGGGTAAGTTTAGAGAGAAAGGGAGAAAAAGGCGCAAAAAAAGAAGAGAAGAAATATGCTTCCGCTGCGCACTCTGATGTCTATATACACAGCTAACAAGACATGTCCACTTTACGTGCACGGACAGCAACCACCAATCAACAGAGTTGACTTAACATATCAATCACCATACACACATACCAAGGCAGAAACACAACAAACATCAATTACTAAAATAAATCAAATAATCAAGCAACATAACACACATCAAACATCCAACTCAACAATTCGAAATTTCAGGGTGTTACATAATATCTAGTTAATTTATAATTAACTTAATAATTCTAATAATTATAATTATTAGTTAATAATCATAATTATCTATTAATAATTTAAAAGGTGAACCAAAATTGTTAATTATTAAAATTAGGGGGATTAAATAAGTAAATGTTACCATTAAAACTTAAAAGGACCAAAATTATGGATATGGAAACCTAGAAGGATCAAAGTTGTAACTTAGTCAAAAAATATAATATTATATATGAGTAATCTTATAAAAAAAATATAATTAATTTATTATATTTGTGAAATATAATATATATTATTTATGAAGGTTAATATATTAATTAAATTTAATATAAGCTTATAAATGTAGTATATGACTTTTTGTATGAACTAAATTGATATTAAATTAAAATAGATTATAACAAAAATTAATACATAAATATATGCATACAAAACTATAAATTAAATTTTTATTCTTTTTAACATCTTTCTAGAAAAAATAGTTTATAAAACATAGTTTAAAATATAAAAATTCAAACTTTATGACTTTTTACATATTACTTTTATGTGGCTTTTAACATTAAAACTAAGGAATAATTCCAATAAATATAAACTCTTTATTAATATAATTAGTTAAACTTTAATATAAATTAAAATAATAATAAAAGTCTATAAAATTTTTAGTGATTTTTATATTATTTAACATTTCTAATTGATTATGTGACTGTTTTATCTCAATAATACAAAAAAAATCCCAAATAATATAATTCAAAAACTATTTACCCAAATAATACACTTTATTGTTCATGGTATGAAATCGATTTCCTCAACCAATTCATACTGTATTTTTTTTCAAATGATACCAATTTTTTAATGTGGTCATTTTTTTTTATTTAAGTTAAGAAATTGATTCTTGAAGAACCAATTTCTTAGCGTGACATATTTTTTGGTTTTTGTATTTGACGTTAAGAAATTGGTTCCTTGAGAATCAATTTCTTAATGTGGTTTTTTTAAAATTGATTATTTTTTTTATTGTTAATTGTTTTTGTTTTAATTTTGTTTTTGTTATTGTTTTGTAATTAGTTTTTTTTTATAATTTTTTTGTTTTGTAATTAGTTTTCAAATTTTTTTATTCTATTATATTTTTGTTATGTCTTTGTATGTTTTTCTTCATTTAGTTTTTATAAAATTATCTCAATCTTTCTATCCAAAAAAAAGTTAATTTGTTAATAAAATTTTTATTTAACCCACAACTTTAGTTGAACTAAAAAAGAGATTATGTTAATGTAAAACAAAATAGAATTATAAACAATACAACATAGTATTTAACGGTACCAATTTTATTGTTCTACAATAAGAAGAAGATTACGCATGAAATTAGTAAAACAAATATAATTAGGACCATACATAACAAACATAAATGGGAAAGCTATTGCTCGAACATGTTGTTAAAGCATTATTTATCACACTTGATAACATTGATGACAAGTTGCACACATGAAATACAAACTTTTTAACATGAGGTCAATTCTCCTTTGGAAATACATGTGTCATATATTAACAACATATGGGTATACAAATGCAAATTTGTGAATACCAAATTTATTTGTAACCTAAAATACAAAAAACATTACATTGAAAATATTGTGCAGTGTAATATTCAAATATCATTTGGAGTGAGGAGGAAAGGGAGAAAACACAACCTTCTGTAGAGTATATAATTCAGTGCAATAAAAAAAACCATGTGTGACACATAAAGTAAGAAACTAACAAGAAGAGTAAGAAACCTTCATCATAACTAAGATAGAACCAACAACAATATATTGGAAAAAAATCTTCATCTTGTATGATTGTCCGTCACAAAGTGGCATCAATAGTGCCTATATGATCCTAAAATTAAAACTAACATGAATGAATATCCCAAAAGTAACAATGTAATCATTAGAGACTAAATTAAGCTTGACTACTTTAAGCATAACTTTTATGCCGCCAAAATCCTTAAGGGTATAAGTTTTGACAATGACAACAGTTAAAGATACACAATCAAAAGTATAATCAATGGACCTTAACGATGTCTCATGAGGTGTGTATCAACATTTACAATTCCTATAATTATACGAATTCAACAATCGATTGAGGATTTAGGTGTATCAAATACAATAAATGTTTTACGATAGCTAACTTTATAATCAAACGAATTCTAAAGTACATAACCACAAATTTATGTGAAATTCGCGTTGGCTTTCTTGGGGGCACACATTAAGAATTCTTGAGTTAGGAGTGGCTCCCTAGATCTGCGATTCACTATGAAATCTTGTACGACCCTTGCAGTACCAGGAATAAGTGCTATTGAACTGGAAAATGACATATTTGGGATAGAAGGGTGTTAGACTTTTGGCAAGCGTACCAATTGTCATTGTAAGTTACAAAATTTATAAAAGTTCGTCTCCACAAGGACTTGATTTTTACTTAGTTAATTCAAATAAAGCTTAACAGTTTAATAGTTATGTACAATGAGTGTGAATGAAGTTTCATGTAGTGGTGGATTGACAGAAATTATAAAACTTAAGAAGAAACGGAAATAAAAAATTTAGTACAAATGATTACGGATGATTACGAGAAATTACGGAAGATTACAGAAATTAATAGAACGAGATTAATTCAAGAGAAATGCAGGATTGGATTTCATCATTCATACCCTTAGTATTCAATTAATATTACCATGCATAAGTTATTTTCTTTTATTATTGATGCACACATAAAATCATCCCAAATCGATTCCTCGTATTTGAGAATCCTTAAGAAATATTTATCAAATATCGATCCCTCGCGTATAAAATAAATACCCTTAGCATTACAATCATATTCGCGTGTTATTTGCAATCTAAACGGTACGCCCTATCCCTAGCGATCGTAACGTAAAGAATAAATTTATTCAATTCAAGTTTTAAGAGTACTTCCCAGTTAAACTTAAGAACCTTGTTTCTTGAGACTATTGATCAAGTAGAATCAAGCATTAAGTACGGAATAAATTTATCAATAATAAATAGAAAAGACTTAATGCATAAATAAATATTAAAAGAAATACTTGAGGGTAAGAAGATTACATCCAATCCTTTTGCGAGAAATTAGCCAAGCATGATGAGAACCTCCCTAGAAGAATAGTAGAAGAAAAACATCATCACCATTCTTTTTCGACAGAGCTTCCACACTATCACTCACTTTTCTCACTAGCCTAACCTCTCTAATACAAGCTTAAGAAAGCACTAAGGCCTTGGGAGCACCTTAGGAGCAAGGGAGAAGAGAAAATGGAATGAGAAGAAGTGTAATGAGCTTGGGGGGTGCCTGGGTATTTATAGGGGTTGGCCAGGTCGAGTTTGGTCGCCCAGGCGACCATTTTATGTTTATTTTGGTCGCCCAGGCGAGCTAAGGCCCAACTTGCAACGTCCACTTGGCCCATTTGATGTCCACTTGCAGGTCCACTCGCCCAGGTGAGCTATTTAGCCTGCATCCACTCGCCTGGGCGAGTTAATGGTACTTTCTGGAATTAGTTTTTGGGCTTTGGTCCTGGTTTACTTGAAGCACCTCCCTATTTTGCTTTTTGATCCCTTTTTGCTTGTTTCAAGTGTACGGAAGCTTCAAAATTTACGTAATCTTGCAAAACACAAAAGAAGATTGGATGAATCATTAAGAATTAAAACACATCATTAATGTTAAGCGCTAAATGCAAACTAACTAGATTAGGGCAAGTTTTTGATAAATATTCTTAGAAAAATGCATGATAAGGGCTTTAAATGTACCCCTATTTTCACTAAGATATGACACTTATCAAAGGGGGAACAACAAAGTCATCAATGTTGAGAAATTCCTACGGTGTATTGTTCATTATGAACAAGAGTTTGTAAGAAAAATAAATGATTTGAAGATGATAAGATATTGAAACTAACATCCATACATTAGCCATAATTATACAAATATCTTGTCGGTCATTTTCATCCATTTTCATCTTGGTCGCTCCTTTTTTAACACAAAATTCGATGCTCTGCAGGGTTCCGAATGGGAGAACAATAACCTTGTTTACATCAATGCATTATGGTCTGTTGATTATCGTCGGTGCTATCTCGACCACTGTTTTTCTGCCACAATCTTTGCAGGATTCCATATGGGTGAACAATAACCTCTTTTACGTCAATGCATTATGGGTCATTGATTGTCATTAGTGTTATCTTGGCCACTGCTTTTTTGCCACAAAAGACAAAGTTCTACATGATTCCTGATGAGTGAACATTAACTTTGTTTACATCAATGCATTTTGGATCGTTGATTGTCGTCGGTGCTATCTTGACCACTTCTTTTCTTCCATAAAAGATAACACTTTGTAGGATTCCTGATGGGTAAATAGTAATCTCGTTTACATTAATGCATTTTGGGATGCTGATTGTCATCGGTAATATCTTGGCCACTGCTTTCCAGCCTCAAAAGACAAAGCTATGCAAAATTCCTAATGGATTAACATTTGTTGGATATAGGGGGAGCTAAGAAGAAGATCAAGGCAAGGATGAAGTTTTTGCTTTAGAGTTTTAGCTTCTTACATGCCAATCAAATTGAAGGCATTTGTAATTTGTCTAGTTGTTCAAGAAGCTTGCCTTGTGATCCTTGCATTGCATGAGCATAATCACATACATGCATTCATGATTTAAGAAAAGCATATAAGGTTACATGTTTGCATTTGAAAAGAAATTTCTCATGGCTTATGTTTTGAAAAATCAGGATGTGCATTGCCTTAATCGATTACAAGCAATAAGTAATCTATCACCAGCTTGTGTTATCTGCTAAAAAGTCATGAAGAACATTTTAATCGATTACATAGCACAAAATGAAGAACATGTCTGACTGCCTTAATCGATTACCACTAAACTGTAATTGATTACCCAGACTTATTTCGAATCTAAGCATAACTGCCTTAATTGATTACCACTCATCGGTAATCGATTAGAAAGGCTTATTTCATAACTGAGACTGACTTCATTAATCGATTACATTGTTCATGAAAATTTTCCAGATTGTCTTAAGAACATTTTAATCGATTACCTAGCATATTAATCGATTACATTATGTAAAATAATCGATTACACTTATGTATTAATCAATTACATACTGTTAAATATGTTTTCTATTTAAAGCTATTGGGTTTATGCTTTTGAGATACAACAAGCAATCTGAGTTTACAAATTACCCAATACTTTCTAAGCTTTCAAAGGTTCAAGAAACAAGTTTTCTGAGTAATACACATGTTGTTTCAAATCAAAAGATTAAATGCTTCATTGATGATGATGTTTTATACAATATTCTTCAAAAGAACTTCAAGAGAGCTGATTTTGATCATGTGCATTCATGCAACCTGGAATTGATTGGTAACATTCATTCATTCATTCATCCACTGAGAATCACAGGTTGTCTCTCTTGAACTTTCCTAGTGAATTGTTTTGTATCTTTTAAATTCTTGTAAGGCTAAAGTCAAATAGTTTCTTTAGATTTGTTCTAGAGTAGTGTTCTCTTCAGGTAAAAAACAGAGTAGAGTTCTCTGATTCTTTGTGATTAGAAGTCTAATAGGGTGTTAGATTTCATGTTCTTTATCTAGGTTTGATAAATGTAATCACTTGTAATAGCTTGTAAAGAACATATTTGATTTAGTATAACTCTAATATGGTTTTGATTAGAAGACACTGGATGTAGCTTCTCTTTTGAGGGGTGAACCAGTATAGATCTTGTGCTAAACTTGTTTCTGAATCTTGTTATCTGTATCTAACTTGTCTTGTGGTTTATCTCTTTCAAGATCAACAGAAAAAGTTTTCTGAAATTGTATAAAGTGAAAGGTAAGTCTTGATTGATCAAAAACTGTAGTTTTTACCAAGCAATATTTGTGATACAATCTAAATTTCGCTGTGGATTGCACAAAGTTTTAAAAGTCCAAAGTTTTAACCAATTCACCCCCCTCTTAGTTTATTGTGTGTGTTCATCCTTGGTTTCAACATTAACCTCATTTACATCAACTCATTTTGGGTTGTTGATTATCGTTGGTGCAATCGCAGCCACTGCTTTTCCACCATAAAAGATGAATCTCTGGAGGATTCCTAACGGATAAATAGTAACCTCATTCACGTCAAATTTTGAAGTAAAGATGTTTTTTTCCTTGTTTTTTGGCACTTTTTTATCCATTTTTAGGCCGATTGGAGTCACTAAAGTTGTATCATCAATTTCAATGACATGAAAACTATTGGAATGAATAATTATTTGAACTAAAATAACTTATTAACATAACCATATAGGCGGAAAAAGTTCGATAATAAACTTCCAATGAAGACAAATTAACATATCAAAATAAGTAAATTACATAAACACAAAATATTGACTATAATTTCTTAATATACTAATTGATAAAAACAAAATCAAAACACACAATTAATCACCAAAGAGGGATCCAGTGCCACAAAGTCTACATTTCTTGTTATTTGTTGTTTATGTCCACTAGTTCCACATTTAGGAGCTTGTTAGTTTTTTGTTGAATTTCAACTAACTCATCGATGCTCAAGTGGTTGAAGTTGTTCATCGGTAGCAATAGGTTTCTCTTTTTAGATGAACTCATTATAATTAGAATTAAAATTTGTTTGATTTCTTGATTGGGAATTGAGATCGTTTACAAAAGATGTTGTAGAACCTTCGACTATAGCTAGGTGAAAGGATGCAAACGAAGGAATGAACATACTTTGCATGTAAGCATAAACAAATTCTGATGTTTGTAGATCTGTACCTATGTGGTTGCTCATAAAGTCTTCTCTGCTAGTATCAAATTAGTGTGGGTTGTACACATAATCTTTCTAAGGTTGTTGTTGAGTGAATTCAAAAGATTAAGGAGGTGGTTCTAGTCATTTATCTTGCACGTTGGCAAAAACTAGTAGGCTTTATGGGGGGAGGTGTATTACAATAGAGAAGAGGACATTGTTCAATTGTTATTGTTAAATTTGACTGAGATGTGTCAACAACGTGTGGAGTACTTGCAAATCATGTTAGGCAAACTTGTGGATTTGCTTGCTACCATTTTATGTATTCACTCATTTGTTGAAGATGTCCTTGAATAGGTTGGTCGATTAACACATATTTGCACCCTTTTTCCAAATGTCAATCCACTGTTGATGCTCTTCTGCCCAATTTGTGTCACTATGTCCTCTTATGTTTGTTTGTCAAGATTATGTGGTGGATTTGGTATGTCTTGCAAAAGTTCAAATTGGAGTTTGACCCTGTCGGTTTGATTCCATACTATCACTAGGAAACAAATTAAGGTAACATAAGCACTCAATAATTTGGAATCCTTAAATGCATGTTTTGACAAAATTGACTCATTCCCTCTATAAGGCATCCAACAGAACTTAAAAAACAATATGGGTTATTAATTTATAAAACACTGTAATTGGTGTTTTAATAGATAACATAAAAATATAATTTTAAACATCCTCGTTATGCATGTTATCCAGTCTTAACCTATAGCCTATAACATCACCACGTGGGATTCCGAAAAATCGTATCCTTTTGCCACTCCATCTAGTAAAATATGTAATACATTAGTGTCAAATACTTTACCAACAATGTGTTATTTCGAGTGAGAAATCTTTATTTACCTATTTGCAAGTGGATATAATGGGTGATGCTCGACCTTTGGTTGAATGAATGACATACGATACCATGTCCAAGACTGCAACAACAATATACATCTACCTTATTTTGGATTGTGAAAATATTGTTCTACACATTTCTCTGTACAAATGTGTTAAACATGTTGAACCCCAGTTGTATAATCCAACCTGCTCCATATTTTCTAACAAAGGTAGATACATCATGTGAACTCTGAGTCCTGACTTTTTAGGTATCAAGACCCTCCAAATCAAATCTAAAATGTATGCCTTGCAATGGGCTGCTAATTGTTGTTGTGTGGGTTCTTCTTGGAGAGCAAACATATTTTCTTATAACCTTTCAGCATTGATCCCACTAGTGCAACCTTTGGGGGAATGACACTTAGATATTATACGCATATTTGTTCCCAATCAAAATAAGTTGGGTTAGTAACTGCTTTTCCATCAACTTGTAAACCCCGTTGAAGAACAACATCTCAAAAAGTTATTATGCATTCCCAATTGGAAGATGAAATGTGTGTGACTTAAGTCTCCACCTTTCTACTAAAGCAATTACCAAAGTGCCGTTGATTTTAAAATGTCCAAGCTTTGCAACATCAGAAAACCCAACTTGAACCAACAAAGATTGAATTCTGGGATCTAGAGCATACATTCTTTGAGCATATGACTAGATAACATCATTTGTTGCCTGCAGAAATGAAAATAACAACAACATATATACTAAGATTATGATATGAATATTTTAAAGTGGTAACATAATTAACATTCAATAATGCTTAATGTATTACATACTTGTCTAGATCTATGAAGGTGTTGTTTTTAAAGAAAATGAGCATATGCAGGTTCAATGGTTTAGGGTTTGTTACTAACATAAAAAAGATGTTAAAGAGGGATATATGATAACAAATTTAGTTGAGTTTGTGTATGTATGTGGGGTCATCGCATGTGTTGTATTTATATGGAAAAATTAATTCATGAATAGTAACACAATTTATATCAAAATGATTGTAACCGTTTAATTTTGTCAATTTGATCTCAATCGTTCTTTATTAGTATGCTTCAATCAGCGTTATCATAGGCATTCATTTTGTTGGTGGGACCTTAATCGTAGCTTTGTAAAGTGCATGTGACAAATCATTACTCATTATAAATATAGTCTACACTAAGGGTAGTTTGAAACATCACCTCAATTACAAATACTTGATCTCAACCTTACTGTTACCTAAACCATGACTTCAACACCAGCCACTACGATTGTGTACTACAATGGTGCCATGACAACAACTCAAGATGGGTCAATGTTTGTTAGCATTGAACCAAAAATGGTTCAACTTAACAACATGTCATTTGATGCCTTGAAGCAAGCTATTTCAAACAAGATTAGTCTACCCTATGGCAAAGTGGTGAAGCACATCCATTATCGATACCCAATATCATTTATTGGTAATTGTTTTCATTATAGGGCATGCAAGCTGCAAGATGATGGGGGTATAATAACTATGTTTTCTTTATTCGGGAAACTCCATAGCCTCACATATGTTGAGTTATATGTTACCATTAAGGGTACACCCACGTGGGCATATGCACAACCACCACCAATTTCTACAGGCCCATGGAGTTTGGAGGGTTTGGATGAATACCTTGATGAAATAATGAATCTTGAATCGAGTTTTGAAGAAAAAACCCCCTAAATTATTTGATTGTTATGTTTATTATTTCATGATTTATAGTTTTCATGTGTGTTGTTCGTTGTTATATTACTATGTGTTTATAGAAAGTTGTGTCAAGTTTTTCATTTTTTGTTGTTGCTAATTTTTTAGTTTTATAATAAAAATAGTTGTGATATTTAAAAAATGTTTTCTGTTAGTGCGTCAAGGAATCTTTTTCTTTCTGTTAGGGCATTAGAGAATTTGAAGTTTTACGTTAGTGGGTTAAGGAATCCTTTGCTTGGCGTCAGGGCGTCAGAGAATTCAATGCTTTGCATCAGTGCGTCAGGGAATCCGATGTTTTATGTCAGGGCGTCAGGGAATCCTTTGATAATAGTTCACATCACGTCTAAGATTTTTCATATATATACAAGGCATATTCACCTTCATTTACACATTCGCACAAAACTTTCTTTCTGAATTAATTACTTCCAACTTTGCAAACACAATACACAATACGTCTTTTTCATCTGTCCATTTGTTAGTGCACTACAATGGTTAAATAATCAAATCAGATCAAAGGTATACTTTTGGATGCCCCAACCCAATGTTCTTTACATCAAAGCAAGGCATCACACTTGAAGCCTTGAAAAGAAGAATCCACCAAAAGATCGAACTTCAACCACATGATCGAGCCAGTGATATCTCCTTTTGATACCCCTAGCTAGTTGGATGCAAAATGCTTAAGTTTATGGTAGTAAAAGTTGTTGACAACAACAACATTAAATGTATGATATTTGGCAACATGAGGTTCTTTCATTTATTGAATTGTATGCAAACATTGAGCTAAATATGCTTCCCACCCCGATTCCTCAGCCAATACCTCATGAATCCCATTATTCATATCCCCAATCTAATTTTGCACATGTATCAAATGTAACCCCATCGTATACTCATGCTGATTTCTACCAGCCGACATAAGATTTAACCTAACCACAAGTACATGAATGGCAACCAACCACATCTTCTTTTACACAACTTCTTTCCACACCATTTCCCACCAATTTGTTAGCAACATAGTCATTTGGTCTTACTGAGGATCAACCTCATGCACACTGGAGTACTCTTGAAGTAGAACCTATCCCATCAACTCAATCAAATAAGCCTAAATTTGCAGACTTCGACTTACCTAACGAAGAACTTGATCCCTTTGTTGGATATAGGGGGAGCTGGAAAAAAGATCATAGAAGATCAAGTCAAGGATGAAGCCCTTTGATTAAAGGATTTTGGCTTTTTACATGTCATTCAATTGAAGGCATTTATAATTTGTTAAGTTGTTCAAAAGGCTTATCTTGTGATCCTTGCATTGCATAAGCATAATCACATACATGCATACATGATTTGAGAAAAGCATATAAGGTTACATGTTTGCATTTAGAAAGAAATTTCTCATGGCTTAAGTTTTGGAAAATCAATTTGTGCACTACTTTAATCAATTACTAGCTTGTGTAATCTATTAAAAAGCCAAGAAGAGCATATTAATCAATTACCATTAACTCGTAATCGATTACACAACACAAAACACAAAAACATGTCTGTCTGCCTTAATCGATTACCACTTACTCATAATCGATTACACAGTACAAAAGTTCAAAACATGTCTGACTGTCTTAATCGATTACCACTCAATCATAATCGATTACATAGGCTTATTTCAAAACTGAGACTAACTGCCTTAATTGATTACAGGTCATTTTAATCGATTACATTGTTCGAAAATCTTTTCCAGATTGTGCTAAGAACACTTTAATCGATTATTTGAAAGTTTAATAGATTACATTAGTTAAAATAATCGATTACACTACCGTTTTAATCGATTACATGCAGTTAAATCTGTTTTCTATAAAAAAAACTTTTGGGTCTGTACATTTGAAGTAATCTTGAGAACTGATTTTACGACTTACCCATTACTCCCAAATCTTTCAAAGTTTGAGAAAAAGATTTTCTGAGTCTCATACTTCTTGTTTCAAACCCAATAACACATACATCATTGATCATGTTGCTTTGAACAAGATTCAACAAGAGTTTTTTCAAGAGAGCTGTTTTCAACAATAACATTCATTCAACCTGAGCTTGTTTGGTAAAATTCATTCACTCATCTTCTGAGGATCATAAGGTTGTATCTCTCTTGAACTCTTACTGTGAATTGTTTCATTACTTTCAATTCTTGTAAGTACTAAGATCAAATAGTTTCTTTAGAGCTTTTCTAGAGTAGTGTTTTCTAGAGGAAAGAACAGAGTAGTGTTCTCTGGTTCTTTGTGATTAAAAGTCTGATAGGATTTTAGATTTCAGTTTCTTCATCTAGGGTTGATAAAGGTAATCACTTGAAAAGCTTGTAAAGACAGATTTTGATTTAGTGGAACTCTAGCCAAGGTTTGGTTAGAAAACACTAGATATAGCTTCTCTTTTGAGGGGTGAACCAATATAGATTTGGTGTTATCTTGATTCTGAGTCTTGCTATCTTAAACTTGCTTATCTTGTGGTTAATCTCTTTCAAGATCAACTGATATATTTTCTGCAATTGTTTGAAGTGAAGGATGAATTTTGATTGATTGAAAGTTTCATTTTTAGCAAGGGAAAACTTGTGATACGATCTTAATTCCACTACTAGTTTTTTAAAGAAATTTTTAAAATCACTGTTTTAACCAATTCAACCTCCCTCTTGGTTAATTGTGTGTGTTCATCTTTGTTTTCATCCTTTAGTGACAACGAAGACAAAATTTTATGCAATTAGCCTTATGAAGAGATGAAGAGGTTAATCCTGATCCTATACCTCTATCAACAATCGTACTAGCATAATACATGCCAACACACAAGCATAATGTTGACCTTGAATCTAATTTTCAAGATTTTGAATATTGTCATACATTGGATCACGAAGAATTCCAACATTTGGTGGGAACCCTCTTTGAAAGGTTGCATTTTTAAACCAAATGAGAAGTTCAACATGCTTTGCAACAATATCATGTAAACAAAAGAGCTAATTAAAATACCAAACTGTCAAATCTAACAAATTTAATTGTCAAATGTGATGACGATGGATGTGCATAGAATCATACATCCTTGCAAGTAAGAAATGGGAAATCAAAAGGCTCCATGAACCCATATATGTCCAAATCCTGCCATATCACAAGATCATGCAAAGTTATCTTGTATGCTCATCGGTAAAAGTATCCACACATTGATCGACAATGATCCATTAACTTCAGTGCCAACCTTGATAGCACATGTCAAAAGAACTAAAGAATACACTAGAACGTACATGAAAACATGGTTGGCAAAGCAAAAGGCCATTGAAAACATCTATGGCAACTGGGAAAAATCATACCATGATTTACCAAGATTGTTGAACACTATGCAAACATATATGCCTGGTATGGTTGTGGAGAAGGAAACACTGCCAATGCCCACCAAACAAGGTCAAATAGTAGAGAGTGTTGTCAAATTCCATTGTCCACTTTGGAGTTTCAGAGCATGTATCGATGGGTTTCAAAAGTCCACTCTCTTTCACAAAAGTTCACCATGAGTGCATACTTCCACAAGGAACTCTAGTTGCCAAGCTCTTCATTTGACACACTTATTCCTGGACAAGGACGTACTCATTCCCTTGATTAACATCTTACTTTGACATGTCCTTATACCACTTGTTCTCAAATAAATCTTCCTTCTCAAAAACTTTCATTTGGTTTCCCCATTTTGATGTTGTATTCCTCAAATGTATAGGTAAGGAATCTTTGTATGATGGACTACAAACAACTTCATCCCAACCACCATGTCATTCTCAAAATATTATTGACCCTATATGAACTTCAACTTTTTGAAACAATGGTCCACTACATGATTGCATCATCATTAAAAACCCTAGCACCAATGTCTTTAACCTTTATCCTTACCCCAAACAATTGCACAAAACAATTTATGTTGAGATATAAGGTTATTGTAGCTACAAAAATTTTATTTTAAAAAATATTAAAATTCAAGTTAGATATAAAAAAAATGATAGACTTTTTTTATCTTTATTTATGTAATTGATTTTATTAACCACTTATCTCTTTGAATATGTTATTTTTATATTTATTTCTAAATTGAAATTCAATATTTCTTAAAATAAATGATCAATAATTTTAAGTAACCTTACATCATAATATAAGTTTTTTATTCAAAATATTAAATATAATTTATATGTTTAAATATATTAGCGATAGTCACACATTATAAGTGGAATTAGTCTTTGATCGAATGGATTGAGAGATACCCATAGTCTCTAATCCAAAAAAAAAACAAAATTATTTATTATAAAATTTAAATATTAAAAATATTATTTATTATAAATTTTGGTTATATATAAAAAATATTTATTTAACCGTTGTGTATAAAATACATACATAATACTAAAAAGAGAAGATAGAGGATATTGAAAATGTGAGAAAGTGAGTTTAATATATAGAAATAAATTATACACTGATACACACATAATAATAAAAAATAATAATAAGAATTATAAAAAATATTTATTACATTAAAGCATAAATTTTGTTTTATATTTATTTTAAACAATAGTAGAATTTATTTAATATCATATACCGTATTAAATAAATATGGAAATTGAAAATGGAAAACTTATTTTTTTGCTTATCATGATATTAATATAGAGTATTTATTGTTGGATTGAAAGAAGTAACTAATCTTCGTTGAGATTTAAACACACATATTTCATATAACATGATACATTTCATACTTATAGTCAGGATTTGAAATCTGAATAATTTCATCAAGAAACACAAACCTATACTTATTCTAACCATTGTTGGTAAATTGAAAACTCTTTAAAATGCATTAAAATAAAACTCATATTAAAGCTATTTATATATTTTTTACATGAGAAAGGTATTTACTTATTTGTGAAATATGTACATAACTTATTCATGTAAGCACACGATAAGAATTGAAAACTCTTTCAATACATGAAAAAAGAAAAAGAAAAAAAAATAGAAAGACAATCGATCAATTGAAAGTAGTGGAATAGGAAAGGGTTCATTTATATAGAAAATAAAAAATATTTTCATCACATTAAGAGTATAATTCTTTTTACATTTATATTTAAACATTTTAAAGCATCAATAAAATTTATTTAATACATTCAGAACATATATCCTTAGAACACCTTTAGTGCTGGATCTTAGAGAGAGATCTTGAGTTGAAGATCTGTGCTTTCTAAGA
>CM023945.1:7217555-7234407 GCA_013407115.1 Glycine latifolia | reverse complement strand
ATCGCGTTCCTGGAACATGGATACAATGAAGGATATAATGTTGGCATGCATTATATTGCATAATATGATTGTCGAAGACGAACGAGATTCATTTGGTGGTAATGTCGATATTGATTATGATCAAGTAGATAATGACATTTCAAATGTTGAAGTATCTCGTGGTGCTCCTCCTGACTTTGCTACATACTTGCAAACAAAACGTGTTATGCATACAAGAGGAATTCATCAACAACTTCAAGCAGACTTGGTAGAGCATATTTGGGAACATTTCGGTCACGAAAATGATAAAAATTGATTTTTCTTTAAAATTAATGTCTTGTATTTTTTATTATCAATTTTATGTATTTTTCACTTATTTAACATTTAGTTATAAATAAAATTATTTAAATTTTATCATTTCTTAATATTAATATATTTTTTTATATGTTTGGTTAATTAAAATTTATTACTTAATTAATTAAATTTACTTTAATCAAAATTAAAAAAATTTAAAAGTGGGGTCCATGTGGGACCCATTAAAATTTATCTAAGATCTCAATTTGAGATCTACCACTAAAGGAAAAAATGTTACAAATCTTAAGGGATCTTCAATCCTACATGACACTGTGGGGTCCGTCAAAAAGTAAGCTAAGATCCCAAATTGAAATCTAGCACTAAAGGTGCTCTTATAAACACAATGAAAATTGGATTTTTTTTTGGGGTACATGAATTGAAAACAATTTAAATACACACAAACAAGAAAGAAAAAAAAAGGAAAATGAAAGGAAGGTCAATTGAAGGTAGTATGGTATACTAGGAAAGGGGTTCCTTTAAACGCCGTCGTTGGCATCGCCGCCCGCAATGAGAAAAAACACCACACCGCAACCACGAGATAGAGAGAGAGAGAGAAAAATAAACAAAGAAAAGAGAGAGAAAAAACACCACACTTTGAATTGAATTTTCTATTCTCATCTCTTTTTGGACCCCAGCAACACAACAAACCCCCCTGTCTGTCTCTCTCGCTTCTTTCTATCTCTAACGAAACCCTAACGAAGACCTTTTTTCTTCATTCTCCCCCCGATTTCAATCCATGCTCCGATCTCTTCCAGTATCGGTCAGTTTTATTATTTTTGTATTTATTTTTATTTGATTTATTTTTATTCTATTTAATAAATAAAAAATTGTATTCGCGAAGCTTCAATTCCTGTTCTTCTTTTTCTGTTTTTCTATAAAATATTTGACCTGATTCGTTCTAATATGTTGTACAATTGATGGATTTTGCAGATCTGGTATTGCCTTTCGAGTTTCAAATTATTTTTATTGGATTTTGCATTTTTTTTTCGTTTTTTTTTGTTTCTCTATTTTATTAAATTACTCCGCGAGTGGGAGGTTTTGACATTCGAATTTGTACAAAACTTATTATTAGAGTTTGTGAAACTATTAGAGTTTATGAAATTTAGGTCTATGATTTGTTTCTTTGGGTATGAATGTTATAGAGGGGTTTCCGATCATCGTTATTGTTGTTGATATTGTTTCTGGTTTTGTTTATTTTCTTTCTAATAATCTTTTTGTTACTTTTTTTTTCATTCTCTGATCGTGGATTGTGCTGATTCATATGAATATTTGCGATTTGTGCTGGGTACTAGTTTGTTTGTGTGGGTTTAGTTTTTGATGCCTGAGATTTTTCATCCGAGACAGTCTTCTTTGTTAAGAAGTCGAATTAGTCTGTGTGTTTTACTGGAATTTTGTTGAGTTTGAGTTTGACTTTCATAGGGTTCTGTTATAGTCATGTTTGTATCAATGTTTTGTGCTGTATCTTATTTAATGTGGCTTTGTTTGTTTCGATCAAGTTAATCTTCATTTTTAGAGTTGAATGGTCCTGTCTGTTTTGGTTGAATTCAGTTTTCAGTTTTACGTTCAAGGGGTATGGATATAATGATATCATTGAGGTGGGCAATTTGTAATCGTATAATTTATTTTTGCAGGTTTCATGTGATTTGAGTTTGGTTAGTCAGGAAATAATTGAAGCATGATGATAGTAGAAATGGATAAAATGTCTGCTTGCTAACTATTCAATGAATCATTGAAGTGAGCAATTTGTAATCGTATAATTTTTAATTTATTTTTGTAGCTTTCATGTGATTTGAGTTTGGTTAGTCGATAAATAATTGATGGATGATGATAGTAGAAATGGATAAAATGTCTGCTCCTTCATCAAGGGAGCGTGCACAACGCCTCTATGAAAAGGTATCCCCCCCCTCTCTCTTTTATGGCCATTCACTGTGCTGGAAACCTTAAAAAAATTGATGAACAAGCAACAGTTTTTTTGGTGTAATTTCTTATAATCCTTCAAGCTAAATGTAACAGGAATCTGGTTAATTTAGTTGATTAAAATGCTCTGTTGGTATTGTGGTCTGTCAAAATTTTCAATTTGAGCCTTTATTTGCTATAATGTTGAAGGCTATTCCTTCTCCAATATTTTTTAATGATTTTTAAATTTGTAGATTTTTTGAAGTTACTTACTGAATCGGTAAATCTCTTTTTCACAAAAATTACTCTAGATAAATTTAACCATGACCATTTGAAAGACACCATAATAAATTGGCACTAAGTAAGAAAATGACAATACTTTGGCACCAATCAGTGAATTGAACTGCTACTCTGGAGACTTTTTATTCCAAAGCTCAAGTACTTCATTGTTAAACTTGAATGAATAAATATATTTATTGAGAATCTTAATGTTCTTGGATTGTCACTTGCTAAACACAAAAAAGAATGACTATATGTTCAAATGAAAAATTTAGCAGAACTTTTAACTTGCTGTTGTTTTCCATGGTTTTCTTGTTTTTAAATTTTAATATTGATTTATATGAGGTCTTTTTGGTGAAATGAATACTAGAGGTCTGTTTGGTAACATTAAAATTATTTGTTACTTAGAACCTTGAATTGGAGAGTAAGCGTCGGAGGTCGGCTCAGGCGCGTGTCCCATCAGATCCTAATGCTTGGCAACAGATGCGTGAGAATTATGAAGCAATAATTCTTGAGGATCAGGCTTTTTCTGAGCAGCACAATATTGAATATGCTCTTTGGCAGTTGCATTATAAGCAGATTGAGGAGTTTAGGGCATACTTCAGTGCTGCTCTTTCTTCTACAAATGCAAACTCATCTCAGGGAGTGAAAGGCGCTGCGCGACCTGATCGCATAAGTAAAATAAGGCTACAATTTAAGACTTTCCTTTCAGAAGCAACTGGATTTTACCATGATCTTATTACGAAAATCAGAGCTAAGTATGGTCTTCCTCTTGGTTACTTTGAGGATTCAGAGAACCGGATTGTGATGGAGAAAGATGGAAAGAAATCTGCTGCGATGAAGAAAGGTTTAGTAGCTTGTCATCGTTGTCTGATATACTTGGGTGATCTTGCTCGTTATAAAGGAATGTATGGTGAAGGTGACTCAATAAACCGGGAGTTCACTGCAGCTTCTAGTTATTACTTGCAAGCTGCATCTCTTTGGCCTTCTAGTGGGAACCCCCATCATCAGGTTTTTGGCACTCCTGCATCCATTTTTTTATTTTGGTTGCTTTATATATATTTTTTTTACTTATGTTTCATAGTTTTTATATTCCATTTTAATGAGTCTGTTTTTTCAGCTTGCTTTGTTGGCTTCATATTCTGGGGATGAGCTGGTGGCTATCTATCGATATTTTCGTAGTCTGGCTGTAGATAGTCCATTTACAACTGCAAGAGAAAACTTGATAGTTGCATTTGAGAAGGTAATGTGACCATGTCCCCATGGGTTTGCTCTTGTTATTGTTTATGTAATTTGTGTTTTATTCTTTGTTTTGACTTGTTATTCAGCCTTTATCTTCTTTATATATTGATTGATGCTTTGCATACTTAAAGTATTATTATGAGCATGAGATTCAGTCATTCTTACTCTTTAGTGTTTGATGCTGAAAATTAAGTGCATTAAAAAAGTGAGAGGTTATTAATTTAAGATCGGTTGCAAGTTAGTAAAGCCATGTTATCTGTACACATCTTAGGTTGAGTTCATGCATGTGTTTGGAGTACTTAATACTATTAATTTGGTGGGTTAAAAAGCTTTAAAGAAACATGCTTTGAAAGCTAGTCTGTCTATTTGACCTTGGAACGCTTTGGGCTTAAAGAATATGTCATTGAACTCGATTCTATGATTATTTTCATATTTTGGTCTGTGGTGTGTTAAATTTTTCCGCCTGTTTTCACCCTTCTGTTATTTATTGTCTGTGATCCTTTTGAGCCATTACATTATAATTATTCTAATTAGCTATTGTTTTAATCCATGATAGAATCGTCAAAGTTTCTCTCAGCTTTCTGGTGATGCTAAAACTCTTGCAGTCAAGGAATCTTCTGGGCGATCAACTGGCAAAGGAAGAGGAAAAGGGGAAGCAAAACTTGCAACAAGGGGTACTGGTGTTGATGCCAGTCCTAGAACAGGAGCATCCGGTATACAGGAAACATATAAATACTTCTGCACCCGCTTTGTCCGTCTAAATGGAATCTTGTTTACACGCACAAGGTGTATATTTTTAACATTTCTTTGTACTTGCACTGATGATTCATGTGTTTTCTGACCCTTTTTCCCTTTGTTTCTCAAATAACTTGATAGCCTTGAGACTTTTGCTGAAGTTCTTGCTGTTGTAAGCACTGGCCTGCGTGAGCTTCTGTCGTCCGGTCAAGATGAAGAGCTGAATTTTGGTACAGAGATTCCTGAGAATGCACTTGTCATCGTCAGAATTGTCTGCATTATAGTATTCACAGTTTACAATGTGAACAAGGAATCTGAAGGTCAAACTTATGCAGAAATTGTACAGCGTGCTGTTCTGCTTCAGAATGCATTTACAGGAGCTTTTGAATTGATGGGTTACATAATAGAGAGATGTGCACAGCTGCGTGATCCTTCTTCTAGTTATCTTTTACCAGGCATTTTGGTTTTTGTTGAGTGGTTGGCTTTTTATCCAGATCATGCTGCAGGCAACGATGTGGGTGAAAATCAGGCAAATTTGAGATCAGAATTTTGGAATCGTTGTGTATCCTTCTTGAATAAGCTGCTTTCAGTTGGACCTATGTCTATTGATGATGATGAAGAGGAGACTTGCTTTAATAACATGAACAGATACGAGGAAGGGGAAACTGAAAACCGACATGCTTTGTGGGAGGACTCCGAGTTAAGGGGATTTGTTCCACTTCTTCCTGCACAAACCATCTTGGATTTTTCAAGGAAGCATTCCATTGGAAGTGATGGTGATAAGGAAAGAAAAGCTCGGGTCAAAAGGATTTTAGCTGCTGGGAAGGCTTTAGCAAATGTGGTTAAGGTTGATAAACAAATGATATATTTTGATTCAAAGGCGAAGAAATTTGTAATTGGTATTGAGCCTCAAACCACAGATGATTTTGGTCTGACCACCGATTCAGGCATGCCTAATGCAAAAGAGTTAGTGCAAGAAAATCCTGCAGACCAATCAAAGATGGAAATTATTCAGTCAAACCAACACCAGCATACGGAAGGAGATGACGACGAGGAGGTTATTGTTTTCAAGCCTATAGTGCCTGAGACACGAGGTGATGTGGTTGCCTCATCATGGGCACCCCACGTGGGTTTGGAACCTGTTTCGAAAGCATCTGGAGGGGATTTAAAATTTCATGTTAATTCTACTTCTAATCCTCTAAGTAACCTAAGTCATCAAACTTTATCTGTTTCTGGTAGTGGTATGGTGCCTCAACACCTGCAACCTGTTCAGCTTCAAACATCAAGGTGGTTAGAGGAGGAAATTTCTCTTGCTTACAATTTAAAAGGTCTTGGGTTATTTGAGAATGGACATGTGAGGAATCCTGGTCTCCAAGAAGCTGCTGGCTTCTCCAACCATGTTTCACTTCCTTTTCCTATCCAACAATCTATAGGTGCTGATACTAATGCCATGTTTTATGGTTTCTCAAAAGCTTTGGAGTCTGTAGTACCATCCAAAGTTGATGTTATTGCATCTTCTGGAGTAGTTACTGATAATTTAGCTGTAAAAACACCAGCTTTGCCAGTTGGTTCAAGAAAAGCCCCTGTCAGTCGACCTACTAGGCACCTTGGACCTCCGCCTGGTTTCAGTCATGTTCCTCCCAAACAAGGTATTGAATCCACTGTTTCAGATGCAATTAGTGGGAATCCAATTATGGATGATTACAGTTGGTTGGATGGATATCATTTGCATGCATCAACAAAAGGATTAGGCTCCAATGGCCCTATTAACTACTCTCAGTCAAATGCTCAGCCAGTCAGTAACAATGGCTTAAATCCTACTGTTAGTTTTCCCTTTCCTGGAAAACAAGTTCCTTCTGTGCCTCTTCAAGTGGAGAAACAGAATGGTTGGCAAGATTATCAAACTTATGATCTTTTAAAATCACATCATGATCAGCAGCTTCAGCCACAACAGCTCACAACTGGAAATCAGCAGTTTTCTCCTCTACCCGAGCAATTTCAAGGACAGTCAATTTGGACAGGTCGTTACTTTGTGTGATGTCAGTATGAGAATATAGATGGTATGCTTCTGGGACAGATTTATTTATTGCTGCTTGTTTATTGTTTGTTTTTTATGTTTATTTTTCGGATTGCTAATATAATTATGTATTTAAGGTCCTTGTAGGCATATTGCGAATATGCTGCATCCTTTTTCTACTCAAACAAACTCCAACATTGCTGTCTCGTCATTGAATGTTGTTGGAGTTTCTTTGGCCTTGGCTTGTTGCAGGCACTTGCTACTACAAAAGGTGAGTACCAAATTCTTCAATTTGTTGATATTTACAACTTTATACAACTCAAAACAAGAATGTAAGTCACACCTATACTTTCACTAAAGGTCTTAGTGTATATTTCTTAATATTGCTGTTTTGGTCTGGCCGCCTACTTGCTTTCAAAAAATGTTATGAACTGTTGAGGAACTATGGCTGCTGCCACTTATTTCCGAGTTGTCTTAACTTTTTTTTTTTTTTGACAAATCATTACAGATTATGATGAGCTCTTCTGCCCGGATGAAGGAAGATAAACATGCATCTTTACCATTCAAAGTTCGTATGAAGTAAATGGCCTTGCCTGGTTGGTTGCGGTGGATAGGTGGTGATAAATAGAAGACTATTCATTTGTCTTGGAGCTTATATCTTCTGGGATTGGTGGGGTCGCAGTGGTTTGTTCACTTCTCTAGTGGAAATGTCATAATGATGCACCTGTAGAAATCGTTGTTACTATCATTTGGTTGCATGTGATAAGTAGTGCTAGCCCTTTTTCTGCCGCAATGCTTCAGACTTATATATAGTTGGGAAGGTTGGTAGATAAGAAGTGGGTGTCAAAAGTTGGATAATGGGTATGATATTATTGACATTATGGGGCTCACTTGTAGAGCCCGTGTTTTGTTGCGTCTTCGTTATGGTTCTTAATATGTGTTGTGTATGACGACTGGTATATGTGAGTTCATTTCTCTTTTCCATAAGTCGAGGGGTTGACTCGAACGTCAAAATAAATTGGTGGATTGTTGAATGCATATCCATCTTGGTCTGTATCAGTACAATGATTTATCTATCCATAATCGGATTTAGCATATTTTTTTGGTTATGCTAACAGTCTTAATGTTGTTAAGCTGTGTTTAGAGGGTAGTCAAATGTGAATGGTTTTCATATTCTTTTGAGGATGAGCATTCTACTTGAAGAAAGCGTTACCCGTGTTTGCTAGTTTGTCAAAATGAAGTAATTGCTGATTTTATATAAATCTTTACTCAATGTTCCCTCCAAAGGATGTGAAGGGAGAAGAGGAAAGGAAAGAAAGAGAAAATGTTTCTTTTTCTGTTTGGTTTGATTCGCAGGTTGTTTTGGGTGAATTTTATATTTATTTATTTATTGTAATTTATTATTTATTAAGCAGTCTTTTATTATTATGATTTTGACTATTACAAGAAATTGTTTATCCTTTATTCTATACTAATTTTTTTATACAGGAAAATTTTTGTCCTCTAAAACTTCAGTTAGTCTTTTTTGTTTTTTAATTAAACTTGTTTTTTTTTTGTATTGATTGATTTTTTAACTTTATCTTTTAATTTTGTTTTTTCGTGTTAACGTGTTTTCTTCAACTACAATGACTATTGATGAAATTTACACACGATGTTTGACGTGGTTAAATATGAAATTTACATATGATCTTTCCAATGCCGTTGGCATTACCTTCTATTGATAGCTTTTTTTTTCTTTTTTAAGACGACCCTCGTACATGACCAAGCTATGATGTGGGAAGCAAAGCTAATATGACTTGGTATTTGATGCTTTTCATGATGAGAGGGGAATGTGATGTTGGAGGTTGGGATGGTGATGAGCATGCTTTGGTTATGTCAATTATTGCCGATAAAAATAGTGGGGAGCTGCTATTGGCCCTTTCCTACTTTGCTATTGGTCCCAGCCTTCCCACGAAAAGTCCCTTTTGTCCCTTCCTCTTCCCACATTTTCTCACCTGTGCCCCCCACCTTCTCACCCAATCCTCAGGCAGATCTAGAATCACGACTCTTTCCTCCCCCAGTCCCCGCCACAATCGCACAACCATCATCACCACTGGCCACCTCCACAATGTGCTACCCCCTATCCCATCTCCTCCTCGTGTGACTTCAAGCTTTGAGGCTTCGCACATACAACTCCTTCCACTATCATTGTGCTAATGTGCACATTCACCACTGCACACTCCTCTCTTATAACAAAATTGCATTTCTGCATGGATATTTGGCCACACAGAATTGTGTTTTCTTTATACCAAGTGTGGGCAAAAAAATATATACTCCAGAAACATGATTTCGTTAACAAACACATAAGGGAATTATGTTTCCGTTGTTTTTTTTTGCACCCCTTTATATATAATGGAATCATACTTGTATAATTTTTTCTGTACCCTCACTAATACAGTGTAAGTACAATTCCACAATACAATGTGTGGAAGGGTATTTTGAAAATTAAAAAATTGGTGGGGCGAATAAGAGGTCAGGACAATAGTAATTCTCAAAATAGTGGTGAGGGTCCTATAGGACCCATACTATTATTGATTTAAGGGTATCAGCTTTTGCTGATTCAAAGGGTGGTTTGGGGATTCATGATAAAGATGATTAACGAAGATATGGAAATAGGCCAATTATGGTGGTTTTTAATTTGACTTTAAGTGAAGAATAAAAGACCAGGTGGCTAAATAAGGAACAATCTATAGGTGGTTTACAAAGGTTTTTATTGTGGTTTCAGAGTTTTGATGGTAGTGTGAGATTGAAATGGATGAAGAAAAAACTTTGTCAGCAACATTTAGTACGTTTTGGAATCAATTAAAACCCATCAAATTTCATGAGAAACACAGCAAAGTTAGAGGAAAATATTAATATGAAAAGGTAAAATTAGAAAATTAAATAGAATAAGTTAGAGAAAAACATTAGTCCAAAAGAAAAAGTTAGAGAATTAAATTGAATAAAGAATTAGAAGACTAAACTAAAAATTAAATTGAACTAGAGAATTATAATTATAATTTTGCGTGATGATTATTATAAATTATATATTTAATTTTGTAAGAGAAAATTCATTTTAAGAGTATTGTGTTTATTATGATTAACATGATAGAATGTTTAACATTTTTCTCTACAAAATTTATAAATTGAATTTTTATATTTACAAAATTTTACAACACAAATTTATTTTTAATTATTCTATTTTATTTTAAATTATATTTATGAACATACCTTTCTTATTTGGTTTGTAAGGGAAAGAAGAGAAAATTTTAATGAAAAATATGATAGGAAAAATATAATTTCTAGACAGGTTAGGGTGTGTAAGTGTGTTTATGTAAGCGTTTTTTTCGGTTGAACGAAAAAGTTTGTGTGTGGAGTTTTGTTCAGCATAGAAAAATGGAAATGCTTTAAACTAAACATATGCTTAGACAACATAGTCCAAATATTGCAAACTATTTTTCTTCCCCTTCAAAATTTCCCAATATTAAGGAAGAGACATAAATGAAAGATTATTTTTATGACCCCTTCCTTCCTCCTCCAGAAAATAAATAAAAATTCGATGCTTAATGATTCTTTCCATCAATTTGAACAAGATTTTTATTTATTATTATGATCATCAATAACTAAGAGTCGAGGTGATTATTAAGAACCCGTTTAGAGTGGTTATCAGTTACTGTTTGTTAATGTAATTTTTAAAATAAAACCTATTTGACAAATAGTGGAATGTGATGGGTTTTTTATCCACTTTCAAAACAGTTTTTTGTCAATTTTAAAAACAATAGAAAAAAGGTTTACTACTTTATGCTTCATGTTTTTACCGTTCGTTTTCTTCCTTTTACTCATTCTCGTTTTCTTCCTTTTACTCATTCTTGTACGAACCTGTCAAAATTTATATATGAATAAATTTGAATAATAATTCTTTATTCATCTATTCATTCATTCTCTCTTTTTACCTCTTAAATAAGGTATGTTTACACAATATTAACAACCTGAGCACAATATTAAAAAACAATAATTCAAACTAGGAAACAATAATTCAAACTTCTTATCTAAACTATTTGAACAACCTTTTCCTATCTAAGAGAAAAAATAATTCATATTCAAATTATATCTTCAACACTCCTCCTCAAGTTGGTACATGAATATCCGCCATGCCCAACTTGTCAATTGCTTCTTTAAACACTCTTCTAGAAATGATTTTGATCAGTAATAGGTTTAGGAGGTGCTTCGGTTATGTGAGGTAGAAAGAGAATTGAGATACGGGAAGAGATTCAGAACAATCACATGTTCAAGTCAATAGACTTCAGGGTTGGTCTGTGAAGGATTTAGAACAGTGCAACGAGTTTCACATCAATGACCTTCAAAACTGAGATACGAGAAGGATTCAAAATGAGTTTGTGTTGTGCCGTTTGTGTTGTTTTTGGGAAGAAGATTGAGATACAGGAAGAGATTCAAGCCGGGACCGAAGACGTGAAGATTATGCGAGGCAAAGATGGAATTCATGATAATAATAATAATAATAATAATAATTTGTAGAGGAACTGGAGAAGCTGAAGGTAAAGGAGGAGATGGATGGTTGGGTATTTCAAAATCATGATCGGTCATCAAATAATGGAGTTAGGGATTTGAGAGAAATAAAAGTGGAATATAGGTACTAATACAGGAAGAAAAAAGGAGATATACGGTTGAGAATGTGAAGAAGAAAGATAATTTGGATATCAAATGGAGAAGAAAAAGACTCTAATGATAGCGGAAGAAACATGACTCTTATTCATGGAGAGTGTCATGACTCTGATACCATGTTAAAAATCAGATATGAATAAATTGGAATAATAATTCTTTATTCATTCATTCATCTATTCATTCACTCTCTCTTTTCACCTCTTAAATGAGGTATATTTATATAAGTAATAACAACCTGATCACAATATTAGAAAACAATGATTCAAACTAGGAAACAACAATTCAAATTTCTTATTATCTAGACTATCAGTTCCTTCCCAATTTTCGTCGTTTGCGATCTTCCTTCCCCTTCTTTGAAGTACATTTCAATCCCTGCGCTTCTTCTCCTCCATTCTCCAGGTTTATTTCTACTCCTCCATCTCCTTCTAGTTTTATGCTTTGATTGATTTTTTTATTCTCTATTCAAGGTTTTCATTCTTCAAGATTTTCTATTCTTGTTTCCCAAAGGGGTTCGTGTGAGAGTGTTCGATGTGTCGTCACGAGTTTATTTTAGAGCATGTTGCATCGAAGAGTGGAGTCGCTTGTCCAAACGAATCACATGGAGGTAGTCGGGTAGCATATTCACCATGGGAAGGTTCACCAGCGAGAGCCACTTGCCAACGATGTTAGAGGTAAGGGTTTTGAGAGAGAAGGGTTTAGTGTTGGATGTTTGAAGTATTACACCAAGAGATATTAAATGTGAAATGCTCAATGGTATTATCTTCAGCATAGAGAGAATCCTAGTGAATAGCAAGTTATTGAATTCCCGCCCATATGGACTCATATAACCATGTATTAATTTATTAGGCTTATATGTAATCATATTATTATTTGAATATATATATATATATATATATTAAATATATTCAAGAGATGGTATATACCGGGATGGAGAGTGGTGGGAATTCCAATGAAAGTTCTTGAGGAGAATTTTTCTGCTAGTTGGAAGCGACAGTGTTAGGGAAAGTCGTGGTGGATTTGGGAGAATTTTCCGCGATTTGCTAGAGAGAATTGGGCCTTTGACTAGAAGTCGTAGCATTTCAACGTAACTGTTCAATAGAAGAAGAATTAGAACCTGGGTCTTGATAAATTGATTTGGATGGAATTGTTTTTGAAAAGCAAGCTTTCAATTTTAATTCCAAGTTTTATTTTTCTCCAAATTAGGACTTAAGAGAGAGATTGTTCTTGCTGCAGAACATACATTTGAGGAAGAAGCCATGCTTAATTACTTGAATTGTTTAATGTTCATACATGTTTCAATCGCATATTCTTTGTAAGCATTGTTTTTAGTTTTATGTAAGAATTGTCACAAGCAGGTGGTGAGCATAGTTTATGAGATGATAATATAGTTAAAGAGGGAAGGGTGATGCATCAGTTTAAAGAAGCATTATCAGTTTCAAAATTTCACAATGACACATGTTCTATTCCTAAGTTATGAGTTGGAATCACAGGCTCATTTAAGGCTATGGTGAAGGAATCTTTGACTTGGTCCTTTGTAATTCTATATGGAGAATTTCACACAATCATTGCAGCCCCAATTCTCAGCAGCTTCAAAGTGGAATATACTCCTGCAATTATGTGTTTTTTTTATGGTTGGGATGTTTTACGTGATTTACTCTTATTATTATAATTATTTTTGTAATTATTGCTTAAAAGGTAAAAGAAATTGAAATATATTATTTATTTTCCTTAATATGAATTAAAAAAACAATAATGATTCGTGGAAGAATTATTATTGTTGTCAACAACTTGTTGATTATAAAATTGATAACAATTTTTTAAAACTGAAAACCATAAAAATCTGAAACTGAAAATTGAAATCTGGGTTTAATTTTAAAAAGTTTTGCAACTGAAAACTAAAATTTACCGCAAATGAGCCCTAATTAACCTGCTGATTATTAGGGCATTTTCAATAAGGGTTTCTTAGGTGGGTTTCTAGCACAAGTCGTGATAAAATTTGTGGTCTCCACCTTATCATATCTTCCATAAGAAACTTATAAATTTGCTTTAATGATAAAAAATCTCAAAAAATTTACACTTTTTTATTTTTTTTATTTTCACTTAATTATAGTTCAAATAAAATAATTAATTTAATTTTTTTGATTATTAAGTATAAAAATATTAAATATTAATTATTGATCTATTCAATTTTTTATAATAAGTTAAAAATAAAAAATTCACATACATACTAATATTCAATTAAAAAACAATGAGAATTACATATTATTGAAAAGAAATACATAACAATGAAAATACATTTTACATAATAATAGATGATTAAATACAATGACATTGAAAATAACAAAAAAATATGTAACACTAAATAAAATTAAATTTCATTATTTTATTTTCGAAAATGTTTCCAAATATACTCAACCAAGTCTGCATGAAGTTGGTAGTGTTTTTCTTTACCATGAACCTTTGCTCTTATTAGAAGGTATGTTGATATGAAACTAGGGTGAGCATTAGAAGATACTTCGTTTGTCGACATGTCATTACCTTTATTACCATAATCAATATGATTTTGATACATGTGTCATTCATCCTCAATAATCATGTTATGCAATATGATACATGCATAAATTCTATTATTCATTGCTTGAACATCCCAGAAACGTGTTGGGTCACGTATAATTGCGAATTGAGATTGAATAACTCCAAATGCGCGTTCTACATCCTTTCTTGTTGATTCTTGTCGTTGTGCAAATAATTTTCTCTTTTCTCCGTGTGGCATTGAGATGGTCTTCACAAATGTAGCAAAGTTTGGATAAATGTCATCTACTAGATAGTATCCCATATCATATTGGGTTCCATTCACTATGTATTGCACCGCAGACGTGCATCTTGACAAAACATCATTAAACACATTGGATGTATTTAACACGATAATGCCATTATTTGAACCTGGGGTGCCAAAAAATGCATGTCGAATCTATAAATCTTGTGGTGCCACGACTTCAAGAATGATTGTTGGGTTGACATGATCACCTCGACAAAATTGGCCTTTCCATGCAACTGGACAAACTTCTCATTCCTAGTGCATACAATCAATGGAACCTAACATACCTAGAAAGCCATGTGTCGCTCCATCTCTAGTAGTCTTGTAGTGTCTTCATTATTAGGCCTCCTCAGATACTCATCCCTAAATATTGCATAGATACTTGATACAAATCTCGGTAAGCATTCCATTGAAGTGGTTTCAACAATTCGAATATACTTGTCCACACTATCAGCGGGTGAGCCATATGCAAATATACAAAGAGCAACAATGCACTTATGCAACAATGATAGGCCCTTTCTACGTGATGCATTTATTCTCATTTGGAAATACTTGTCACCATTGCTAAAGGCCTCTACAACTCGAAGGAATACATGTCTTCACATTTGAAACCTTCTTCGAAACTGAGTTTATGTATATTCAGGATTTTCAAATAAACAGTCATTGAAGAATTGATCATGTCCTTCCTCACAATTATGACGTACCACCTTTCTTCTTAGTTTGCGCCTACAAGTGACCTTGACTTGTTGTTGGCTCTCAAGCATCAACCTTATGATTTCTTCTTCTCTGTTGTCCTCAAGTTCCTCATCTACCATTCCATCTAAAAGTGTATCTAAATCGATGTTTGGATCCATTATATGGATAATTGAAGTGCTAGAAATGAGAGAAGAATATTGCATGATTTTTATGAGAAGATGTGAGAATGAGCAAAGATTGCACAATTTATATAGCATGATTCACAACGGCTAGTTTTGTAACGGATACTTTTGTAATGACTAGTTTTCTAATGACTACTTTTGTAGCGGCTAGTTTTGCAATGGCTAGTTTTCTAACGATTAGTTTTACAATGACTAGTTTTCCATAATGAGACCGAGGTCAATGACAAATATTACATGACAATTCAATTTAAAATAAAAATACAACAATGACCTACACAACTAAAATTAAATAACAATCACAACATTAGCCTAGACAACTAAAATTAAATAACAAACACGACATTGACCTATTCATTTAAAATCCTTGTTTCTACCTAATATAGACACAATACTTTTCGTGGTCTTGGAGTTGCATCTCAGACATGCTATATGTGTCATTCACGAGAATTTCATACTCCAAAAGTCTCTCTTTTTCCTGCAGATGCCTTTTCTATGCCTCCTTTAACTCGATAATAATATGTTTACATATAAGCCTAATAAATTGAAAACTCTTTAAAATAATTTTTGTTGCTTTTTGTCCTATTGAGTGAGACATTGGTGATGTCGTGTCTTATTCTTCAACTTCAATGGGTGTCCCTGGGTTAGCAAACAACGAGTAAGTACCTAAAGTAGAAATTTGGTTCTCTTTGAAGACTTTCCCATAAATTCCATGTCGAATTTTGGTTCATCTTTCAACAACAACAGGAATGCTTAACTTCAAATTTTTTACTCATATTGTGTGAGCAAATCATATGTGCATTAGCTATGATGTCTTTCTGAACTTCCACTTCTCCTATGAGTATCTACTTGTCTGTAGCAATCATTAAAGTTTTGAACTGGAGGGTGGATTTGGTTCCATCAAGATTTTAATTGAGTGACTTCCCTTTCCGTAAACTCCCCATGCTCTTTGTCATTGTTGTACGCTTCCATGATTCTTGCACAATATTGGGTTAATGATTGATTGACACCTATAATTGAATCCTTTGACAGATTGAGCCACAACCAGGTGAGAATTGTGTCCTCTTTCACTAAGAATGCTTTACAGTTCATTTTTTTACTTGAATTTTCTTCTCCTTCATTTAGTTGAATATTTTCTAGACTGATTGGTGATTCTACTTCATTGTTAGGGGGCTCAACATTAAATAAAGAAGGCCTATAACACATGTTTGGGTGGTTGGGGTTAGTGGATATGTAGAAAATTGTGGATTTTGAGAAATGTCACCAGTAGGTGGCTCCACATTGGAAGAATGAGGCCTATGCAACATATTGGGGTTGGTTGGGGGTGGTGGATATATACAATACTATGGATTTTGAGAACTTTCACTATTAGGGGGTGATTGGTTTGGCATATAATAATAGTACGACTGATAATTAAACTGATTGAGATCCATTTCAGATAGAATAAACAAGATTGAGGCTGGATAAGAACAAAATAAAATAAAATTAAGAGTTCAGAAATGAGTTGCAAAATGATAGAAATTAGACCCATATTTATACTAGTTATTATCATAATGGCAATTTTTTTTCTCACAACGGTAATATCTCTATCCACAATTTTTTTTAAAAAATAAACATAAATATTTTGAGAACAAAAAGCATTCCAGATCCTTCCCCACCAAAGTAATCTCATTCTCTTTTCTTTCTTCACAAACCTTTTTCTCCAAAACCTTCCCCAAAAACCCTGCATAAACCTTTCTTTCTTCACATGTCCAAACCTTTCTCTCCAAAACTTTTTCTTTCTTCCTACATCACCAATGCCGCTCCTTGCACTGCTGCCACTGGTGCTGCTCCAAGTGATTGCAGCCACCATCTCGACATCTTTGTCCCTTGCGTCGATCCTATCCTCCATCCACCAACGACGATCCTCTCCACCAGTCGCTAGCGTCGATTCTTGCCACTGCAGCTCATAGAGTC
>CM023945.1:7196075-7217455 GCA_013407115.1 Glycine latifolia | reverse complement strand
AAAAATCATGAATTGTGTTGTGATATTTATTTATTTGTTCAAGAGTTGAATACACTGAAGTGTTGATGTTTGTTTACTGGAGTGTTATTTTATTGTATGAATAACTTGTGGTTGTTTATAAGTATGTATATATTATTTATAATTTAATTTTGCATATACCATGGTTGGATTTTTCTAGGTATCACGCCGATTGAGAACAAGACTATTTGTGAACTCTTTTAGAACTTGTTTTATACATTGGGATTACAATCTCATTAAAAATGTTATTTTCAGAGTTCGAGGAAGAAGTTTTTGAGACGGGAGAGAATTGAAGACTTAGTTCATTGTTAGTTAAACTTTGTAGATATCTATATTTGAGAATAAAATTGTTCATTTATGTGAGAACTCTTTTATTTATAATATTTGAAGCATTTCAAATTATTGAAATTTCTAAATTCTTATTTTATGGATGTCTTAAACTATATTTTTATTTTGGGTTTATTTTTGTAATGAAGGGTGTTACACCCATCAAGTATTCAATTATCACTATTAAGCTATGTGGGAAACCACATAACTTGCCATATGAGCTACTAGTTTAACAAGATAGTTACAATTCAAGACGTTTTCTAGAGGTTCTAAAGCACTATAAATTTTGTTTTATGGTTTAAAAATGCAAAAACAAAGGTTCGAAATTTTCAATAAATAAATAAATAAACAATGCGATGTAGTAAGAAAAATCAATTATACTCAACACACATATCAACAACCCACTAAACCAAGATCCTTAACACATAATCGACAAACCACATTAAGTTAAATAAACAAGAATAAGAAAAATCACAAACCACTGAACCCATGAATCAAAACTTATAAGCGCAAAAATCAAAGAACCCTCTTAATCTTCGAAATCTTCCAATTTGTAATCCCCAACCCCACTTCTCAAACAAACACTAAACTTTTTCATTTCGATCTCACTCCCACAAAGCCTTTTCCTATACAAGTAATAACATTCATAGAGGGCAAACACAAGATGATGGTGTCAAGAGAATGAGACAACAATGACAAGTTTCAATTTGTGTAGTGTGTTGTTGATTTTGCTTATTATATCTCCTTTTTTTTTTTTTTCAAATTTTCAAACTTCTTTTTATGGCGATTTTGTATTGCTAAAATTTTATAGTGCCTTAGAAATGCTAAATATTCATGAACCAACAACATTTTATCATGTGAGTGTTACGTGAAACTAAGGGTCTAGATGCCACATCATTGCTTAATAGTGATATCTGATGGGAGGGACAAAAAATTGACAAAATAATAACTGAGGGACTAAAAGTAAATTTTGTAAAAAGATGAGAAACTAAGACCAATAAAAAATGATGATGGATTAAAAGTGAATTCCGTAAAAAGATTAGAGGTTAAAAACATAACTTACCAAAATGAATGTCATGACAGACTATGATGTGCCAACTCATGTGACTATCATGTAATGTTAATGCTTGGTGGCTAGGATAAAAATATTAATGGAGTAAAAATATTGGTCAATATTTTATTTAGAGAATAAAACTAAAATTTTTGCAGGAAAAAAGTTATGAACAACAAACATAATTAACCTATTGAACAAAATTTTAGATAAATCAAATATTCGTGTGTGTATAATCTTATAACTGATATCTCTTTATGTTTTGAAAATTATGTTACACATTGAAACAAAGTTGATTAATAAAGTACTGCAATTAGTTTTTAAATTGCACACACAATTTCATAGATCAAAATTTCACAGATAGAATTTACTTAAAACTTTTAATATAACAGCTACATTGATAAACTCCACTGTTTATATAAAAAAATTAACTCAAGTAAGTTTAACACTTACTCATAAATTTAGTAAATCTCTACTCACTATATACGTGTGTTTTAAAATAGGCTAATACTAGCTAGAACATTATTTGAAGAGTTAAAAGTGGAAAAAATATTAAAAATTATTAATGCCCAGTTATCATGATTCTGGAAGCATTCTTAATATATTTTTGAGTAAAAAGTTTCTTATAAGAAAATAATAATAAAAAGTTTCTATGTATTAATTTCTTACTAGACTTTAAAATATGAGTGGTAGACCTGTTAATTTGACCATTACCTTTTTGTTTCCTGGAATTTTCTTAACGGAGACTCGAGGATTCTACTTTTGTTTTAACACGAAATTATGAAAGATTTTTCTTTACGAAAATTGACTTTGGCATCTAATTCTACTTTGAATATGGGGTCTACTAAAATTGGACAACGTATTTTCTACGACTTTGGAAAATTTTGTGGCCAGTTTCCATTCCACCACCGAAAATTCAAACTAAGGAAATTAAATTGCAGAATCCTCATCTAGTTAAATGACTCGGAAGATTTTGCAGAGAGAAAAAAGTGAACCTTCACAGAGTATGCTAAATCTCCAAAAGTACTTTCCCTCGCTCCCCTTCTACCTCATAGTGTCCCTCTGGCCATTACACTTGATGGCAAGTGAGGTTATGATACCAATAGGGGTAGTTCTTGATTTGAACTCCCCAATTGGGAGCATGGCTAACAGCTGCATATGGATGGCACATCATGATTTCTATAAACAGCATCCTCGTTTTCAAACCAGACTTGAGCTTCGAACAAGAAATTCTGGCGGTGATACAGTCAAATCAGCATATGCAGGTTATTAATTTCATGATTTTCTTTTCGGCTCCGAATTTGTGAATGTGTCTTAGGTAGTGTTAATGGGTTCGGTGAAAGAAAAGAAAAGAAAGTTTGAGGAATGAAATTGAAAGAAAGAGAGTGGAAATCCTGGTAGAAATGAAAGAGAGATGAAAGAAAATGATGTAGTGGATAATAAAATACAAAAATATAAATAAAACATTTGTGAAATTATGTTCCTATCTATGCATTGTTTTTTTTTGTGCTTTATTATTTTTTTAAAACGATTTTTTTAAACAAACTAATTCTGAACTGTATAATTTATTTGAGAGACTCACGAACTTAATCTAATATGATTGGCGGCATACTCGAATTGGAGTTGTGGCCTAGACAACATCGAATGTGCTTTAGATATTCGAATAAATTGGATACATATTCGAATATGGTTGATGCATATTCGAATATGGTTGGGGTACATATTCAAATATGGTTGGGGTACATATTCGAATATGGTTGGTGCATATTCAAATATGGTTGGGGTACATATTCGAATTTGAGCTCTTTACGTTTTTCCCACACAAGAGGGTAATTTTGTAACTTAGCAATTTCTACCATCTTTCTTCACAAATCCACTGAATTTTGGGTGGAAACTTAATTGGGTGGGGCCGATATGTTTTGTACCAATTTTGCTGTAGCTTTATACTCAAAGGAATGGTGGAAATATAAACTTTCTTTCCTTTTCTTTGATAATCTCACTTTCTTCGCCTTTCTTTCAATAGAAACGAACAGGGCTTTATTACTTTTTTTTATTCCAAGCATTGGTGCGGATTATCACCAGTTTTTCTTATGATTAATTTAACCTGATTGACCACCTTTAATAAAATCTTCCATCCTAACTACCATCCACAAGTTTGTAACTGAGTTTAAGGGGACTAAGTTCAATTTTGCTCAGACCAACAACTTATTTTTACCTATGTTGATTTAGTGACTCAATAACTCATTTCTTGTAATTGTTTGTTTCTCTAGCCTTTGATTTAATAACGAAAGAAAAGGTGAAGGCAATTATTGGACCTCAAACATCAGAACAAGCAAGGCACGTAATAAACCTTGGGCGCGAGCATGGCGTCCCCATTATCTCCTCCGCTACAAGTCCATCTCTTTCCCCAGCCCGCACTCCCATTTTCATACGAATGGCACAAAACGATTCTTCTCAGGTGAAAGCCATAGCAGCCATTGTGGAAGCATATGGATGGCGAGAAGTTGTCCTTATATACGAAAACACTGAATATGGAAACGGTCTCGTCCCACATCTCATAGATGCATTGGATGCAGTTGACACAAAAGTACCTTACAGAAGTGTCATTGACCCTATTTTTGAAGAGTCCCACATTTTGGAAGAGCTCGAAAATCTCAAGGAAAATTCGACAAGAATATTCCTTGTTCACATGACAGGTGAACATGGGTCGAGATTCTTTTCAGCTGTAGAGAAAGTTGGAATGATGAGTGAAGGGTATGGATGGATAGTCACTGAAGGGTTATCTGTTGAGTTAGATCCTTCAGCTCTAGAAAGAATGGACAACATGCAAGGTGTCTTAGGAGTAAGGACAATAGTGAGAAACAATGAAAAGCTCGATGACTTTAAGAAAAGATGGAAAGCCTTGCCTGTTACGGAAAACAACATAAAGTATCACACTCATGCATCATACTCATATACCATCACATTGTTTGGGTTGTGGGCTTATGATACAGTGTGGGCATTAGCCATGGCCGTAGAAAATGCAACCAATTATGAGAAGCAAAGTGGTTCCCTTGTAAATGCAATCCTAGCTACTAAATTCCAAGGCCTATCTGGGTATGTTGATTTGAAAGGAGGACAATTAGAGCAGTCAGTGGTTGAAGTGTTCAATGTGGTGGGACACAAAGAGAGAATTATTGGATATTGGAGCCCTGAAAGAGGGCTATTCCAAGATGACCAAGAAAAGCAGAAAGTGAGGCAACCAGTTTGGCCAGGTTACACTATGGATCAGCCACCCAAGTTGAGATTTGGGGTCCCTATGAGAAAGGGTTTCACTGAATTTGTAAAAGTGGAAACCATATTTAACACCACAGAAGTTTCTGGGTTCGTTGTTGATGTGTTTTTAGAGGTGTTGAAGGCATTGCCTTTCTCAGTATCATACGAATTCGTCCCCCTAGAAAACTATGGCGCACTTGCTGGACCTATTGCAAACAAGAAGTCCATGGTGTGTTTTGCTAACAATTCTTCTTTCCTTTGTTTATTTAGTTTTTTTTATTACATGTTACACATTAAGTTTTTTTTTTCTTGCCCCCTCGTGATTATACCTCAACCTAGCTATAATTTGTACATGGCAGAAGTTCGATGCTGGAGTTGGAGACGTAACAATTATTTATAATCGCACAAATTATATAAATTTCACGTTGCCTTATTTAGAATCTGTGGTTTCAATGGTTGTTTCAATGAAGCATGATGAGAAACGAAACACGTGGGTGTTCTTAAAGCCTCTAAGTTGGGGTCTTTGGTTGACTACTGGTGCAGCCTTGGTCCTCATCGGTTTTGTCGTGTGGTTTCTGGAGCATCGCTCAAACAACACAGCCTTTAGGGGAACCCCAAAACAACAACTTGGCATTGTTTTTTGGTTTTCCTTCTCCACACTTGTCTTTGCTCACCGTAAATCCTCTGATTCTTGTTCATACAAAGCACTATTTGTTACTACTTTTATCCCTGAATATAAGACTTTTTTAAAGGGCATAAACTAGTTAAAAGAGCCTCATATTTAGGCAAAGAAGTAGTATATTTTTTGTGACATGATGATGAGATTAACTAGTTTTGATTAATTAATAGTTACTAGTTTGATTATGCAGGGGAAAGATTGGTGAGTAATTGGTCCAGAGGTTTGCTGATTATATGGATATTTGTAGTGCTCATCATCACCCAAAGTTACACTGCGAGTTTAACTTCGATGCTAACAATAGAAAGCCTACGACCGGAATTCATTGACATAAAAGAGATAAAAAGGAATAATTATTTTGTGGGATATCAGAATCAATCCTTCGTGAAAGCGATTTTAATAAATGAATTAGGATTCAATGAGTCCCAGTTGAAGGCCTATAATTCTCCTGAAGAGTATCATGAAGCACTTTCAAAAGGGACCAACAATGGCGGGGTGGCGGCTATCTTTGATGAAAGTCCATACATCAACGTTTTTCTATCAAAATATGACACTGGCTATGCTACGGTGGGACCCTTTTATAAAACAAATGGACTTGCCTTTGTGAGTTTTCTCTCTTAGTCTTCTTACAACATATTTTTATAGTATATTTTTATAATTAATTCTTTTTTATCTCGTTACTTATCTTATTTCCTTTTCTCTCATCTATTCACATTACACTAGTGAGCAAAGAGAGTTAGAAAGATTAAATACCTATATGTGGTGGTAATGGTGCAGTGCCTACCAGTTAAAGTGGGGAGAAATTTAGAGAGAGGGAAATTAGAGGGACATGGGCTAGAGAGAAAGATGTTAGTTAGAGAAAACAAAATAAAACCTTAACTCTAGGCGACAACAACGATGTTGATGAATGAGGACAAATGAGACACCACCAAATAAAGAGATAAGGATCAAAGTGCAAGGGAAATAGGAATTTAGATAGAGTGAGATTTCCAAAATGGAAAGAAATGGACCTATATGTTTCAAATATAGCATCAGCCAAAACAATGCTAATGTTAAAATAAATTTAGCATCCAACAAATTATTATTGTTGGGTTCAGAACCTTAAGTTTTTAACTATGGAAAACATTTTGAACCAATTTGTAAGCTTTCTAAATTGAAGCTACTGATAATTTTTATTGAGTATGTTTAGAAAACAAGATTCCAAAGAATGGTAAATGGAATTCACTTCGGAGAGTAGAAATACTGGTTATGGATTGATAGAAATTATTCAAAAGCTTAGAAGACAATGTCGAGTTGCATAACACAAAATCTACTCAATTGGAAGCCTATACATAAGTAATTTGTTGTGAGCAAGATTCATGATGTACATACAATTACAGTGTTTCTCAACTTCTATCATCAAGAATTGTTAATAATTGCAAGAACCATATACATATAAAGATTACACATAATTATATTAAAAAGGTTCATATTAGAAATATGAAGAATCTTAACATTAAATCCCAAGAATAAGATATATTGGACATATCATAAGAAGTTTGTTTTGACCAAATTAGGAACATGTGAAATTGAAACTTGGACTATATTCAACATGAAGATCAAAAGATTGTCATAATCAACTAAGAAGATTTAGAAGAATGTTGAATCCTGATAATAAGAAGCTTAATATACCACAATCAAAAGCCAATAGACTTTCTTTAAAGCTTCTAAACAACTTTTACATTAAGCTACTCGATTTTGATCCACAAAGTATCTTTGGATTGCCCAGATCAATACACATCCTTGAATAATTTCTAGTTTTGGATCTTTCATGAAGAGAGATATCATAATGATGGTTAGTAGGAACTTTAGAAGCATGCTTAGAAGCTTCTAAGAGAACTTTATAGCTACAAAACACTAGATTACTTTGAATTTGAAAAGTTTATGTTGCAGTGAATCAAAATGAATAGATTGATAGAAATTTTCTATAAATAACTTCAATCTATAACTCAAAAAAGAAAGAAAAAGTGAATAACGAGAATGATCCAATACTTGTGCATGTTGTTGTTTATCATCATTTTTCGTCATTTTATAATATTTATGATATCACCCACAACTAGATATTGTGAGCCTTACCATATTCTAGGTGGTGTGTATATCTCAAATCGAAAACTTTATCCATTATTTTTGTGTTGTGAGTTGGTATTGTACAAAAAACTATATTATCAGGGTATTGTTCTATCAGGCTAGCATCTAGTGCTAGAGTTGGTTTAAGAGAGTTTATGTGAGAAACTTGTAGAGGCTATAAGAATACCTGTATCATTAATTAATTAGTGAAAAATCTCACTACTCTATCGAGAAAACTAAAATAAATGAAACACATTATAAGGGGTTGAATTATGTGTTAGTAAAATTTAATTTTTTTTCTCAAGAATGAAACCTTTTTCGAAAGCAAATATGAAAAATAGGTTTAAAAAACAAGCTTACAAAAGGATCGTCCAAAGTGTTAGAAAATAATTTTCACAAAACAAATTTTTGAAGAACTTGTGCTTCCAAGGGTGTATACTAGAGAAAACAAGTTAAAGCTTAAAAAAGAAGTACAAACACTTGTTTTATATTGTTTGACTTAATCTCGTGAGCTATGTTTAGTTTTTCTTCAATCTTTGAAGGGTTCAATTAATCAAAATATATTACAAAATAAGTATTCTATCATGTTAAGCCTGACTTACAATAAATATTCTCTATATCACTTCTTGGACACCTTTAATCTCATCTTGAGATTGATAAACAATCAAGTATTGTTTGATTACTAAGTCATTCTTGAGTTTCCAAACAACAAGTTTAAATGATTACAAATCAAACAACTCTCATAAAGAGAATATATAACGAGAAACTAATTATATATAAATTTTTCTCAGCAAAGGTAACACCCTAAGCACTTAGTGTTTGATCATCTAGAGATGAAAGTTGTATCAGAGCAACAATGACAACAATTCAAGAATTTTAGGATGCAAGAGTTAGTTTCTGTTGTGCTTGCTTCTTAATTTATAGGCTTCATGAATGTGACCATTGTGGGGATTAAAGTCTTCTAAAAGTATTCATTTTATCACAAAGTTTGTCCTATTGCAACGTGGCAGCTTCGGGTGGAGACAGAAGTAGACAATAGTATTGTTCTTTTCTAAGTAGTGCTCATATTCTCTTCACTACTTGTACGAAAATGTTTTTTGCAGAGAATAAGTTGATTTGCTTTTCCTTGTCCTTCCTTGACACAATCACTCTTTAAATTCAAATGATAAGGCAATTCAAAAAGACGAGGGAACAAAAATAACATAAACTATTAGGCATAATCATCTTCATTTTGTGCACAACACATACTATAAAAATTAGACGGAAATGAAACTTTAATATAAAGTAGTGTGTAAGTTTCTTAATTCCAGTTTGGATGTTCAAAAAGCTTTGGATGCTAGTTTTCCTAAAAAACTCGTGGATGCTTGTTCATTTAAAGCATGTTAGACGATAGATAATTAGTTTAAGAAAACAAGTATTGGAGTGGATGCATAAACAATATGATCATAGCATAAATAGAGTTATAAAACTCAATACCAAAAATGTTCTGGATGAATATGTTCCTATAATACTCAATGGAATTCATCAGTCCATCATATTTTAACACATTTATTGTCATCAAACGGGATGTTTGTTTCACATATTATTTATTTATTCCAAGGATTATGAGGTTGGAAAAACTTATGTCCATGTATGTTATAAGGTAATAAAATTATTATTACAAGATATATCACACTTTTTTTTAAATGATTAGGAAAATGAACTCTTGATAAAATAAAACTCAAATGATTAAAAACAAAAACAAAAAAAACTTGAAATAATTGGATTAGAATTGATTTTAAAATAATTTCATTAGATGATTTAAGAATAAAATCCAAGTGAATGAATCAAATGTTGTTTTTTTTGCAAAAGTGATTTAATCCACAAACTACTTCATCATATAGCATTACTCAAGTTCCATCTTTCACGTGTTCATGTCCAATGTATTGTTTGATCCAATAAACTTAAATGACGTAGTTAATTTAAATACTTATATATAATTATAATTTACAATATTCATTGTACTATATATCTTACATTATAATGAAAACATATCAAATGAGTTAAGACAATATTAATCAATCATTAAATTTGTTTAGATGACAATGTTTTTCACTAAGGTTAGTTCCCGTAATATGAATATGATTAATCTTTATTTTTTAGCATTATAATTTATAAAAAAAATTGTTACATTTTATAACTTTCGGCATCTATCACCAATCTCATTTTATATTAATGTAATAATTTGTTTTATATACTAATTAGTTGTCCCACTTTGTGTATCTTAAATATAATACTAAAATAGGTATATAAAAATTTCAATTACCACTATGAGATTATGCTAAAAAGTGTTATGCTATTTTATGTTTAGGCATTTGCCCCACAATCACCTCTAGTGCCATATTTTTCGAGGGCACTCCTAAATGTCATTGAAAATAAAGAAAAGTTTGAAGGGATTAAAAACAAGTATTTCTCAACAAGAATTGTCTCTAAAGATCAAAGTACCTCAATTTTAGACAGCCAAGGTCTTACGGTGAATAGCTTTGCAGGTCTTTTCATCATCACAACAATTGCCTCATTCGTATCATTTACATTTTATGTGGTTACTTTCTTATACTCACAATGGTCTACTTTGAGAAGTGTTATTCATTATGAACAATTAACCATTTGGTCGTTGGTGGTTCAAATTGTAAGGCATTTTGATGAAATAAGATAGTCTTTTACAACCGACAATGGATAGAAGTCAATCTATAATACAACCAACAAAGTCAAGAGAAAAATGGAGCTTGCTTCACTATTGATGGAGTAGTACTTAAAGACTCATTAAAATCAAAATGATAAGCTAATTTCGATACTTTAAATGAAGACAACCATAAACCTTAATAATGAAATCTCGTGCACACAATTGCATGTAGATGGTGACTACAACTTGATGAAATATTTGTTGTATATATATATATATATATGAGAGAGAGAGAGAGAGAGAGAGAGAGAAACTTTGACTATATGTAAAAAATATCTTCTAGTAATATAAAATTAAAACCTAACTTTTTTTTCTGAAATATATATGGAAGGTCAAAGACCTAGGGCTAGGATAGGAAAAGAAAGTGATCAAGATAAATTTTGAACCTGACTATATTGCTCACGTATAGGAATTAGATACAACTAAATTTGGACCCTACGATGCACGGATAAATAAGTTAATTATTAAAATTAGCTGAATAAAAACAACTATGTTGGGACATATTATTTTATCACTTGATATGTTAGATTTATATTTGCTTTCTTGAAATTATGCAGCGTAATTTAAGCTTATTATTGTAGATTCGTTGATCTTTACATTAAAACAATATTTATAGTAATAATCTAGCCTGCAATCTCTCTAACACAATTTAACACCAACTGTATTTTATATATGTGTGTGTCTCTGGGTGTGTGAAATATAAGTTGGTCCACTAGTTAAGAAAGGGAGAAGGGAGAGGGAAAAAGTCATGAGTTTAAATTCCGTCAACTGATATTTCTAACAAAATTAACAGATTAGCATTTATTGATAAAAAAAAATTTGTATATGTATTTCAATAAAGTCTTGCTTAATTATATTTTTCTTATTAACTTTTTTAACACAGTGAATGAAAAATATGCTCATAATCTATGAGTAGATTATATTTTCTAGTTTTGCACAACATTACTTGTTTCCATATGTACATTTTAAAAACTTATCTATTAGCAACCCATGTTTCAATAATGTAAATACCTACTAAAAATAAAATTTTGAATGCACCATTAAGAGAATAAATAAATTGGGGTGAATATATCAAGAAACTCGTTTACTTTATCTATTCTTATAGTAGAACTTGAAGCTTTGCATAAGCTGAATCGCATGGAAAAATTCAACTTTTTCTTTGTGTATTAAATTTTATTTGTACGGAAAAAAATATTTATAATTAAACTCAAGGAAAAGGAATATGACACATTAGCGAAGATGAAAAAAATATATTTATAATTCAACCGCATCTTGGAGCAGTATCTACGCTCTTTTGTTCATAAGCTACCCTCTCACTGCGGGGAAAGTTATTTTCTCTGACTGAATGGTCTTATAATACCATTGTCCATTCAATTACTGGCCAATCTCTGTTTCACATCATTTTTGGCAAGCCTCCTACATTCATTCCTTATTACTTATTGGGTACTTCACTGGTGGAGGTTGTTAATCAACTTTATCTACATCAAGAGATGCTCACTATGCTTAAAAAAATCTTGAATGGCGCAAATCTAAATGAAAAACCATGCTATTGTAAAAGATGTGATATAGATTATAAGGTTGATGAATGGGTTTATGTTCGCTTGCGTCCTTACCAGTAGCTTTTAATTTCCCGGGCTCCTTACCACAAACTGTCAAAAATATACTATGGTCCCTATCAAATTACTTAGAAGGTATGTTTGGTTGCTTATGGATTTGCCATACATGCATCCTCTAAAATCCACCTAGTTTTTCGTTATGCTCCGCCAAAGCCACACAAAGGTCATATTCCCGGTCACCAAGATGTTATTCCACCTCTGCTCATGAAAATCACCCTTTTGTGCAACCCCTGACCATCTTGTAATCCAAGTGGGATCATTCCACTTCACCTCCTCATTGATTTTCTCTTATTCAATGGTTGGGTCTTTCCCCATATGACTCTAGTTGGGAAAATTGGGAGGACATTTCTTCTACTTTCCACTTTAAGGATAAGGTGGTTTTCGCAAATAAGGGTAATGATAGCAAGACTATATTAAAATTAGCTAGGCCAGAAGATATCATTGAGATGTATCCAATCAACAAGGAAATCAATGTTTATAGGCCTAAGAGGACTATCTACATTGCAGGGACTAATTTGAAATAATGATTATTAGCTTATTACAATATTAGATTTTCAATTTGTTATCTTAGATTTGCTACTAGTTGTTTTTTATTGTAATTTTGTTATTCAGTTCCTACATTTGTGACATTAGTTGTATTATGATACCTTTTATATAAACCAAGAGAATGAATGAATGAAATAGGTAAGAATTTTAGAAATTTTATTTGTCATTTGGAGTTCCTTGTCATCAAATTCAAGGAATTTTGTGTCTTCTTATCAGATAAGTACATGAATTTTTTTCTAATCACCCATGGTGGTAGACATTATTGAGTCACAAGAAGCATTATGTCCCTCAATGGTTTTGAATTGATGCAACTGAATATACTAAGTTTAAAAATTTGGGTCTAAAATGCCCATACACATTTGCATTACATTTGCGTCTAATGTGTCGATAGTAGATAGACTCTGAAATTTGTAAGCATTTAAGACCTAGTTAATGTTCTATTTTATGTTTCCTCTCAAAACAAAGTTTTTTTACGTCAGTTTAGAATGAACTAATTCAGAATGAAGAATATTTTTGATCTCAGAATATATATGCAAGTTACTCAAAATAAAAATGCATTCAATTATGGAAAAATATTCTTTTACAGTTCAAAGCTTTTGTTTCATAGAAAGTTATTTACTTAAACCCTTTTTCATAAATGACAAGTTTAATTTAGGTATTGGTTAGAAAAGGTTATTAAGTTTTGTGTTTGAACAAAAATAGAAAACAAATCTGTGCAAGGCAAGGTGAAAAGATAGGGAAGAAGAGTGTATAATGTTTTTTATACTGGTTCACCCTGGCCTTGGGCTACGTCCAGTCCTCACCTTTCAAGATGAGATTTCACTAACACAATCAGTCACAATTGGACCAACAACCATTGGATTTTAACACCTTGCCAATTTCCTAATTGGACTTTAATCCTAACCTCAACTAGACTAGCAACACCATTGGATTTCAGCTTTGCTAGCCACTGTTAACTCAATACAAAAAAAAAGGATATGTGTTTTACTATACATAATACAAATCTTTACCTCGAAATAGGAATTCCACTCAAGAATTGAATCACTCACTTCTATCTAAAGAATATTATGGATTTGTAAGCACAATACAAAAATGAGTCACTCTCACATAGAGGGTTGAAGCAAAAATGCATATTTCTCACTCAAAGATTTTGCTCTACATGTTGTTTTGGAATGCTTCAACAAGTTCAACATGTCCTTCAAAAATTCCTCATAAAGCTCCCAAGAAGACCGTTAGAGCAAGCAAGTACACTTTACAGTTGACAGCATGCAAAGCGATTCTGGGGTTCCCATTCTTAGGAACCTTTCTAATGGGCATTATGAAGAACCATCAGAATAGTCATTCTTATGTATGCTGGGAATGGGTCCATACTTGATGAATCCAATTGAAGAATTTCAAACTAATATCCTTATCAGAAGTAGCACAACTTTATCACTCTTAACACTTCTTCATAACTTCAAGTATTCTAAAGTTGATTACTTCATAAAGACTAAGTAGAAGTTCAGTTACTAGTGTGTTAGTGTAGACTGAGTGACATTCTTTAGTCTTTCATTCTAATGTTTATCACCAATGCTTCTCATAAACAGCTTTCAACCTTAAACAAACTTGCATCTTCCTTATGCAAATTAGCTCTCACTTTTTGATTTGCCCTCAATATATGTGGTAGCATATGGAAAGTGAAATGCTCTATCAACTTCAGTTTTCTGATGTGCCCTCTATATGCGTGGCATCATATGGAAGAACTGATGTTGTCCTTATGATACTTTCTGAGTTATTCTAAACCATTTTGATGTTCAGATATTCAAAGTTGAGGTCTTCATCATTCTGATGGTGACTCTGCCAAAGCTTCATTCTAACTTTGGATGCTTTTCATGTAGCCTTTGATAAGTCTTTTATGTAAGGTTTTTGTTGTTCAGTATATTGCTAAGAACTAAGTACTCAAAGGGAAGCAAACTTCATCATTCTAATGAAATTCAAGAAATCTTCTGAATTTTTAACTTTGATAGTTGTTCTAAACCTTTCTGAGCATCATTCTGAGTACTTCAAAATGAATGAACATGTTTGCTTCTTAAAGTAATAAACACTAAAAAACTTAAGCATAACTTTAGTCATCATTGAAACCCATCATCCTTTTAATTTATGTTGCTAATGGTTTATCATAATTAAAATCAAGGATGTGGATTCAACAAAAAGAGCGCCAAAAAGCATAAGACAATGTACTTTGAACAAAAGATTAGTTGATCTTTAACGCTAGATTTGGAGTGCTATTCAAGGAAGATATGCAGAGTGCTTTATCAATCTTTAGTGACTGGTTGGTGAAAAAAAACTAAATGCTATATTAAATTTCTCGATGGACACCCCAACTTTAGACTATTGACAAATGCATTAAAAAGACCATTTAGAGACAATGGTTACTTCATTGACAAGCACATAAATACTAAAAGTTTTAAAGTGCCCAAGTTAAAAATTCTAAAAAAACACATCAAGCAAGCATTCAAACTCTTTGAACATTTTTTCTAAGTTGTAAAAATCTCTCAAAACACATTGTATATCTTGAGAGAAAAATACTGTAAGTTGAACTAGTATATTTGTCTAGTAGACGTTAGCTTAAATTTGTGTGCACCCAGTCGAAAGTGGATTTGATGTGAACCCAAGAAGGCTTAGAACCTTTGAACCCACAAGCACTTGAGTTACACCTACCTTAAGAGAGCTAAAGATCAGGTTTGGTGATCCACTTGAACCATTGAGTATAAGAAAGGAGGACCTAAGTGTTGGAGATGCCACAAGGATAATCAAGTCTTGATAAGTTAGAAAAAGTTCTAAAAAGAACCAACAAGAGAACTCTCACTTATCTAAATTTTCAAAATACTCAATGTCATTCAAATTCCACTTGGTTACAATGAGCTTTGCTTATGTATAGTGAAAGTGTTGACCTAACAATTAACTAGACATTAAATTCTCTAAGTAACAACACATTAACTAGGCATATGAAAAGACTCAATTAAACCCCCACTAATAAGCTTGTTTAATATGTAACAATTGAATATAGTATTATCCCCAAGGTAAATAAAAAGACTCTTATTAAACCAAAGTAAATGAAAAGACACTTATTAAACTCTTAAAATTCATCCAAACACATCAGCTGCCCATAAAAGCACTCTTTCACCCCAAATTAACATAATTGAGCTTAAATATAACCAACTCATGTATAGTTGATAGCCCAAGTTATTTCAACGATTTTGGCCCAAAACTCCTTCTACAACTCCTCGAATCGAGTTCATCAAATGCATCTACCACTTCTCCAAATTGCTTTGTCCATTGATATTTTATGTACAATTCCTCATTGGTCATCAAAATTAAAGAATTTATATGATTAGATTGATAATCAGATTTACAAGAAGGATTAAGCTCTTCATTCAACTTAGAAGAAATAATTAAAGTCTTGTTGCACTCCTCCTTTGAGAGATCCACTTCTATTCCTTTCACAAGAGGATCATGATAATCAAACAAAGGGTTAGAACAAAAATCATCATATTTTTTTTTATCTTTTTCTCTTTTTTTTACCTCTCATTTTCAATCATTTCTTTTACTTTCATCTTTTTCTTTTTCTCTCAACTCTTTTTCTTTCAAATCTTCTACTTTCATATCTTTTTCTCTCAATTCCTTTTCTTTCTCTTTTATTTCTTTTGTCAATATCTTCCACCTTGGACATTAAGATGTTATATGCCCTTTCCCTTGATAACATAATTGTGAAGTTTCAAAGGGAGTTTCTACTAGATCATCATTTAGAAATCTCTGTTGTAACTTGGATTTTGTTTCACAAATAGAACCAAATAGTATTAATCAAGCATTGTTAGATGAACATTGGTTAATAGCTATGCATGATGAGTTGAATCAATTCAAAAGAAATGAAGTTTGGGAGTTAGTCCCTAGAACATCAACTCATAAACCTATTGGCACTAAATGGGTTTTTAGAAATAAGCTGGATGAAAGTGGAATCATTGTAAAGAACAAGGCTAGATTGGTTGCTAAGGGATACAACCAAGAGGAAGGCATAGACTATGATGAAACTTATGCTCCAGTAGCCATATTAGAAGCTATTAGGTTATTGCTTGCATATGCTTGTTTGATGAATTTCAAATTGTTTCAAATGAATGTCAAAAGTGCTTTCTTAAATGGATACATAAAAGAAGAAATTTATGTAGAACAACCTCCTGGATTTGTTGACTATAAACATCCTAATCATGTTTACAAGTTAAGAAAAACATTGTATGGTTTGAAACAAGCACCTAGATCTTGGTATGAAAGGTTAAGTAAATTTCTGGTTGAACAATCTTTCATAAGAGGTCAAGTTGATAAAACCTTGTTCATAAAGAGAAAAGGAAATGATATACTATTGGTTCAAATTTATGTAGATGACATAATTTTTGGTTCAACTAATCCATCAATGTGCAGAGAATTTTCAGCTACAATGCAAGGTGAATTTGAAATGTCAATGATGGGAGAAATCACATTCTTTCTAGGACTACAAGTCAAGCAATTAAAGAGTGGAACATTCCTTAGTCAATCAAAGTACTGTCAAGAGATGATTAAAATTTTTGAAATGGAAAATTGCAAGGATGCTACAACACCTATGGCAACTTCTACTTATCTTGACACAAATGACAAAGACAAGAGTGTTGATGAATCCAAATATAGGAGAATGATTGGATCCTTGCTATACCTCATTGCTAGTAGGCCTGATATAATGCTAAGTGTTTGATTGTGTGCTAGACATCAAGTCAATCCCAAGGAATCTCATCTAACATCAGTCAAGAGGATCCTCAAGTATCTCAAGTCCACACCAAAAGTAGGACTTTGGTATCCAAAAGGTACACCTATCAGCTTAATTGGATACTTTGATTTTGATTTTGCAGGGTGCAAGTTGGATAGAAAGAGCACAAGTGGAACATGTCACTTGCTAGGAAGCTCACTGATCTCTTGGCACTGTAAGAAGCAATCATGTGTTGCATTATCCACTGCTGAAGCAGAATATATATCAGCTGGTAGCTGTTGTGCACAAAGCCTTTGGTTGAAGCAACAACTTCAGGACTTTGGTGTTGAGCTGAAGGAAATACCACTGCTGTGTGATAATACAAGTGCCATCCACATCTCCAAAAACCCTATGATGCACTCCAGGACAAAGCATATTGAAATCAGACATCACTTCATCAGAGACCATATCCAAAAGGGTAACATCAAAATTGAATTTGTTGAAACCAATTTTCAATTAGCTGATATATTTACCAAACCTTTGGATAGAGATAGATATTACACTCTAAGAAACATGCTAGGTATCCTTGATGAATCTAATATTTACTAAAGCATGCTTGATTTATGCCAATCTATGAGACATAATTGAACACTTGCTTGATCATAATTTGAAAATTTGAATTTGTGCTGCATAATAACTGTTCATTCTGTAAATTTAACTGGAATAATCGATTAAAGTACAGGATAATCGATTAAATTCACTTTAAAAGCCATTGGGAATGGAATTTGAGCTTATGTAATCGATTACACAACGAAATAATCGATTATTCTTCATAGAAATTTTTTTTCCAAGAAAATCTCAGTCCACTGGAATAATCGATTAAACCAACAAATTAATCGATTACACAAGCTTCAAAACATTTTACAAAAAACTCATTCCACTGGAATAATCGATTACACAACGAATTAATCGATTAAATTGCTTTGAAAAATCTCTGAAACTGGAATTCTCTCTGTGATAATCGATTACACTATAGGAATAATCGATTACACTTCATCTTCTATAACTAGATTGAACTGACATAATCGATTACTTTGTGAATTAATTGATTACAGCTTATACAAAACTGATTTTCCTTACAAATTAATCGATTACACATGAAAATAATCGATTATTCATGGAGTTACTGCAAAATCTAAAAGATTTTCTTGGAAATTGTAACTGCCCAACTGCCACCAAATTCAAATTTTGAATCTTCTGAGCCTTAAATTGAGTGGGTTAATTCATGGTAATTGTTTCTAATTTCAAATTTGAACCTTGGAGTCTAAAATCTTCTATAAATACAGCCCATGTTCAAGTAAAAAATTACACCACTCTCATCTTCTCTCTTAAGCTTTTCTGTGCCTTTCTTTCTCTGAGTTTAGCAAGCCTTACCTTAGAGTCTCTTTCTTTCTGCAACCATGTCTGCACCAAAGAAACCTAGGTCTTCTAAGAGAAAAGCTGAATCATCTAACCCTGCTGCCAATAGATTAGATCATTGGTTCTCTAAGGAGAAAGATAAAATGACCTACCTTCAGTTTAATGCCACAAAGCTTATAGGTCCTCCCAAACACCTTTCCATAGACTGGTTTATAGGAGAAGATTTTCAGTTTCCTACCTATCTTGAAGCCCAAGTCTAAAACAATTTGTGGAGATGAAGGGTACCTTTTACCCTGAATTGGTGAAGGTATTTTATACCTGTTCCAAGTTCTCCATGGATAGGACAATATTGTCTCAAGTTAATGGGGTTGCAATAGAGATCACCCCTAAAATCTGGCAAGAAGTTGTTGTTCTTACCTTTAATGGTGAGAGGAGATTTGAGGAAGAGGCTGGTGGGTACAATAGGGTGGACACTTACAGTGGTATGCTTCTTGATCCTCATATGAGGTTGGAGCTTAGGTTGAGTACTAGTCCCATGACTCATGAGGATAGGCTGCTTCACTACATCATAACATACATCCTTACCCCTAGAGCCACAAACCATGCCCAAGCCACTGATGATGATTTACAACTTGTGTATGCCTTGAAAAAATGGCATCAAAATGAACTGGATTCTTGTTCTCCAGGAAATTATGCTGAAATCCAAGAGATTAATGAACTATCCCTTCCCATATGTTGTTCTTGTATCTAGGTTTATTGACTACTTTCAAATTGATGTCTCTAATGAGGTTGTTGACAACACTAACTCCAGCAACAACCTCATCAAAGAAAAGCATCTTACCAAGCTAGGGATGACCAAGACCCCATATGGATGGCAAATGGCTGGACAACAACTCCCTGGTGCTAAACAAGAAGAGGAAGTTGATGAAGAAGCTGCAGATGTTGGCCTTGCTGAACCATCCTATAGTCCATAATGAATCCCTTATGATTTAAAAGATGGATGTCTTGTTATCACTGCACCATGAGCATAGAGCTGAGACTAGTTCATCCTTGGAAGAGATGAAGTCTAGGCTAGAAAATATAGAAGCTAGGATGGTCCAAAATGAATTTTCTAAAGATGACTAGGCTTCTTTTTCTTCATTATTTCTTTTCTCTGTTTTCTTTTTATTTCCTTTGATTAATGTACTGCATTCACCCATCAATTAATGAAATTTGCATTTTCCCTTTATCCTTATTTGCTATGCTTTTACTTTTTGCCTTTGATAAGCCAAATAGGGGGAGAAATTGTGATTGATTATAAACTCTGCTTTGCTCTCTGTTGTACTCTATTTTTCTACTATTTTTTTTGCCAACCAATAATTCATAAAAGTTACTAAGTGAAATGAGTCAACTAACTCAGGTGGAGCTAGCTAATCTGATGTTAATAAATGATTAATGCTAATGCAAATGCAAGCTTAAACTCTTAACACTTGTTCTTGGCAAAAGGCTGATTTGTTTTTTAGGATTAACAAAGTTCAAGACTCTCACCTTGCTTATTCTCAAAGACATTCCAAACTTAAATAGATGGTCAATCAATATTTGGCATGTTCAAAGCCAAAAAAGGGGAGATTGTTGGATATAGGGGGAGCATCTTGAAGCTTGAAGCTTAGGACTTGAAGAAATGTTTTGAGCTTTCTCACATGCCTTGGAATGCCTTGGAAGAATGTAAATCCATAAAGTGTTTAAGAGAAGTCAATCTGTTGATCCTTGCATTGCATGCATCTAATCATTCATGTGCCTAAATGCTTTCATAAAGAATTGAAGCAACCTTTGATAAAAGAACCAAAGAAGCAATGTTTTTGGAAAAATACAAATGCCACTGGTTTAATCGATTACACAGTAATATAATCGATTATTTGCTTCATTTTCAAATCTGGAAAAGCTTTGAAGAACAATTTAATCGATTACCATTGATTGTAATCGATTACATAGTGTTAAAAGAAAGTCATGCTTCACTGCTTTAATCGATTACCATTTATTGTAATTGATTACACAAGGTTATTAGAAAAGGTTGTTGCACTGCTTTAATCGATTATCATTTATTGTAATTGATTACATGAGGCTTTTCTGAAATGTTGTGCTATTGGTTTAATCGATTATAGGTCGTATTAATCGATTATTTGCTTCGTGATTCAAACCCAGAAAACTTATGAACATTTTAATCGATTAAAATGGAAATTTAATCGATTACATAAGGCATTTTAATCGATTATTGGGAGCATTTAATCAATTATATTTAGTTATAAAGTTTTGTTATAAATAGAAGTGAGGCTTGTCTTGTTTTCTAACCTGTGATATTCGAATTTATGATTACACACAAGCCTTCACAAAGATTGAAAGTGATTTTCTGAGTATACAAACCTCTTGTCCATATCTTTAATCTTCATGGGTGTTTGAATGATTTCTTGGGCAAGAGTTTCAAAAGAAGAATAGGAGAGCATGTTCTGATTTGCATTTGATCATTCAACCCTGATTGGTAACTCATATGCATTCATTGTCTTTGGATCATCAGGTTGTTTCTCTCCATTTTTTTTTGGGTATAAATTTGTTTTGTAATTTTTGTTAATTGGAGCTGTTGTAAATTTGTTCTTGAGGCTTGTACTAGAGTGGTGTTCTCTAGGGAAGAATAGAGTAGTGTTCTCTGGTTCTTGTTGATAAGGTGTCTAATAATGTTTTAGATTTCCTTTCTTTATCTAGGGTTGATAAAGAGTAAATGTAATAAAGCTTGTAAGAACTGAAATTTATAATAGTGGAACTCTAATCTAGTGTTGATTAGAAGAAACTGGATGTAGCTTTTCTTGAGAAGTGAACCAGTATAAATCCTTGTGTTGATTCTCTGTTCTTTAATCTCT
>CM023945.1:7142387-7195975 GCA_013407115.1 Glycine latifolia | reverse complement strand
TCTTACAAGCTTTATTACATTTACTCTTTATCAACCCTAGATAAAGAGTAAATGTAATAAAGCTTGTAAGAACTGAAATTTATAATAGTGGAACTCTAATCTAGTGTTGATTAGAAGAAACTGGATGTAGCTTTTCTTGAGAAGTGAACCAGTATAAATCCTTGTGTTGATTCTCTGTTCTTTAATCTCTATTGGCTATCTTGTTCATTGCTTCTTGGTATTCTTATCATTACTCAACAAGTTATGTATTGAGCCATTGATTTTCTGAGCTGAGTGACTTGATTGAATAGAAGCTTTCTTGGTTTTAAAGTGATTAAGATCCTAAGTCTGATTTAGAAAAGAAATTTTTTTAAAAGACCAAGTTTTAACCAATTCACCCCATCCCCCCCTCTTAGTTATTGTGGGTATTCCTTTTGTTTTCAAAACATACCTCTATTTGATCAATGTCTTCATCCCCAACCATGTTGCCACTAGGGTTTCATTGAATCTCTTTCTATTTCTCTTTTATTTATTCCACCAAATTAGAGCAAAATTTGTAAACTCTAGAGCGGCTACTTTAACCTTTCCATGTTCACTAAATCGGCAACATGCAAATACTTGCTCTATTTTCATCCCTCATTTTCAGTAATCCTCTAAATCACTCCTTCCTTGGAAAATTGGAACCTTCACCTTCAAATCCTCTAACTCTTTCAACCTTTATATATGTCTCCTATTTCATCTTTATATATGTTCCCTATTTCACCTTTAAATCACTCTTCGACCCCAAATTAACATAATTGAGCTTAAATATAACCAACCCATGTATAGTTGACAAGCCAAGCTCCTTAATTTCAACGGTTTTGGCTAAAACTCCTTCTACAAGTCCATATTTAGACCAAATTAGCTAAGTAATACATACAAACAAACTCCAGCCCAAAACTACATCTTGAGTATAATTTATTGGGCTCATTGTGCTCTTCAAATTATTGTCTTTAAGTTTCCTAAATTTATCTTCAAATTGTGTAAAGGAAACAATTCTTGGATTGGTCTCAAGTTTAATTAAACCTTCTATAACTTTTACCTTCATGATTAAGCTTTGAAAACCCTTTTTGCTTCTTTTAGATCTTGCTCTTATAAATGAGCCTTCCATTCATTGTAGAGATTCTTTGAAATTTTTGGACCTTGGTAGATTCATATCAGGCTTGGTAGGAAATAATACATGGGTTTTTAGTTTGGAGAGGCTAGTGTAAAAACTACTTGGGTGAAGCTAGAAGCAGCTTATAAATCTAAACTTATATATTTGTGAAAGATAATGGAAACTTATTGGGTTATCAAGAATTGTGTGTAGTCTCAGTAGAAGAAACAAACAAGTATAAAATATTTGTGTTTATTCTTTTGTTCTCCTTATTTGCTTAACTGATTTTGAGTTGTGGTTTTTGTCTTTAGAAAGACAAGTTTCTTATGAGATTGTTGAGTAGGGATAGGTTGAACATTTCTAGGTTGGGCTGATTGACTAGTAAAACCTGCATTACTAACACCTCTAGCACCTTTAGTAGGTGATATCTACAATGAATAAATCATTAATAGTTAGAAACACATTTAATACATTTCTGAGACTTAGGAAGTTACATTGCATAGACATTTTCTTCCTTTGTTCTTCTTCTTTAAATAGCCCTTTGAAAAGTTATGTAATTATGTCCAAATTCCTTATAAATAGAACACCTAACAGTAATCGATCTCCTAGCCTTCTTGTTCCTAAAGGTCCTTCAACGTGAATCTTCTTCCTTGCTTTTCTAGGTCTACCTAGAAATATTTTCAATGTTGGATAATCTATATTAGGATAACCTCCTTTGTTAGTAACATCAAGCCCATACATTGGATGAATAACTTAGCCATAAGCAATCAACATCATATAGTTTTAGAAAAAAAAATGTCGTCACAATATAGCTCAACATTGCCTCTTTTGGGGTAGCTCAACATTGTTTGCACAATTCGATTCCTATGGTCTACCAACGAAATGAACCAAAATGTCCAAATTAGCAATAGCATAGCCCATGTACGAACATTTTCATCATCCATCATGTTCTCTGTGTTACACCAACATAAGAAAACAAAACCAACAAAATCAATGGTCCACCATGTACCATAACAATTTTTTTTAAAAAAAAAGAGTGGTCCCCTACTATAGAATAAAGAAAATCAAATAAACTCTAACATATAAAATTGAAAACTAATGAACCTTTTTGCAATTCCAATACCCCAACACTCTTTGTAACCCTTCTTCAAATCCCTTAGCAATATGAAACAATAATGCGAAATAACAGTGTGAAACCTTTACCTATTCGAAATAGCAACGCAAAACCTCCTTTGTCTCCCTTCTCCTTCCAAACGAGCAACTTTTTGCAATCGCCTAACAACTACAAAACCAACATTTTCATGGAAGAAATAAGGAGTGAATGGAGAAAAAGAAAGCTATTGACCTGAGTAGGTGAAAGGAGCAATTTTGGATTAACAACTTATTGTAATTCTTTTTTTTTTCTTTTATTAAAAGTAATGCCAAAAAAATGAAGGGTGTCGAGTGTAATAAAAGCAAACCATATGAGTGATCATCGTAATAACTCTATATAATCAAGTAAAATATTTAAATTTCTTCAAAAAAATAAATTTATTAAAAATTAATGTATTTTTAATTATCATGTATAAATTTTAGAAAAATAACCAGCTGTTTGAATTTAAAATCTAAAAGGTTGGAAATGAACTAGCGTGAGCAGTGCTAGACAAAGCAGAAACAAGAATGTGAGCTTGAGTAACACGACCGTTGGTGAGAATCCAATGTCTCAAAAACCTAAGGCTTTCTCCGCTAGATTCGTCCATAGAGGGTGAGTCAGGGCCTAAGATTAGGTCGAAGGGCATAACCAATGGACACCATGTGAATATTCCTATACAAGGATGAAAATTGGTCAAGTGGTTCATTGGGGACCTACGACCTAGCATGCCAAAGGCTTGGCCTAGCTAGGTTGTTTGTTAAATAGGCTAGGTTAAGGCTTTTTAAAATGTTTTTCAATTAAAAAGGTCAGGCTTTAGACTCTAAAAAATGTCTAATAGGCTGGCATATTTATATAATAATAATAAGAAGAAGAAGAATGAGGCATACCTTGACACGCATTACCATGTGAAGGAAAATGCAAAATGTTGCATGTAGCATATACATTATTGTATAATGAATGTTGAAACCTACTGTATTACTATCTCATAACCATGATATAAATTCTTTTTAATAATAATAATAATAAAAAAGAACACACCTTTGGTCACTTGTGAAAGCAATGATAAATTTTTTGCGAGCATATAACGACCATCATCATGGAAAATACACATAAATAAGGTGTACATAAAACATCTCATACAAGACATAAAATTAATTACAAGTACAAAAAATTATGTCCTAAAATATATATATATATATATATATATATATATATATATATATATGTCAAATGTTTTACAATTAGAATGAGAAATGAAAGTCAGGGGTGTAATTAGCAAAATAAGGAGTGCATCCATTAAATACAAGGAAACAACATGGTCATCAACATATCAATACAGACATACCAAGCATCCACAAACATTTCATAAATCAACTTATAATATCTAGCCTGATGCATGCTCCTGACTCAAATCTCATCATGCAATGTGGTACCATCTCGGAAATAGGCCATCCCTGTGGTCAGATGATGCAGTAGCTTGTCAGGGTCACTCTGTCGTGCACAGGTATCACCCCCATGGTGATCAGCCAATGGGTGTCAGAAGGAGTTCCCAACAGACATGGCCCCCTAGTACCTCCGTACCCTACAACCAATCATCAACCCCATTTCCGCCATGCAAATTTCGTATGTTACGTAGGCACCATCAATGTATGACCGGCTAGGAACACAATCCTCCTACTCAAGGGTAACCCATCATACACCCCCTATGTAACATACCTCCCACATAAGGGCCCATCGATGCATTGACCGTGGTCCTTGCAAGGTTCACCACCCAGTTCCAGCATCTCACATCTATACATAGAATAACACCACGGCACCATCAATGTATGACCCGACTAGGAACACAATCCTCCTACTCAAGGGTAACCCGTTATACACCCTTATGGATATTTATGTATATGCAACGCATTCCTCATCTCAAGCCATCACATAGGCCGAGTTCAAATGCTACCAACGTAATCACATACGTCACTCACAAACACATACAAACAAGTGAACCGGTGTGAAGTACGAGGTGTCTGGGTTGGCACTTAGACACACTATCTCAAGGTAAGAATCCAAAAAAAAGTCAGACGAAGGCGGACAAGATCAGTCAATGCCGGTAGAACTCAGACAAGGTCAGTAAGGGTCAATCAAAGAGGTAAAGTTTGGACAAGTGAAGACAAGGGTAGCAAAAACGGGCAAGATTGGAGGAACTCGGTTGAAGTCGGTTGGGTTTGGTAAGGATTTGCCAAAGGTGGTCAAGAGGTCCTTAGGTTCCTTATAAAGTTCTAAGGACGGGTTCTGCACTATGTAATCGATTGCATAAGTGCTATAATCGATTACAACAGATAGCGCTTGTAAGACCCCAGGTTTGTATTTCACCAACCCACACAAGGGTGTAAGGGAACCCGGTAGCTCATTTCCCAAGAGCATACAAGCTCTGTCGAGTAAGGAACCCGACGGTTCAAAAAGAAAAGGGCTTGGACTTAACAATTTTAAAGGGAACAACCCATCCCAAGTAAGGAACCTGATCTCTCTAAGAAAAGGGAAGGAAAAGCTCTTAGAGACGACACGTATATGTAACTTGGTCGTTCTAGAAGGAGGAACACAAGCTCAATCGAGTAGGGGAATCCGGTGGCTCTTCTCCCAAGAAGGCACGAATTCATCCGAGTTAGCAACCCGGTAGCTCTCTCTCTTTGGTGAGGTAACCTGAGCTCAACAGCTCCAACGTATCGCCTGGGTAGGGAACCCGGTATACCTTATAGAAAGGGAAACAAGTCTTAACGACTCTAAGGGAATGACCACGGGTAGGGTACCCGGTCTACTGAAGTCCACCAACAAGGACTAAGTTACGTTCTTCATGCATGCATGCATGCCACGTAACCCGCTCAACTCGGCCTACCCATCCTGGTAGCCGACATCAAAACACAAGGGTTGATGTCTATGTGCAACACGGCCAATCCATTCCGGTACTCCTCACCTTCACGAACACTTCCGCAAGTGTCTTAGAAGCCTTTCAACATCAAAATGCCAACTTCACACATGCCCGTGGAGTTCTTAGAACATCTACTCTCCCACAAGAACACCAAACATCAACACAAAACAACATTCAACAGATTCGAGGCATACCACATTCCCTTCATAAAGGACGTAGCTTTTCTGGGGAAAAAAACATCACACACACCAGGGACATGCAGTTATCATCATGGCTGGACTCCCTGGTCCCCAAGCCATGGCATCTGAAGCTGTTATGAAATACAATAAACTCCCCTTACCTAACCAAGAGTTCGTTCACGATCTTCATGGTGTGTTTGTCCTAAGCTTTAGCTCCAACTAGGAAGCTCCTCTCAGTGTTGAGATTTCCGCAGTAGCTATGGTGGCTCTCATAGGTTGGAGATAACAAAAAAGGGGTCGAGAACGAGAGGTTTCTGGATGAGTTTTAAAGAGAGAACAGAGGAAATGCAAAGGTAGAAGAAGGAAAAGTAAACTTGTTGCTACGCCAGCCTACTGCTTATAAACACGGTTGACACAGCACGTCCACTTAACGTGCACAGCCAACAACCACTACATAACAGAGTTGACTTACGTCCAATACCCATCAAGCACACATACCAAGACAAAAACACTCAAACAGCAATATAAAACAATTAATTAATCAACATAACACATGTAATTTAATTAATATAATACACACATCAAACATCCAGATTAGCAACTTATAATCCGGGTCGTTACAAATGTGGGGTACAAAATTAGGTTTAAAGAACAATAAAGATATGATAAAAACAAAATTTTAGATAGGTTTAAAGATTAAGAATGATATGAAAATAAGATTACAAACATGAGGATGCAACATAAACTTTCATTTTCTAATATTGGAAATATCTTTCTAGATTAACATATACCTATTCCAAATATATATTTCTAGAAAGGAAAAACAAGGGGTGTATCTCTTTACCAAAAATTTATAAGATGGACTAGTAAAATATAAAAAAGGGAATGATGGTGTAGTTAGCAAAAATGTGGATGCAACTAGTAGGTGCCCTTATTTAATGAGTATGTTTGTAGCCCATTGCCACGGGCCCGAGAACAAAAAAAACACATGAAAAGTCTCTTTTGACGCAAATTTTTTAAGCATATCATATTTAAACCCTAAAAGGCAAAATGCACCTCCACACTTAAGTGATTATGTGACGCTTATTTTATCATTATTTTATTTTATTACATTTTATGATGGCTAAAAACTGTCAAAAATTGCTTGTCTAGGATTTTTTTTTCTCATCTTCTAAAATCAAAACCAAAGAACAACATTCATCCCATTACTCCCCCACCTTCATAGGGGTGAGGATTAACTAAACCAACTCAAAAATGGTTCGAAACTCGATTTGATAATCAACTTGTTGAATTTGGTTCATGAGGCAAATGAGTTGAACTTGAGATGTATATAGTTCGACTCATTTGATTCATGAATTGACTCGATACACACACACACATAATTGATTGGGTTTTCTATTATTTTATATATCAAAGGGGAGATAGTTTTTATTTATGAAGACTTTGGTTGTAATATGTTTTTTTCCATGTCTTGTGACACTACAAAACTAATAAAATAAGTTTGTTTTGTCTTTTTAGAAAAATTAAACAATCATGTTATCTAAAATCTACTAATAAATTGAAATTTTGAAATGTATAGGATTTAAAAATTTTGACTTTTGGTTCACTTGATTTGAGCTAACGAGCTTAATCGAGTTGTTCGTGAGCTTGAACCAAGTGAGTTGTTTGTGAGCTTAAACCGAGTCGAGTTTGAGTTGATCAAGCTCGAGCTGGGCCAAATATTAACGAGGCAAGACAAGCTAAATTGAGCTTGGCTTAAGTCAACTCATTTCCAGTCCTACCTCTCATTATGAACCTTGTTTGTGACAATTCCTGACGTATTTGATTCGTTCATGAACAATAAACTCTGCAACAACCATCATCAAACACATGGTCCACAAAATCAACATCCCCAGATGGCTCTAACAATTTGGTACAAGGAGAGATTAACGGTGGTTCACAGTGGATGTGGATCAACAACCCCCACATGTATGCCAATGACATTGCCAAGGAACTTGTAGAGAGATTAAACACATACATCCTTAGCACCGTAACAGTGGATCTGGTGCGGGGTGTTTAGGTTGGGTTGCTCCCTGACGGTAATGGGTGTTGATGGTGCGCTCATTCACAGAGAGGCCTTGTTGTGGTGGTGGTGTGCGTGAACGGTGGTTTAGGGGGGAAAGGTCGCTCGCGATTATGAAGGTGGTGGTGTTAGACATCGCATATTATGGGTGTTATTAGTCTCAATCATCACAGATCAGGTTTGGTTGGCATCATAGATATGAAACCATATTTGGTTTAGCATCGCATATCTAGGGTTGAGATTAAAGTAAGAGGGAGATATTGCATTTCTTCAAAACCCCAACTCAAGATGATGTCGTAAATGGAGGAGTTGTCATTGATGATGGTGGTGGCAGTGGACGTCGAAATTGGAGCATTGTCATTGTTTGAGATCGCAGAAATTAACATCATGCTATTGAGAAGCCATTGAAACAAAAGAGAGAGGTTTGGTTACAGGTTAGGCCAAGTAAAGCAAGAGTGTGCTGAATCACAGGTTTTTTTGCAATTGTTGCGATGCCTGACCTTGTTGGATCTTGTTTTTGGATTTGGTTGCAATTTTTTATAACGACCCCGTATGCATCCAGTTCATTAACATTATAATATGGTCTTAAACGCAGCAAGTACTTAACGTAAATTAAGTAAACACGGAAGCATTAAAGGAATAAACATAATCATACATCATACAAAGTAATCTAACATTATGTATGATTTTTGATATACATCCCGGCACCCGGGTTCTGTTTACAAAAGGTATATAACACAAAACAAACCCATACCGGGTTACAAAACCCAACAAAATTTAGTCAAAAGACTTGCAAAATGACCGCCTTCCAAAAATTTGCTTCCTCAAATCCGGCCTCGTCCTCTTGTCCGGGATCCTCAATTATCAGCAACTCGGCCTCGGCCTACCCGACCTATCAATTGAGATCCACTGAACATCCCCTACTCGGGTCTCTTACCCGGACCTCATCCTCCGCTCTGTGACTATCACCTGTAATAAAATATGATCCCCAACCGGGGTGAGATACAATCTCAATAAACTTAGGGTTCTTGGAGACTCATCCCCCCGGTTCACTTCCACAGTACATAGCATTTATATTGGCATTATGATTAATATAGCCAACCCGGCCTTTTAATAAAAACAGCAGTATGACCATCTCGGTCTTTAAGAAAATAAAAGCATAGCCATCCCAGCTTTCATACATCACATGTACATAATCACACCAACGTGCCATTCCAGCACAGATATACAAGTTCACCAGTGCACATCTCATGCATAAATGTATATCTTGATATACAAGTTCACCAGTGCACATCTAATGCACAAATGTATATCAACAGTGCACATCTCATGCACCCGAACGTATATGAATTGCCGAGAAGCTCATCCCGGATGAGTCTTACACTCTCATATATGGTCTACTTCCCTGGCCAGAGGACTTCCTCAATCACAATACAAACATCACAGTGCAAATCATTTACATGTATGTTTCAATCAAAAAGCAGTAAAACACAATTTAAATACACGCACTGCATCATACAATAACCATAACTCCCCAAGAGTATGGTGGAACACAATCAAGGGATACAAACTCCCCAAGAACAGAGAGCTTACCTTCTCTGATCACTGCACCGGCTCTCTCAGCCTCGTGTTCCAACCCACCGATATCTCCTTTATCAAGCCCTACACCAGGCAAGAAAGATATCAATAATGGTTCTCAACTGTTTCATAAAAAAAAAACCCAGTTCTTTTCCAGATCTCATACGAAAACCTTCAATGTTGACTTGCAAACCCGCAAAAATATTTGGGCATAACAAAGTACCAAAAACCTAGAAAAGTTAGCTTTCAAGGTTGAACCTTCATCACAACCACCTCCCAAGCACATCTTTCCAAAGAAATAATACCCAAAACCAACCCTAACTCATATGGGTCATTTTTCCTTTTAACTTCAAACTCAAAAGATACGGTAAAACTCACATTTCTTACCTTAAAACAGCAAGGAAGGCTTAGAGGATAGCTTCTTCAAGCTTGCATGTCCTGAACGTGCCTTCTATCTCTTAAAGGTTGAAACTTTACACTTTCTTTGGAGAAATTATCTCCTCGTCTAATGGTTTTCACAACTAATAAAAGGTGGAAACTAGTTTGTATGGTGATTCTCTTCAATCCTTACGTTGGATGTGAAGGTTTCTAGGTTAAGGAATGGTTATCTAGGAAGCTTTTCTCACTTCAACAATGGAGGAAATATGAAAGAAGAGAGAGAAAGTGTTTTAGCAAAGACGGTGGAACTAAGATTACTACTAAAATATCTCACTTGTGCATGTCTTATATAGCCTATAAGATAACACACGTCATCAAATAGCAGGAGAGCCTTCCCTCATCAGCACAACCAACAGGGAGTCAACATATATCACCCAATAAGGTGAATACATAGGGATATTTGGCTGCCGGGTTGGGTCTACTGTTTGGCAAGTCAATGTGTTATATCTCATCTACAGGTTGCGTATAACTACCCGGGTTCTCTAAACCCTACTGACTTTGCCGGGTTCTCTTCATATTACTAATGTTGCCGGTTTGGACTTAATATAAAAGTATTGAGTGCAACTTCACTACCATATCCCGGGTTCCTGTGCACTCATTCCAACCACTAGGCTAAGTCCGGGTTAAACAGCAAGTATTGACTATTTTAATCGCTTACAAACACTTATGCAATCGATTGCATAAGAACTCATCCTTGGTACTAGAGTACATCCAATGTCCTCTCCTCTGACCTTATACTACCTATTCTGACCTCATTCGAGTTCCTACCTTGGTACTTCACAAGTCCAAGGTTCCTCCCAACCACTTCCAGGATCACTAACCCAGTAACTCTATAAAAAGGGGTTGCGAGATCTTCCGGTTTCTCTACTCGGTAGCTCTTACAAGTCAACAAAATACAAGCCCCTCTTGAACTCAATCCGAGATCACTACCCGAAACACATCCGATATCACTACTCGGAAAATCAAATAAAAGGAAGACACAAGCTCTACCGAGCTCTACTGAGATCACAACCTGATCTCTCAAGGAAAAGGGATATACGAGCTTTGTCGAGATAGTTACCCGATCGCTCTTCCCTTCCTTGTCCAAGTTCCTTACTATACAACAGCGCTTTTCCCCAAAAGTGCTAGGTGTATACGCTACTTACGTGGCGATAACCCGGTCATGCGCTAACCCGGTCTTCCTATCAGTACTAACAAATACCACAATCCCGGATTTGAAAAGGTGCTATCCACACACCTCTCTCTATCCGAGTTCTAAAATACACCCCCTTATGTGACAACCCGGTCACACGAACCCGGTTTAGAAGAGATGCTATCTACACCCCCTCTTATCCGAGTTCTAATATACACACCCCCTTATGTGACAACCCGGATCATCATCGGGTCATTATAATTTTAGATTTTGAATTTGAAAGTTGTTGATGATGGTAACTTGTTGATGCTTTTGTTGTGTACTTCTTAAATGTTGAGTGAGTTAATTTTTTCAGGTTCTTGGAATATGTGGCGGCTAAAAATTGCCAAAATATTAATCCTTCAAAAACATTTTATTTGTGCAATCTAGAAGTTTTTAGCCTCCAAAAAACATAATCACTTAACGATGAAAAGGACTAAAACATGGATGGAATAAAATTTGAAGGACGAAGACCAATCTCCAAAAAGTGTTTTTAGTCCCTCAATTTAGGATAAATTTTCTTAGTCCCTAAAAAAATATGCAGATATTAGTCCTTTAAATGCTGGAAAAATCGATTTTACCATCACACCGTCAATTCCGTTAACTTTCTCCCTTACGTGACAAACAGAGGACACGTCACCAACTATCACCTTTCTTTAATGAATCCACGTGTATTATTGGATATTTAGGTTTCCATTCTTATTTTTTTAATAAAATCCCTAACATCAATGGAAAAAAGGGCTAGTTATGAGTTTGTTTCTTCTTAGCTTTGAAATTGGTGGGGTAAGTGAGGGAGTGTGAAAATCATCTTCTCTATTTGTTGGGTTGTGTTCTATAGGCAGTGGTTAAGGCATGGAATCTTCAGCTCGTGGTGGTCGCTGATTTGATATATCGAGGTCTTTTACAACAATGGCGTCCTTTTCCTCTAGAATAAGATGGAAGACGTATTTGTGTGGACATATAGCTTTAGTGAATACTTCTAATAGCGAAGATAACCATGGAAGGAGTTTCTGGAGATGCCCCAATTGGAATGTATGGTTTTGGTATTTTTATTGTCATGTGTGGGTTCTTTTTTATTCTGGTAAAGTAGGATTAAATTGTATATGCCTTTGTTGTCCTTTTATTTTTTTCAAAAACCAAATTCCTGTAATTTATGTAAGTGCATAAACAAAGACTCTTCTACCAAAAGCAAAAATTGTTTTGCTTTTCTCTGTTCACATTTTCTTACTCTCTCTTAGCTTTTGCCTGTTTACTTGAACCATTGAAAGGTCCAAGACATGGTATTGTATTGTATTGCTTTTTTCCTTTTGCCTCTTTCTCTAATTGGATATCATTTCATATAAGTAATGGGACTAAAGAAGTACTATATGAAGTATCATGGTGGGAATTCGTGAGGGCTTTGCTCAAACAATTCCAGCTAGATTTGATCCACATATCGTGAACACAATCTAAGCAATTTTATCATGAGCATAATGCTTTATGTTTGTCTTTATATTGAAGAAAGTTGGGATGTGACCATGTAGAATTGGGAAAGATATTTTTTTTTTTTGCTGTCCGGGGGAAAGTATTTAGTGTTGTTGATGTATTGAAGTTGCTTTGTCCAAGTAGAAATTGATATTAAAATTATGTAGATTGGTTTTATGTTTTTAGTTTGTTTGGTTCCTTCTCACAAAACTAGGGGATTCTAGTGTTGTAACCCTATAGGAGGATATTAGTTTTTAGTTTCTTTTGGTTCCTTCTCATAAAACAAGAAGAAGAAAATTGTATATTATGGTACTTATTTTAGTGACTTCAACTAGTAGTATCATTTTTAGCAGTAAATCCAAACCAAACTGGTTCATAAGAAACAAAAGAATTTTAGGGACTGACCATATAGAGGTGATATATACAAGATTATGTTGCTTATAGGAAGATACTAGAAAATTAGATTTGACAGTAGGCAATATTGAAACTCATACATACCAAATTGTACATAAAAAATCAGATCATAAAATTAGATTAAAAGTATCCTTCTTAGTGGTAAATTCAAACAAAACTAGTTCGTGAGAAGCAGAAACCAACTAGCTATAGAAATTGCTATCCATGACCTTCCTCTTTTATTGTAATATAACTACAACACTTAAATAAAGTAGCCATAGAAATCATAAACTGGCATAACCAAGTGGCCATCCACTAAACATTATCCCAATTGTAATGACCCGCCACGTCGCTACTGTGTTACTAACTCATAACCATGATATAAATTCATTTTAATAAAAAGAACACCCCTTTGATTACTTATGAAAATGGAGATGAATTTTTCACGAGCATATAATGGCTATCATCATAGAATATACACGTAGATCAAGGTACTCATAAAACATTTCAAATGTATGTACACACTTACAAGACATAATTTAATTACAAGTACAAAGGTTATGTCTCAAAAAGAATATACATCAAGTGTTTTACAAATGAAAAGGGAAGTAAAAGAGAAATAAGAGTCAGGGGTGTAATTAGAAAAACAAAGAATGCATCCATTAAAAACAAGGGGTGCATCTAGCAAAAATGCAACTCCTGCCCGAGATCATGTCCATTGACATCCCGGCAAAATACGGCAGCTCCAATCAACCCGGTCTTCTCCCAAAAGCACCTACTGCTGCCCATCTACTCACACGAACCCAGATCGCGATCATCATAGGTACCAAACCTGTAACGCCCCATATGCATCCGATTCATTAACATTCAATTATGGTCGTTAAGCGCAGCAATTAATCAAAGCTAATTAATTCGGAAGCAATTAACAAAATGACGTCATCATACGTCAATAACAATACCATATCTACATTATGTATGGTGATCTCTCAACAATATCCAACTAGAGGACCAATTCAGCCTCATACATATATCTCAATAAATGTATCTCAACAATGGCTGTATAAAGCAAGAAGGTATCAAATACCCTATCCTCTCCTCATACATCAATATCTCTCAAGATATACAACATATACACAATATACATCAATTGTGCATCTTCCCCTCAGGGGTACAAAATACAGGCATAACCAAAACACTGAGCCAACATGCTCTCAAAATAATATGCCTAGGGTTCACACAAAACCAAGTCCCTACTCGGGCCTCTTGCCCTGGGATCCACCATCCTCTCCCTGAGCATCACCTGCAAAATATAATCTCCACACACGGGGTGAGATAAAAATCTCAATAAACTCAGGGTTTTTGGAGGTCTCTCCTCCCCCTGGTTTACTTCCATGACATATAGCATCAAAATTGGCATCACACCATCTAGCCATCATGGCTATCATAAAATACATCACATGTATACACCACACACGTGCCATTCTGTTGGGCGCTACCAACATCAGGAATGCAACACAAGTATAACATATATATATATATATATATATATATATATCTCATTGCCTGAAGAAGATCATCCACTGAAGGCACATTCTCTCAAGACTTTACTCATACATATATATATCATTGCCTGAGGAAGATCATCCGCGATGGTACATTCTCTTAGGACTTATTCACAACAGAATATATAGATAACATAATATCTAATTCACACATACATGTCTATTCCAAGAGAAGATCATCCGCGATGGGTACATTCTCTGAGAACTTATTCACACATATCATTGCCTGAAGAAGATCATCCACTGAAGGGCACATTCTCTCAGGACTTTATGTCAATACATGAGAAAGATCATCCACTGAAGGGCACATTCCCTCAGGACTTATATCAATGTCTGAGAAAGATCATCCATTGAAGGGCACATTCCCTCAAACGTAAATGGCACTACCAATAGAAGATCATCCACTTAAGGGCACGTTTCCAAAGGAAGTCCATAACTAGTCTATTCTACTGGCCAGAGAATCTCATCAATCACACAACATATCATCACAGTGTACATCACATACATGTTCTCAATAAAAGCAGTAGCACACAATTTCAATACACATGTATCATGATATACAATAACCATTACTCCCTTAGAGTATGGTGGAACACAGTCAATGGGAAACACTCCCAAGAACAAAAAGCTTACCTGCTCTCATGGTCACAACCACCAATAACCTCTGTATTACGCCCTACATAAAGGCATACTAACAATCAATAACGGTCCTCAACCGTTAGAATGAAAATAAACGCTATTCTTTTCCATTTAGACCTTTTTTTCCTCTTTTTCTAAGTTTCAAAGACTAGTCACCTAACCAGTGACTTACAGACCCCAACAGGATCTATCTCAGCCTAACCAAGGCCCTAGAATCTCCCTAAGACTCTGGATAAGTCAATTCAAAGAGTTCAATACTCTATCCATGCCAAATCTCAATGATTATCAATATGGCTAAAATGATTACTTCAACACATTTTCACCGTTTATATAGCCTCCTAAACACCTATTGTGAAAGCATCAAGGCCCAAACATGCCATAATATCATCAATTTAACCAACAGTCTTTCTACACATACATTCTTTAGAGCCAAATTCCAAAGTTTATAAAATTTATATTTCAAGGCTAAACCTTCATCACAACAACCTCCTAAGCATATTTTTCCAAAGGACCCAAGCCTAATTTCAACTCTAACTCAAATAGGTCACTATTCATCTCAAGAACCAATTCTTAAATAATCGGTAAAACTTGTGTTTCTTACCTCTAAATCGACAAGGAAGGTCAGAGGACAACTTCTCCAAGCTTGAATGTCCTTAGAACGCCTTCGTTCCCCTCCAAAATCAAACTTTGTGAAGTTCCCTAGAGAAAACGATCTCTCCGTTTGATGGTTTTCAAGGAAAATGGAGGTTGGAATCTAGCTCATTGAGTAGTTCCTTTCAACTTTCATGTTGGAAGTGAAGTGTTTTGGTCAAGGAATGAGTGAGTATGAAGCTTCCCAAGCTCAACAATAGCAGAAAACGAAGAAGGGAAGAGGAGAGGGTGAGTTTTTGGCCAGAAACGCATGAAATGGCCTTTTATAGTGGCCCAGTTCGCGTCCCCGCGCTAATCGTGCCACTCTGGCGCTATTGGAGCCAAATTCCAGTGGTTTGGACGTGTTCCTGGCTCTAATCACACCATACTGGCACTAACCGCGCCAGATTCCAGTAGGCACTATCAATGTATGACCCAGCTAGGAACACAATCCTCCCTTGCAAGGGTAATCCGTCATACACCCCCTATGTAACATACCGCCCACACAAGGGCCCAGTGATGCACTGACTGTGGCCCTCACAAGGTTTACCACCCAGTCCTGGCATCTCGGCTACCGCCCACACAAAGGCCCAACGATGCACTGACCATGGTCCTTGCAAGGTTTACCACCACCCAGTCCTGACATCTCACTGCTATACATAGAATATCACCACGACACCATCAATGTATGACCCAGAACCAGGCTCAACCCGACCTGGCTAGGATAACGCCATACATCCCCGTGGGTATTTATGTATATCCAAATGCGTTCCTCATCTCAAGCCATCACGTAGGCCGAGTTCAAATGCCACCAACGTAATCATATACGTCATCCACAAACACATACAAACAAGTGAACCAGTGTGAAGTACAAGGTGTCTGGGTTGGCACTTAGACATACTATCTCAAGGTAAGAATCTGAACAAGGTCGGACAAAGGCGGACAAGGTCGATCAAGGTCTATAGAACTCGGACAAGGTCGGTAAGGGCCAATCAAGGAGGTGAAGTTTAGACAAGTGAAACCAAGGGTAGTAAAGTGGGTGAGGTCTGAGGAACTCGGTCGAGGTTTATAAGACCCCGGGTTTGTATTTCACCAACCCACACATGGGCGTAAGGGAACCCGGTAGCTCCTCTTCCAAGAGTAGACAAGTTCTGCCGAGTAAGGAACCGACAGTTCACAAAGAAATGGCTTGGACTTAACAATTCTAAAGAGAACAGCCCATCCCTAGTAAGGAACTCTGTCTCTCTAAGGAAAGGGAAATATGAGCTCCTAGAGACGACACGTGTATGTAACCCGGCCGCTCTAGAAGAAGGAACACAAGCTCAACTGAGTAGGGGAAACCCAGTGGCTCTTCTCCTAAGAAGTCACGAGCTCATCCGAGCTAACAACTCGGTAGCTCTCTCTCTTTGGTGAGGTAACTTGAGCTCAACAGCTCCAACGTATCACCCGGGCAAGGAACCCGGTATACCTTAACAAAAGGGAACCCGTCTTAACAACGCTGAGGGAACAACCCTGGGTAGGTGAACCGGTCTATGGACGTCTGCCAACAAGGACTAAGTTACATCTTGCATGCATGCCACGTAACCCGCTCAACTCGTTCTACCCATCCCGGTAGCCGACATCAAACACAAAGGATTTATTTCTATGTGTAACCCGGCCAACCCATCCCGATGCTCATCACCTTCACGAACACTTCCGCAAGTGTCTTAGAATCCTTTCAGCATCAAAATGCCAACTTCATACACATGCATGAGAAGCTCTTAAAACATCTGTTCCCCCACAAGAACACCAAACATTAACACAGAACAACATTCAACAGATCTAAGGCATACCACATCCCGTTCCCAAAAGGCGTAGCTTTTTTGGGAAAAACATCACACACACCATGGACATGCAGTTATCATCACGGCTGGACTCCCTAGCCCCCAAACCGTGGTACCTAGAGCTATTAAGAAACATGATAAGCTCCCCTTACCTAACCACGAATTCATTCACAAGCTTCACGGTGTGTTTGTTCCAAGCCTCAGCTCTGACCACGAAGTTCCTCTCAGTGTCGGATCCTCCGCAACAGCTACGGTGGTTCTCGTAGATTGGAGGTAACAAAGAAGGTGTCGAGAACGAGAGGTTTCTGGGTGAGTTTTAGAGAGAAAGCAGAGGAAACGCAAAGGTAGAAGAAGGAAGAGTAAACTTGTTGCTGTTCCAACCTGCTGCTTATAAACCCGGCTGACAAAGTATGTTCACTTAACGTGCACAGCCGGCAACCATAACACAGCAGAGGTGACTTACGTCCAAAACTCATCAAGCACGCATACCACGACAAAAGCACTCAAACAGCAAGTTATAATTAAAACAATTAATCAATCAACATAACACATGTAATTTGATTAATATAATACACACATCAAGCATCCAAATTAGCAACTTATAATCTGGGTCGTTACACCAATGACAATAATAAAAAAATTCATTGAACCTATCCCACAAATTAAAAAAAGTCTAAAAAGTGATCTGACAACTTCATTGTTGTAAAAAAAAAAAACCAATTCTATTTTGGCCTTCTTTAGTTGTGGTTGTTTGGAGTGCTCGAAAATGGTTGATTGGCTTCATTTGTTGCTTTGCCTTTGTTTGTTGCATTAACTTCATTGTTCCACCCCATTCAATAATTCCTCAAATACTTATACCAAACCCTGCCAAGAATAGTTAAACCAATAGTAGCAATTGTATATTAGGTTGTTAAACATTTTAAAGTATAATCGCAAAGTCAAATTGTATATTTTTGTTGGTATGAGATAAATAAACATTTGTTAGTTTCCATACCCTTAATGTCTTTAAGCAAAATAGTAAGAAACCATCTCCAAGTCTCCTTACAGTCAATCTCCACTACAACAACAACTATAAGGAAATATTGATCATTTCTATCTCTCTCAATAGCAACCAATAATTGTCCCCCATATTTTGTCTTAAGGTGGCAACCATCTAAACCTATAAAGGGTCTACATCCATCAACAAAACCCTTTTTACATCCATCCAACCAAAGGTAGAACGATCTAAATCTTGGTTGAAGAGCAAGTAAAGACCTTTCTAATTGTAAGTTGCATGTATTTCCTCTGCATCTCTTAGTTAACTCAGCACTATACCTCCATAATAGGGTGTATTGTTTGGTAGCATCTCTTTCAACTGAATCAATTGTCAATCTCCTTACAATATTTGCTCTTGACTTGGTAATACCTACTGCATAATTTTTTCGAATGTATTCAATAATTTTAGCAACTATGGGCATGTTGGTATGAGTGAAATGCTCTATTATAATTTTAGCAATCCACTTAGAACTTGCATTTTTGTTATCAAAGACTCGACTACAAGTGTGTGTTCTTTAATAGCATATTTGAAATCTTGAAGACTTGGAAATTCTACTCCAACATAGAAATTGAAGTCCTTACTCATTTTCTCCTATTTAAATGTCACACAATTTTGCTTTCCATTTGAAGGTTCTTCATCATCATCATCATGAGTTTCCTTATAGTCACTAAACAATTCCTCATTATTGTAATCACCATCAATGTCATGCATTTGATTTTCAGCTGTTGGTATGAAGTCAAAATCAATCCTAAATGACTCATCATCAACACCACATGATTCATCATCATCCTCACTAGATGAATCATATTCAAAGGGTTCATAATGTACATCATGAACATTAGATTGACTCCCTAAACCACCAAAAAGTTCCTCTTATTGAACGTCATCCCCAACACCACTAACAACTTTCTCATCTTGAACATCACTAGCAACACTAATTGGTTGTTCCCTGTTGTCAACAAATATTCCTACTTTACACTTATGATTAATAGCATAATTTTCCAGCTCCATAGCATCAATATCTGACTCAAACAATTTCAAGTACACTTCAAAATCACTATCCTATAGTTCCCACCACAGCTTTACATGACTGTCATAACATAGATCCTTGAGTAGATCCATAACTTCAACATAAGATCATCTATCAATGTCTTGCCCATAACAAACATGTTGTTTTACCACCACTATAGTGCAGTGATGGTACTAATTTCAGTTATCCCTTGTGATGCAATATCATTGTGAATGATCCTACATTACATAACTAGAAACTTGGAGTTAATGTTACTCCTAATTGAAATTATCAATATCAATAATTCAAAACACAGGAATATCATTCCAAATTTACAATTAACACAACAACAATTATTCAAACCAATACAAAATTGGTAACCTGAAATTGTTGACAAATAAGTGAAACTCTTTAATTTTGAATTAATCACCCCAAATTATTTGCAAATCAACAAAACCCAAATTCCCAAATTTCCCAAACCCTATATTTCAAAAGCCTTATCCTTAAATTCCCAAATGCTACCTGCAATGACCTGGTGACAACGTCTTTACCCAATGACCGTAATGACATATAACCAACCCAACAGAATCTCTTCCTTCGTGTAATGGCATCCCCCTAACAAGAAACAGTATTCCACCTCGCCCCAAATGTTGTTCATACTTGCACCAAACACTATTTTTCCACACCTCAAGTGTTGTTATAAACACAATTCTACGTTCCAAACAGTGAAACTGTGAACATCTTCTGTCAACCTTGCACAAAGAGCTTGAATTTTACGATTCTTTTGTCTTCTTCTTAAAACCTAGCAGTTTCTTTTTGAGTAAATTACACTCGCACCCTGTGTTTTTTCCAAATTGCACCTGATACCCCTCCTTTTTTGCACTCTACAAAAAACCCTTAATTATTTAGTTCACATTACACCTAGATCCCCTCCTTCCTAAACACCATTTTAATAATTTAACAGAAAGTAGGAACATGCTGGTCACATGAGTTTTAATGAAAAATTATGTCTAAAATACCCTCATATTCTACCTCAAAATCACATCTTGGGTTTTACAAACCCTCATCTTCTTCATCAACCCCTTTTCACTTACCACCACCACATCTTTCTCTTCCTCCCCCCCTCTCCCATGACAGCATCATCTTTTCCTCCTAATAGTCATCCTTGCCCACCAAGCGTCTGCGCACACCCGTTCTCGTCGGAGCAACCACCACCATCGTAGCCACTCCACCGTAACCATCGCCATCACCATATCCACCTTAGCCACCTCCTCGTCTCCCACCATAGCTTCGCCCACCATCACTATTACGTCTGGTTCCCTAGACACTGGCACCGTCGGGGCTAGTGATATCAACAGCCTTAGTGCGTCCGTCAGAGTCAAATTCAAGGGAGGAGTATTGAATGTAATTTGAGAAAAAGACAAGGGGTGCAATGTAATTTACTCTAACAGAAGTGGCAGTTGGTGAGGTGTCATCCATTTATCATGTAAGGGAGAAGGTTATTGTATCAGTTTATTTATAAGTTTTTTTTAAAATATTCATAAATTTTGCATAAATTAATTGTTTTAAACTCTTTTATATAAAACTTACCCATCAAAGTATTCAATTTTATTTGTAGGAATTTTATTTGGCGAATAAGTTACTACTTTTAAAGCATATATGCACATAAACTTACTAGAAGATCATATGTAACTTGGTTCTCATAGTCAATTATCATATTAAGCATCTTATGCATGAGAACAATTCTTAAGTAATGATACTAATCATCATAATTGGATCCAACCAATTTTGTTTCAATATTTCTTTAAGTGGGGAATTCCTTAAAACTATGAATGAGTCACTCGGTTGTCAAGTCGTTTCTCAAACATATTCTAAGGCATAATATATCACATATATTTTTCTAAGACATCATGTATCACATACACTTTGAAAGAAATAATCATACCAAATAAGGATCTCATAGTCAGGTCAATCCTATTGGCACTACTACAAATATAAGCTTCTACAACACATGTTTTAAGTCGATTATACGAAAACCGTCGTCGTATCGTGTGCGGTGGCAATACCGTAAATATTGTGCAAAGTTCAAAGACAGTTATTTAAAAACCGTCTTTGAAACGTGGAAACGACGCCATTTTTGGAGATTTCATTAATGATGTGTACAACAACATGTGGACTACGATGGTTTTTAAACAAAATTGTCGTCGTTTTGAGGTTTCAAATACGGTCATCAAAAATCGTCTTAGAATAGATCAAAAACGATGATGGTTTTTTTGAATAACCATATTCTTTTACATGGACCCTAAAAATTGATGTTTGCAGGCGTGACCTTGCCCCACCCCACTTTCTTCCTTGCCCCCGTATTCATTGTTGTTGTTGTTCATCGTCATCCCGAGTCTTCCATTGTAACCCACAAGTCGTTGTCAACTAAGGTCTCATCGTTGCAAGCGACCTACATTGTGACCTTCGTTGAGTGTGCGCCGCCATGTTCAGTGACCATTACCTGGGAGGTAAAAATGCATACACGGTTAAGACACCAAAGTCGAACCATGTGTATTTTGTTGAATACAAGTTTGTAGTTGAGGTTGTTGAAGCAGGTTGCATGTTAAACTAATTCGCTATAATTTATGTTAGTGATTTTAGTAGCTGATGTTACTTTGAGATGCATAGAAGTATCCATAGGTACTGATGTTACTTTTATTTTTGGTTTTCCATTTATGATTTGTTTTAACATTAGGATTTTCAAAGGAAGGATAAGGAACTCCAAGCCAAGGAGGCTGAATTGAGAAAAAGGGAACATGTGTGTCAGTATGTTGTATTACCACTCAATTATGTATTATGGAATTTCTCTTGCTTGCGTAGTTTCCAAATTGAAGTTTCTGAACCTCGTATTTCCTATGTATGCATTTCATTTCAGATTGACTTAATTAAATTGGAAAATGAGGACTTTGTGAAACAACTAGTGGAGAAAACTCAAAGTAAATTTCAGGTAAGCAATTAAGGCACTAAAGCTGCAAGCTGTGTAGGATTATTAGGTATATGGATCTGAAACTAGGATTTTTTTCCTATAGAACTAAAGTTTTGAGTTTCATGTATGTGGATGCTTGATTGTAAAAAATCAAACCATTATTTAAGATGGGAAGACATTGTCTCCATTTAATCTAGTATTGTCAAAGGTGGTCTTTGTGGAGTAACATGGAAACTTTGATGCTTACCATAAAAATATACAGGTGTTGGTGTAGTCTACTATTATGGCGGCACCACTGACATCATGCTACCAGCCATGTCCAAAAGTGGAATCTCATCTGCCTCATTCCTAACCAACTAGTTTGTGATTTTTGGAATGTATTTGCCTTTTGGCCATATCTAATTCAAAAACAATTTAATTCCTCCAAAAACACTCTTTGCCTCTTTGCTACTGAGGTTGTAATGATGCAATAAAATAGGTTCCCAACTCCATCAAGCTTTACTTCACTCAAGCAAGCTACTAGCGTCACCCAAATCCTTTTTACCCCCTGTATACCTTATCCTTCCAGATTATAAACAAAATGTGGTTCATTAGTGTCACTGAAATCCTTCCACATTTTCACTTATGCTTGTGCTGAAACTTATGAAAGGAGTCGGAGAATGGGAGAATAGTATAAGAAATCCTCACTTGAAACACATATTTAACATTTTTTTGTCTTAATTTTTTGTCTGATACAACCAAGCCATTGAAGATCACAACTTATTCTAAATTAATGACTAACTATTTATTTATCATAAAAACACAAAATACAAAAATGAAGATTGAAGTAGAAAAATAACAAATAAAAATGAGTTAATGTTTGGTTGAAAATACTATTTTGTTTATTTTTCTTGCTATAAATTATTAAGTCATTTTATTTACTTTATAAAGTTTGTTGATTAAATACTATTATTTTATTTTGTTTATTTTTTTTTCCTTAAATGTATCTGTCTTTCATTTGGCTTTGCCTGCCGTACCACTTGCCATGAAACTGGTATTTTTTGTCTTGCTGCCGTTGATTGACAAAATGGATTTAGTAATGAAAGCAGTTATTTACGAATATTGAAAGCACTTATTAATGGGAGAAAGCCTAGTGATGTTATCTTTGATATCCATAATAACTTTTGAATAGACAATACCACTCATAGCAAAAATGATTGCCAGTGCAAACGAACCAATTCTCACAGCCACTGTCATTTACCTCCCAACTGATATTTATAATCAGAACAAAGCCGAAGCAATTTCATTTAGTAATGGAAGAACACAGTATTGGCTTAGTGATCTGCATTAGTTGACATATAAATACGCATCATTAGTTATTAGTAGCATTCACATATAAAATGAGATGACAGAAAAAATATTAATTGACAATTTTGCTACTTTAGAATGATTTTTTTTTAGTTCTCTCTCTTTTATTCCTTTGGGTTAAATCATTTGGATTTTGCTTTATGGTTACTTAGCTTCCTTTAAGGGATGCAATCCGTGGTCAACATGTTAGTTTTATATTACTGTTTGTCATCCATAAGTGTATATATTATTCACAATTGCATTGGCTTTTTCTAATGAAAAACAATTGAATTTTAACCATTATGTGAGAATATAATGAAATTCCATAGGACACACATTTTATGTCAATGGAGAGGCATAGTGAACGTCAAATTTAATTGCTTTCGGCATCCATGTGGCATTAAATTGTTAAGTTTTTGTCTTTGTTTGTAGGTCTTTATTTCGGTCCCTGTTACTTGGGAGCTTAACAGTTGACTTAGGCAAGCTACTTGACCTACACATCACTTTTGTCACTTTTATTCCATTGCCATCAGCAAACTTGTTGGAGTTGTTTGTGCCCATTGTTAGAGGTATTTACCAAATGTTACATTTTTATTGTGTATTACATCTTTATGTTTGGCATTTTTTTGGATTATTTGAAATTGTTATGCATTCTTAGTGAACCGTAGTTTCCCGTTTGAGATTGAATACAATGATTAATACGGATAGTTTGGATTAATCATTGTCTTCAATCTTGAATTGTCTGTTTGGACAGTTTGGGAATATTCATTTTATTTACATAATGAAATGTGTAGCGGTTTACTATGTGTTGGTAATTTTGATGAAATTTTGGATTAGTGCATATCGCTTTTATCTCTGGGTGCATACTTGATCGGGGTGGATTCATTTCACTGCTTTCAAATCGTGCACTTGGAGATCGATGCGAAATGCTGCCAAAATTTTGTCAAATTGTACAACACGTAGTTAATCTCCACACATGAATTATGTATAAAAAATGGTCTTCTTGAATGGGATAGAGTCACACCTTTAATGAAGTAGGTGACATACTTAAGCATGTGGGATAACCTTATAAGCATCACAGCAGAATAACCATGGATCACAGTTGGATGAAAGCATCACAAATTATCGACGAGTATGAGAATGGGGTTGAAGAATTCTTGCAGTTTGCTGAAGTTAATGCACCATGTGTTGGTGGTAAAAAAATTTTCCCTTGTATTAAATGTGGGAATGGGAGGAGGCAGTCTTTGAATGACATTCGGTCACATCTTATATGTGACAGCATCATCCAAAATTATACTAAATGGATTTGGCATGGTGAATTGTCATACATGCCAACAATGCCTCAAACAACATCTCTTAACGAGGTATTCAGATGTCGATTAGAAGAAATGATATGTGATATTGGGCAAGAGGGTTTTCATGAAGTACATGCACCTTATTATGACCAATTACAAAGTGATTCAAAGAAACCATTGTATAAGGGGTGCACAAAATTCACACGGATGTCAGCAGTCTTGGGTCTGGTCAACTTAAAGGCACAATTTGGGTGGAGTGACAAAAGCTTCACTGCGTTGCTTTTATTGTTGAAGAAGATGCTTCCTGAGGATAACGTACTCCCTAAAAATCACTACGAGGCCAAGAAGATATTATGTCCCATGGGTCTGGAATAGGAAAAAATCCATGCCTACCCTAACGATTGCATATTGTACAGAAATGTTTTTGCCACACTGCGCAATTGCCCCACATGTGGGGTATCACAGTACAAAATGAAGGACGAGGATACGAGCAATGAAGGACCCACAAAGAATGACCATCCTGCAAAGGTGTGTTGGTATCTTCCCATTATTCTAAGGTTAAAGCGGCTGTTTTCAAATAAAATTGATGCCAAAAATCTAAGGTGGCATTCAGAAGGCAGAATCACTGATGGGTTACTGTGTCATCCTGCTGAATTCTCCACAATGGAAAACTATTGATCGTTTGTATCCCGATTTTGGGGACAAGCCATGAAACCTAAGGCTTGCTCTTGCTTCAGATGGTATGAATCCTTTTGGAAGCTTAAGCACAAACCATAGTTCATGGCCAGTTTTGTTGACGATTTATAACCTCCCTCATTGGTTGTTCATGAAGCGAAAATACATGATTTTGTGCATGATGATAGCCGGTCCAAGACAACCTGGCAATGATATTGATGTCTATATTACTCCCTTGATTGAAGACTTGCAGAATTTGTGGGTTGATGTGTTTGATGCGCATGTCCAACAAAATTGGCATTGGTTTTTTGTACAATTAATGACTTTCCAGATTATGGCAATTTAAGTGGATATAGTGTCAAAGGACATCACGCATGTCCTATCTGTGAGTAAGAAACAAGCTACGTCCAGCTAAAACATGGAAAGAAAATTATCTATACTAAGCATCGCAAATTTCTCAAACCTTATCATCCATATAGGAGATTGAAAAAATATTTTAATGGGCACCAGGAAACTGAAACTGCCCCTACACCATTAGATAGACATGAAGTTTATGATCATGTGAAGAACATTGACACTATCTTTGGGAAGACTCAGAAGAAAGATGCATTGCAGAAGAACATCTGGAAGAAAAGGTGAATTTTCTCCGATCTTCCATATTGGTCTGATTTACATGTTAGACATTGTATAGATGTCATGCATGTTGAGAAAAATGTATGTGACAGCTTAATTGGAATCCTACTTAGCATCAAAGGGAAGACAAAGGATGGTTTGAAGTGTCATCAAGATTTCGTTGAGTTAAGTATACGTCATCAATTGCATCCCATATCAGAGGGTCGTCAAGTGTATTTGCCCCCAGCATGTCACACAATGTCAACAAAAGAGAAAAAAAGCTTTTGCCACTATTTGCATAGTGTAAAAGTCCAACAAGGATACTCTTCAAATATCAAAAGCCTTGTTTCGATTAAAGATTTAAAATTGGTTGGCTTGAAATCTCACTGATGGAGTGCCTTTAGTTAAATATTTTTCTATCATTCTTAGCTTATTTGACTTCTCTTGGACTTTTATTTTCCCATTCTAATTCAGTTTTTGTCTTAGGCAAGTTAGTGGGCGTAATTGCTAATTGTTGCGTATTTTCGGATTTTAAGCTCACTTGACGTATCTGGATTATACAGGACCTACAGAGCTCTACGGAACTCTGAATGGAGCGTTCTAGGAGTCCCTGGAAAGATAACAAAAAGATCTACAAGTTTGCTAGAAATAGCCCGAGGCCAATTCTGTCATTTGGAGGGTCATTTTAAGCTTCGAAATTAGAACCTCTGCACTTGTAATTTTAGGCTGCGAATTTGATTCTATGGTTGTAAATAGCAAATAATTAGAATTGATGGGTTTTGTTCATGACCCATTCTTTTCTTCAGACTTAGTCACTACATATTAGTGACCTTAGTGAAACTTGGACAGCACTTTACATTTTGCACAAACAAGTTTATTATTTCTTTTCTTTAGTTTTTAGAATCAAAATCTTGTTCTTCATTTTCTCTCATTTGTTCTTCATTGTTCTTCATCTTCTTCATTTCCATTTTGCTATTCTTCCATTTTTCTGCACTTAATTCATGGGGCTTTCCTTGGTGATCATCATGGAAGGCTAAATCATCACTCAATCCAAGGATCCAATCCAAGCAAGAGGGGAATTTGAGTTCTGGTTTAGTATTTCGAATTCTGTGTGAATGTTCACTTTCTTCTTCAATTGCTATTCTGTTTTCATGATTATGAATGCGTTTAGAATTGAAAGCGGATTAGGTTATTGATTCATTGTCTAATTTCGAATATAAATCACAGATTAATTAGATGATATTTCAATTAGGGTTTGTGGTTTCAATTAATTTAGGGGTTAATTCGATTGAACTGCTTCTAATGAAATTGAATGAACTTTCACAGTAGGATAAATTTTTGAGAACGATGATGATTCGAATAGCTTGGTTTGGTGAATTGGATTGATTCTCTTTAATCTGTTTTACATTACTTGTTATTAATTCTGTTAGTTTCTGCATTAATCTTTAATCGTAGTTTGTGTTTTTGCAATTTTCATTTAGCGCATACAAACTGTTTGATAAAAATCCCCCCATTATTTACTAGTGAATTGAAGTTGGAACCATATTGATTGTGTCTCTGAGTAGACCTAGGTTAATCCTGTGCTACAGAATTAGCGTAGTCTAATTGTTTTGAAGCCACACGACAAACGCTTATCACTCACGACTATCACATCTTAATGCAACAATTGTTGGTCGTGGCCATTCCTGGTATCTTGCCTGACAAAGTTAGGGACGCCATCACCCGTCATGTTTTTTCTTTAATGGTATTTGTAGCAAAGTGATAGACCCAAGACAGTTGGATGAGTTGGAGAATGAGGCTGCCATTGTGCTTTGTGAAATAGAAATGTTCTTTCCTCCTTCTTTTTTTGACATAATGGTGCATTTAATTATTCATCTTGTTAAGGAGATTAGGTTGTGTAGAACGGTTTTCTTTAATGGTTTTTTTGCATTTAATTCTATTGAGCGGTATATGAATCATTACCGACCCTAAGCTTCAATTGTTGAACGATATGTTGCCGAAGAATGTATTGAGTTTTGTTCCAAGTACGCTGATGCAACTAAACTTGTTGGCCTTCCTCTTAATCTTCATGACTTAACATGAGGAGGTAAGGGTACACGAGGATTCAATCTCATTACTATGACCAGACAGTAAATTGGACAAGCACATTTGTATATTTTGAATAATACACAAGAGATTTTCCCGTACATAGAAAGTCACAAACAATACCTAAAAGATACTCACCCAAGGATAAACATGATGAAGGAACTGCAAGAGCATAACAAAAGTTTCATTAACTAGTTCAAAGAAAAAATCCTTGGTGATGAAACAGCTTCTAAGAAATTAACTTTGTTGGCAGTTGGGCCAAACTTAAATGTCCCTACTTGGAAGGGATACGACATCAACAACTATTCCTTCTACACAAAATCACAAGATGATAAAAGGTGTGTGCAGAACAGCAGGGTGAATGTTGACGCTTCTTCTAATCACTTTTCTAGTGCATCAGATCAAAAGCATATTCAAGCCTCAATGCCTTATTTTGCTGTGATTGAAGCAATCTGGGAAGTTGATTATAATGAGTTTAGGGTTCCTGTTTTTAAGTGTAACTGGGTTAAAGGAAATAACAGTGTTCGTGTGGATCAATTTGGTTTTAATTACTTTAGTTGATCTTAAAAAGCTCGATTACAAGGATGAGCCTTTCATTTTGGCTGAACAAGCCAGACAAGTGTTTTATGTCCAAGATCCATGTAATTCAAAGTTGTTTGTGGTTCTTCAAGGAAGACCAATTGGGTTAGTGACATCGAACCAGGAACCTCCACTTCATATTGAAGAGTGGCCAACATTCTCCAGATAGCTACACACAATAAATGAAGAACATATGGTGGATGATGAACATGCAAATCGTGTAGATCATGAAGAAGGATTATGGGAGAACATTAATACATAACTCCCTCATTATAAGTAATTCTCTTAATTAACTCCACTAAAAGTATGCTATATATGAATCCAACATTGATATTTCCATTTGAATAACCAACTGCTTCAAACATGATTGATTTTATTATATGGCATTGCTTTTTTTTTTTTAGACAGACATGGCTACACCATCGAGATCCCCTCCTCATTCAAATGAACCTTCAAAATGTATGCCTAGGAGGAGCAGACAATCAACTCGAATGAGAAGCTTGACTGTCAAAAACTTGGAGCAGCCTAGACCAACCATTAAGGTCAATCCTAATATTGGGAGAGCATCCGGACCAAACAAGGACAAGTTCCACAGCTATCTAGGAGTTATAGCTTGAGAAAAATTCCTATACTTCATAACAATTTGAGTGAGGTCCCGAAAACTCTAAAGCAGCATATATTGGATGACATATTTGTCTTAATGTAATAATAAAGTTGTTCGTGCACTAAATATGATTCTTTGTAGGGAACATTTGATATTCCTGAAGCACATAATGCCAAGAAAAATTTATGTCATTAGTGGCAACAAGATGAAGGCAATTTAAGTCTTCCCTAACAAGTAAATACATCTATGCTGACAAACAGGGAAAAGACTGCCAAGATCCTTGTCTTAAGTATGGAGTAGATCCAGAAACTTAGGAAAATTTTACTAGTACCCAGAAAAATCCAAATTGGCAGGTTAGGGGTTGATTTATTGATTAAACTTAATATGTTTTCAAATGTATGAAAAATTAAGTTAGGCTTTCCAATTTTGACACTATTTAATTGTGTTGACAGGGAATTAGGAAAAAGGCATAGGAAATTCAAAAGGACAATGATTTCCCTCACGTACTTTTTCGTGGGGGGTATGAATTGCTTGAGAAGAAATTGATGGAAGAGAAAATCAAGAAAAGGAAACAAGATGCAATGAATATCGAGGATTCAACATTGCTCAATGACCCACCATCTCCAATTCCAAGGCATGTCAAGTGGAAGATGGCTTGAACAAAGCAGCATGGGAACATGACATCGACAACGGCCCAAGAGATTCCTGATAAAATTATGAGTTAATGTTAATTTTTTTAAAATGAGGTTATTCCTTTCTAACAACAAAGTGTATATTTTGTGAGCATAACTATGTCTTGGATCTTGTGTAGGACTCCTTACAAGAGCAAATGACACAGGGAAGCTTTGCTCCCCATGGTTGTAATGATATCCTGAATGCTGCCATTGGAAGATCAGAGTATCATGGGCGTGTTCGTGTAGCTGGGACGGGTGTCACAATACGACAATACTTTGGACACGCTTCACGTGCCTCCAGTACTTCTGCCCCATCTTTCAGCCAACAGGAGTTGAATGACATTATCGGGAACCTTAAAGAAGAGTGGAGGAGACAGGTAGAGGAAGAAACGAAAAGGAGTATTGAGATAATTTAACAAGAGTTAAACCAGAAAATGAAACAAGAGTTGAAGAAGGCCTTCAAAATAGAATTATCCCAAATGGCATCACAACACTCCCCTCCAGTTGATGTAGATTTACATCAACTTGCTACACGTGTCAGTACAAAGGGTAGTTGTGCTGAAACTGTAGCTAATCCATCAGGAGGAGAGCATGTTACCAATGTGGGCCTACAATGAGATTGTATGTGGTTTGTGATCAATCGACAAAGCTTGTGGCCTTGTGAAAATTCTACGAAGGCATGTCCACCATTCACAATGTGGCTTATGCAGATGATGTTGTCAGGGTTACTGTGAAGTAGATTGTCGATGGGGATGCTCAAGTCCCTTTCCCGAGGGCAGAAATTCGCTTTGTCCGAGAAATTGTTGACACATTTGTTGCATGGCCCACACATCTTGTCAAACTTGTATCTCAGTAGGTATTCAGTGTTATGTATACAACAAATGTTGAAAAACTTGCTGAATTTTTGCACTAAGACTTTTATTAACATGGAATCAACAAACTTTAATTGAATGACATTTGGTGGTTTGTCAAAATATAGGGACTAGAAAACTTTGCAACTAAACCCATGGAACCTATTCATATGTCTGATGCCATTGCTGAAGATGACCCATTGGGTGACCTAATTCAGAACCTATTTGTTTTTTACCAGAAACTGCTTGAGTTGTTATGGGATGGTTCGAAATTTGGATTTCCAAATGTAGTCTCATCCTTCTATTTAACTTTTTCTAATGTTAATGAAATTTTATCAAGCGACAAATGTTTGATATTTCTATGCTGCAATTATGGACAATGTAAGTAAATTCGCATACATAGCCTGCTATGATTAACTAATATTTCATTTTGGTTTACATTTGTATGATATCACAACTTTTTGTGTGCATGTGTTTAAAATAGGTTTATGGAAGACTACAGTACAAGATTTGGTCATGGTTCGATGTATGGATTCCTTGAGCCTCAATCCATACACAAAGTAAAGGATAGACGTGAAGAATGTCAAATATACATTGAAACATGGGTCAAGGAATCACAAAGACAACTGTACTTAGGATCTTACTTCAATCAGTAAGTGAAGTTACTTGTTAACCACAAATTCTATTTGCATAATAACATTAACAAGTTATCCTCATTTGAAGGCCCATTGGCAACTTGTGGTGTTGTGTCCTACGACTTACGAAGTGGTTTTGTTTTATTCCTTACATAGGAAACCTGATGTTCACATCAAAACCATGGTTAACAAGTTAGGTTTCCTATTTGAACAACCTGCACTTTACATAACTTAAGGTCATTAGGTATGACAACAACCTAACCCATTAGTTAAATTTTTTAATTATGTAATTAGTGCAATGAAGACATTGAACACTACATTCCATGGGAAAGCGTGTAATTCCATACCTAAATGGATTGAAGTAAAGGTGAGTCATTTAATCATTAGTGTTTGAATTCTTTAGTTGGTCTTTAAAACTTAATTTCAAATGTATGACAATACGATACATAACTTGGTTATTTTAGAGCCATTTTCAAAGTAGAAGTTATGAGTGTGGCTATTATGTAATGCATTGGATGTGGAACATAGTGAGCGGGGTTGACGAATTAATGGAGCAAGGTATAAATACACTGCTTTAATGAAGTTTATTTTTTAATTTTCCTATGAATATCAATCATCAATTTGGTTTTACATGAACATACCATATTGGAATGTTTTATTTAGATGTTTGCTGATAAGATACCGATATACTTGGACAACATAATCACAATTCGCAAGAATACAAGTTAAAAAGAAATCACCTAGCCAACATTAGTTGATGTTTTTGCCACACTACCATGTATTTGATGATTATGTGAACAATTTTTCACCACTGTGTACAATTGATGTTTAGTTAAATTTATGATTGTCCATTCAATTATTGTTAGTATTTGCACTATTGGTTTATTACAACTCATCTACACCTAAGGTGTGTTGGATATAGGGGGAGCATCTTAAAGCTTGAAGCTTAGGACTTGAAGAATGGTTTTGAGCTTTTTCACATGCCTTGGAATGCCTTGGAAGATTGTAAATCAAATGAAGTGTTAAAGAGGCCAATCTGTTGATCCTTGCATTGCATGCATTTAATCATTTAATTGTCTAAGTAGTTTAACAAAGAATCAAAGCATGTTTTTACAAAAGAACCAAAGAAGCAATGTTTTTGGAAAAATGCAAAATGCACTGGTTTAATCGATTACACGGCGTATTAATCGATTATTTGCTTCGTTTTCAAAATCTGGAAAAGCTTTGATCAACACTTTAATCAATTACCATGTAATGTAATTGATTGCATAAGACCTTTTGAAAAGCATGTTCTACTGCAATAATCGATTACCAGGAATTGTAATCGATTACACAATGCTCTCAGAAAAACATGTTCCACTGCTTTAATCGATTACCGTTTCTCGTAATCGATTACACAAGGTTTTAATGAAATGTTGTGCTACTGGTTTAATCGATTACGGCTCGTATTAATCGATTATTTTGCTCATTGTTCAAACCCATAAAACATATGAACACTTTAATCTATTAAAATGGTGATTTAATCGATTACTTAAGCGTTTTAATCGATTATTTCTCGTGTTTAATCGATTAATGTGAGTTACAAAATTTTATTATAAATAGGAGTGAGGCTTGCTCTGTTTTACAGCTTGTCTAATACAAATTTCTGATTACCTTCAAGCCTTCACCAAGATTTAAAGAGCTTTTCTGAGCATATAAACCTCTTGTTCCACTTCTTAATTCACATGTGTTCTTGATTGATTAATTGGGCAAGAGTCTTTCAAAGAAGAATAGGAGAGCATGTTCTGAGTTTCATTTGATCATTCAACTCTGTTGGTAATTCATTTGCATTCATAAACATTGGATCAACAAGTTGTTTCTCTCTATTCTCTTTGGGTGTAATTCTGTTTTGAATTATTTTGTAATTGGGTGCTATTGTAATTTGTTCTTGAGGCTTGCACTAGAGTAGTGTTCTCTAGGGAAGAACAGAGTAGTGTTCTCTGGTTCTTGTTAAGGTGTCTAATAGGGTTTTAGATTTCCTTTCTTTATCTAGGGTTGATAAAAAGTAAATGTAATCAAGCTTGTAAGAACTGAAATTTTCAATAGTGGAATTCTAATCTAGTGTTGATTAGAAACTGGATGTAGCTTCTCTTAAGAAGTGAACCAGTATAAATTTTTGTGTTGATTCTCTGCTCTCTAATCTCTTTTGGCTATCTTGTTCATTGGTTCTTTGAATTCTTATCATTGCTCAATAAGTTCTATTTTGAGACATTGTTTCCTTGAGCTGAGTGAATATATTGAATTAAAGGTTTCTTGGTTTTAAAGTGATTAAGATCCTAACTCTGATTTAGAAAAGAAAATTTTAAAAGACCAAGTTTTTAACCAATTCACCCCCCCCCCCCCCCACCTGGTTAATTGTGAGTATTCCTATTGTTTTCAAGGTGTTCCACTATGCTTTCCATATTTTGGGGCCTACCTCCTAATCCATTAGTTTATCTATGTTTAGGTGAGGATTAAAATAGTAATGCTGGTAAGTCATTTGACATCTTCCACTCATGGGGTTAATTTATTGTCATTAATATGTTATTTGAGAGTTTTAGTAATACCTTCCAATTAAACTTCAATTGTTAGTTTTTTTTTTAAAAACTTCAGGGTTAGTGAAATGCAATAGGTCATTCATGAACATATTGCTTTGAAGCAGCTAAGGCTGAAGGGGATGGGGCAATGGCATGAAGTGGGAAGTGTGTCTTCAATTAGGTCTTCACTTTTGTATCTTCATTTAAGTTTAATGTTCTCAATTGTTTGAAATCTTCCATTCACTTCACTACGATAAACATTTTTTGATTGTCTGGCAGGCATACACATGGCAGTGCTTAAATGGATATCAATATATAGCTACTACTTTGAAGCAATAACCTAGCATTGGAAGGGTGATACAAGTTAGGTCAACACTATGTAGTACCATATCGTCAACAGTCGCAATTCCTTCACACGATGACTGCAGTAAGTATGCTGATTCTCCGACATGATTTGATTACAATTGATGCAACTTACATGATTTCTGGCTGCTTGGTTTGTCTTTCGTTATTATCTTAACAATTTGGTTAGGTTGTCAACGCATATATTGGATATTATATTTAAATATGTGGGACCTCATTATGAATTGACTTTGTTAGTTTATTGTTATGAAACTGTAATCAAATGGAAGACAAAGGTGAATCAATTTAGTTACCAAGCTTAACATGGTTCAACCCTACTTATCTGATGTTGCCTACCAGTATGGCAGTGGATTCCCACACGGTAAACTAATTATATACTCTTTAAATTCTGTAGAAATTCACACAAGGGTATTTGATGTGTATCTTTAGACTGATTGGCTTCAATGTAACAGGGATTGCAATATATGGTGTTTGGGGATGAATTATTTGGTTTCAGTCCAAAGTTACTAGACTTTTGGAAAACTGCAGAGGTGAGTATCCAAGTTTCCATATAACCATAGGCTTTTGGCTGTTCATAAAAATGATGTAATGAAGGCCAGTGTAGTGTTTGAAAAAAAGCGAAAGTATGCAGTTATATTGGAATAACCTTAAATATTACTCCAAAGGCTAGCGATTTGGCAGATGAATTGGGACTGAACATAATTATTGTTGATATATCATTTATCATCTATTTGACCAATTTAAAGCTTATATTGACAACACTAAGGAGGAGAAAAAGAGAGAATAACTGATGAGGCAGTCTTGCCATGTGTTCTTAGTATATTACCACACTGTCATTTTCAGGGAAATAGGTGACAATTGTTTTGGAAGTTGATATCCTTGAAGGCAAAAGGTTAAAGGTATTATTTTGTATTTATTGTTTTTTGTTATGACTGTATTTGTCTCTGGTCAACCACAGGTCATGGTTTACACAAGGTGCTTTTGGTCATATACACTAAGTATAAACACCATTCAGTTAAGTGGAATATTGTGCTTGATCAGTCTTTATCAGCTGATTTCATAAAAATGCTGGTTACCTAGAATTTCAAGTCCAAATGGCCACTTGTTCACGCTATTGTAATCCATATATGCAATAAGTCAGTAAAAATACTCAAATAATGTAAATTCAGGTTTGTTTGATTGTTCACGCTATTGTATTCCACTCTAATGTAGCCATTAAGGTATGTTCTTGGACGAAAATTAGTCCCTCTATAATGAACCTATCTAAACTCAAACTTGTATCCTTAAGTTGCACAATGTCTCTTAACTGTTTATGGATTTAGTTGAGAATGATACTTAAGTTATAGCTGTTGGTGGGTATAGGATGAACAGCATATGGAGGCACGGAGGTTGGTTGTCAAATTGAAGAATGTTTTCAAGATACAATGAGGAGAATTGTGTGTGGCCATTCATTTAAAAAAAACAAGGTAAATTACATAGACAATACTCCACAAATATTACTCTTTCTTTTAGTGTATCAAAACTTATGTTAACATATCTTAAATGAATGTTATGTAGTAAATTCATGTGTGGTGGAGACACTATCATTGGGCTTGTCATATTTCTTGGACACTATATGGCATTATTAGCTCACAATTGGGATACTATAATGCAGATTTGGAGATATTTGATGGTGGAAGCTTGGAATTGAAAATATTGCTTAAACTATTACTTGGATTTTCATTATGACTTCCTGCCTGTTACTTTGTGCATAAAATTTGATTGATTTTTGTATATATATAATGATTGTTGACATACATATTCGTCCAAATGAATATTCATTCAAATGTGCAACATTGATAATATATAAATTCTCACTTTTAGTTATTTATGTCAATTTTCATTTTTGAATAAAAAAAATTAAAACCAAACTTTCTAAGACGGTCAATTGCTAACTAAGTTCAATCCTAACTAATTCACTCAATATAAATAGTTTATGGCACATCAAAAAACTCAACGTATATGCTAGCATCCAAGCCACAGTCAATTGCTATTTCCTACACACCTAGCTTTCATTTTGTCATTTTCTCTGTGTCCCAAAAACCGTGACCTATATTCCTTTTGTATCCTAGAATTCTATTCCTTTCTTTTCTCTATTCTAAACTATCCTAAGACCTCTATCTTTCAAAGATTTAAAGTATGCCGCCACTACTTGGAAGATTTGGACACAAGTTTACATAAGGTAGGCTAGACTTTAATCTTGATTTAAGCATTTAGTTGAACTAACCTTTATGTATAATGGTGCAGATTTATGGTTGATCATACTAGGCTGAATTTTCAAATCCTTGAAGGGTATTTTATGATTTGTTTATGTGGATTTAAGAGTTAGATATGTGGATGATTAAAGTGCTGGAATATTAGTGATAATTGGACTTGATTTTCATGACCTTTGGAATTGATTTTGATGACATTTGGACTGTTTATTTCTATATATATTGTGGGACTGTTTTGAATTAATCTTAAGAAGTAGATAGTGAATGGTACGTGGATAAAAGGTTTAAATACTTAAGTGGTTCAACTTTGAGGATTAAGTATTAGGGTGGTAAGTTGAAAAGAGACTAACGTCTAGCCTAAGTTCTAATTTTCTTGTGAAAGTGTAAAGGAATTAGAAATTATTTTGGAAGGTATATTATAGTTTACTAGCTAAAGTACAAACATGTTGTTCTTTAACTTGATGATATTATTTTGTCATGTACAAGTTGGCATGACCTTGATTGAATGATGTATGGTGGTCGAGCCATATATTTGGTATATTATGATGTTTGTGATGAAAATTTTTCCATGAGGTTGTATGAATTTGTTCATGGAATGTATTACAAAGGAAAATTATGGATTTTATGAGATGATATATATTTATTCATGTTTTCGAGTCTAGTACGAGATTTGCGAAACAAAATCTGACACTACATCCAGTATGAGATGTAGAGACCAGGTGCACAATGGAATTGATCATGCATTGTTTACGTAAAACAACTGCAGTGATACTACATACAGTACGATATATAGAGAGCATGTGCACTCTGGAATTTCCTCATGCATATATTGTTTGAATGATTACTTATATTGATTTTATTATTTATTGATGAATTACTAATGTACTAACCTATTTGATGGTTTAGTTTTGACCATTGAGAAGTTGTATTTCTCACTAGATTTGTTTCAATTGTTTTATATAAAGATGGCCTCAGTGATCATTTTTTTTATTGCATTGGACTGGAGGTGGGACAAAGATGAAGCTAGGAATTGCTATATTTTCACCATTCATCCTGTTATATGTGTTTATGTGTATTTTGGAGCTCATTTTCCTGTGTCGATTCTGAATGATATGTTTAATTCTAACGATTCGTTTCTTCAGTTTGCTCATGTTTACCCTGACCCATCTATGGAACCCATCAACATTTCCTCTAGTAACCATAACATGTATCCTCCTTTCGTACTAGTTTATGGAGGTAACATGAATTTGAATAATGAATTTGAAGCTGAGGAGAGTGTTGGTGATAATTTCTGAATTGAGCAAATGGTACCTTGGTGTATGGAATCTAAATAGGGATCGTCTCTAGAAAATGGATGGCTACGGTGTTCATAGTAGCCCTATGTTTTAAGGTTTGTTAGAAATTATGGTTGTATATGAGCTTTATATTCTGCATACTCGTGACATGTATAACAAAGGTAATGTTTAATGTAAAAATGTTATGTAATGTTTAATGAAATGAGGTTGTAAATTATAAAATCTACACGTATACGTATTATTTAAACTATGACAATATACGCTCCTTTAAAACAAACACTAATAAAAATATAATATCTAAAAATATATTAGAACGTTACAAAAACAACCCTTGGGATATGAAAGTCTGTTGTTGAAACTGAGGAGCTAAATGGACTGGTTTGGCCAGCAACATTAGTTGGCTAGGTATTAATAGAAATAGGTGCATGGCTTCCATTAGAAAACATATCAAAAAGAACAAGGGCATATATTGAGATATAAGGTTGGCTGGCTACTGTTCTCCTAGAGGAACAAGAGCAAGTGAAGTCTCTGCTTTTGGTGAGTTAAAAGAACGATTTTGGCGATAGCATAGAGATATATAAGTAATGGTCTTGCTCGTTATATGTCTCTAACAACAATAACAAAGATTGCTCCTACTACATTGATCTCTCAATTTCTCTCTAACAAACAGAATCTGAGAAGCAATCGAGCACACGATGGATCAAATAAAAAGTGAAGCAAAAGACTCTCGTGGCAGCGGAAAAAACTAAATTAGTGGAAAAAGAATTGGGGTAACAAGAAAATAAAAACTAATAAAGATTGAAGAAAAAAAACTCTCTCATGGCAGCAGAAAACAGTTTTATTCATAGAGGATATCATGGCTCTGATACCATGTGTGAATGTGTGATTTTCATATATTTCCACTAAAGGGAATGATTTCAATTTATACACGTGATCAAAGAGTAAAAAAGGAAACTAACTAAAGAGTAAAAAAGAAATTAACTAATTACAAAATCAATCCTAATAAAAAGGAAATAATGAAAATAAATAAACTAATGACATTCCTAATAATTATGGAAACAAATAAACTGATGATATTCCTAATAATTAGTCATTGATATTCCTTGATTTTCTACCGTATATGAGTAACTAACTCTAGTTAGCTAACTATTGTTAGTTGAAATTGACAGTTGTGTATAGTTAGATTTCTGTCTCAACAGTATAAATACTGCTCTTGTAAGAGATTACAGTGGCTTTGTAATATTTTCTCAATGCAATATACAAATCCCTTTTCTCTTCTCTACTTTCTACAAGTCTATACAAGGGAAAAGGGAGCAAGGAAATTTGGACATGAGGGTAATCTGGAAAATAGTAAGGGAAATGAAGGAATAAAAACTAATGGGACAAGGAAAGATTTGGTTAGGGGAGAGCATGATGGATGTAATAACAGAATGGACAGGTGGCAGCCTTTGGTTGGAGGGGGATTCTATCATGATTGGAGAGATAGAAAGGGAATCTAGAGGGTAGGGATTCAAAAGAAGGGGAGAATTTTGGGGCAAGGACATCGGGAAGGCTTCTGCCTGAGAGAAGGGCTACATATTTTACAGTGTCTCTTTATTTGTTAATACTTTCCTTTTGTTTCTGATTCTAATGTCGTTTAGTTCAGATCAGTGAGTTGTATTATACATTGAGGTTTTTCAGTATTATTATTTTTAGTGTTTGTTAATCCCTATCAAATGCATTAATATTTAACAGTCAGACTGTTTTGTAATGATAGCAAGTCTTTTGCGGTGAAGAAAATAAAAATAATGTTGCTGGATAAGATTTAATTACTTAGATTTGTGAGAAATGAGAAATAAAATGAAATTTTCTGAATTAAATTTTATTTATATACATGAAGATTACAAAGATAGTAAATGTCAAATACAATTTAAAGGAAGCAATTAAGTTAGCACTATTTCCTAAGATACATTTAAACTTATTCGAATTGCTATACAAAAAACCTAAGCCATTTGGAAAGTGGAACATTAATGTGGTTTGGCTTCCAACAAGATTCAATAATAATAATGGAAATTATATGGAAATTCCTTACATTCTTGTTACTCATAGCCTATCAATGGTAATGCTTTATGTATGTATTCAGATTGATCTTTTAAGGGTTTATATGATTTTTTCAATTAAGGTTCGAGATATGTGTTTTTCAGCTATCGTGGTGGGGTAGACAGTGAGGGGCATCCCGTCATGGTTGTTGTAGGGGCCCACTTTTTACTTAGGTGTCTTGATCTGGAACGATTTGTGCTATATATGGTGAAGGTAATTTGGTTATACCCTACTGCTGGATATCTTTTTCTGTTGGCAAGCATTAGTTTGGTCATTCTAAATTATATTGGCAATGCATACTTCTATTTAAAAGTAAAAACTGATTTGATATTGTAAGTTCTAATCTGTCTTTTTCCCCCTTTGTTTTCCTTGGTGTTAAATTTCAGGAGTTTGAGCCTTTAATACAGAAGCCTTTTTCTATTGTCTACTTCCACTCTGCTGCATCTTTGCAGATGTAAGTGTTAAATGTTGGAATTCTAGATGTACCCATTGGTCTATTGTTTATTCATGAAATATAGGCTTGTTATATGCTAATCATTGAAAAATATTTTAGGAATGTTCAAGGGGAATGAGCTAATTGTTAAACGCTCATTGCTAACTAATTATTTTGTGTGAATTGTGTGATTACTTTGCCAAATTAATTGAAATAGTTCTGTAACCATAAGTTTTGGTAATTGGTAATTCACTCCTTTTGTTCAACTAGGTAAAGGGAAATCTGAAAATTCAACAGTCAAGATATAGAAAATATGTTTAAATATATTTCTTTTATACATCTGCAATGGTATTTTGGTTACCAAACTATTTACATTGTATTGGCAGTGCATAGTTGCTGGAAACATCTGCTTGGCCATTGGCTTTGTCAATGCGAGGCATGGCATCATGAAGCCACTTGACCACTTGTAGTCTGCACTTTTTTGGAGAATGATTCTGCGATATTTTTCTTCCTGTTTATGTTACTAAAACCTTTCCTTCCTGTTTGTTACCAAAACTTGATACATGGCCCAATATTAAATTTGAGCTACCTTTTGGTTTGATTCAATGTGACTCAAGTATATGCTACTTTGTTGAGGATGCTTTAGCTGTTAAAATGCATTTTTTGCTGAGCGAATATATTCCTGTTTGAGTGGTAGGCTTTTATGACGTATCACTTAAGAGACAAAGGTGACCCTTTTTGGATAAATTGTGTTAAAAGGAATTGAGTTGTGGCACTGGAGTGAAGCGTAGTTGAATGAATGTTAGTACATTTTGAAGGTTGGTCAAGAATATTTTACATCAGCAAGTTGCATTGTGAATTGTGAAAGTGTATAGTTTACAATTATTGGTTGCTCCTGATTTCTGTTTAATGCCCATGATTTTGGCTTTGTTGACAGTTTAATTTTACTTTTTCCTGTCCTGTTTTGATATAATTAGCCAGCCAGACCCTGGGTTGGATGAGAAGATTGCAACAAATACTCGGTCGGAAGCACCAGTGCAACCTGCATGTAAGCACTGTTTATTTTCTTCTCTCTCTGTTTGGTTTGGTACTCTCAAACTATTTCTGTTGTCTAAATGCATTACACTTTCAAAGTTTTCTGATTTCTCAATCTCAATCTGACCTGTGCAGGCAATATATGTCCTTCACCCAACTTTCGGACTAAAAGCAGCAGTATTTGGACTTCAGATGTTTGTGGACAATGTGGTACAGTGTTGAAATCAAAGCATATTTAATGACCTCATATGCGTATGTATATATATTTGTGTTATTAAAAGTTAACTTTCAGGTTTGGAAGAAAGTGGTATATGTTGATCGACTTCTGCAGCTCTTCAGATACGTACCTCGTGAACAGCTGACCATCCCAGATTTTGTGTTTCAGTTGAGTGTTAATGTTTTCACACATTGAATAGAAAATTTGTTAAGGAGAGGCACAACATTTTCAATATACAGCTTCTGAAAAATATTTGGAATTAAAGCAGTTCTAGCATGTTAGGAATGCCCTATGCTAGTAAGTATATATATTGTTAGGAACCAAGAGATGATGAGATGAAAAGAAAGAATATAATTGATGGTAAGGAAAGTACAAGAGCTAGGAGAATGAATCCTCCTCCAAGGGTTGCCCCTAAGCTCAATTTACAAATTTGATGAAAAATGAATAATCTCTCTTTCCCTTAGCACACTCTATTTATACCAACAGACCTGCACATTTAACCGCAGCCTAATAACCTTCTCACCTTTCCCAAACTACCCTTGTTACTAATTTTCCCCTTTCCTCCTCTTTCTGTAATAAACGTGAAACTGTCTAGGACCTCCGTTCCCAGTCCTAACATATATCCTCACAGGTTCTTTCGTCTTATTTGTGCTGAAAATCCTTTTTCTTGCTGTATCTATTTCCTTAATAGTAAATGTAGTTTTAGATCATAGTGCTTGGCACTACTCTGTTTCATACTTTTATTCACACAGCCATGACTTGGAAGTGAATGGAGGTACGGGACTCATTGTGGATCCCAGAACAAAATATGTGTACAACACACCATGACACACATGAACTTCTATCATTAGTTGATAAAGGAGGACCATTCACTGCAGTTTCTAAAATATTTGCCTTGCCCTTATTGTCGCTCTTAACAGGAAGAGGGGCTTGTATGAGTTTGAAATGTGTATGAAAGCATTCTTTTTTTTTTTTTGCTTTTGGATTTTTGGGAGTGATAAGTTCCCCCGTTTGTAAATGTTATTGATGGTGGAAGCTAATGGTTGGATTTCTTTAATTGTTTGTATATTCAAGGGAAATATATTAAATAAAATTAGTCTTTGATGATTTTCGTTTCCATCATTGCATAATTGGTTTTTGCTATTGTTCAGTGTTAACTGTGCTAACCAAACCCGTGGTTAAGTTGTTTGCTCATTATTAACGTGTCAATGTGAGTTTGTTTTCTGTTGGAGAAATTGTTTTAAAGCTTGCTTATGGTTTTTAAATTCGGAAGAATTTCAGAATTTTAGCTTTCATGTACAATTCCCATGACTTTCATAAAAAGGGTTGTTTCATAATGAATTTTGATATGAACTAACTCTTTGAACAATTCCCATGAATCGACCTAATTAGAACGATCCGGTGTTATTCTAAGTGATTATGACTTAGTTTGTAGTCTATAGTTGATCATGTGTTCTAACATGCTAGAACTGCTTCAATCCAAATAAACTTTGAAATTTCTACTTTATAAGGATTACATAACTATCCGTTAGGCAAGAAGCTTAAGTCCAAGTGGAGGAAGTCAGGGATTATATTGTACTGTGCAATTAAATTTTCATCCTAAATCTTGTTTTTGGTCGATACCAGTCATTTATTGATTTAAGAAGATGCTTATTTAACTTTTAACGATAGATGAATATGCTCAAAAAAAATTGAAACACTTAAGTATGATAGAGTTTTGGAAAGAGATTTAGTGCAGGTCTTGAATATAATATGTTGCGAAAATTTTGCAATTTTCATCAAAATTTGGATTCTAGATAGAATCAGGAAAAAGCATTAGTTACACTGAAAACTCTCCAATAATTGTATAACACTGGTTAAAAAAGATTGATTGATGAAAAAGAATTGAAAAGAAAAAAGATATTAATCTTAGTGATCGATCAAGAGATTGAATTGCAAACAGAAAGGAAAGAATTGAAAAGAAGAGTGAAAGAATAAAATTGAAATAGTGGTAGAAAGAAAAGTGATCCAAAACTTCAAGACCTGTCTAATCCATTGATGAATGGCAAATAAGCAAGGTTTTGTACAAGTTTCAATAACAAAGTTTATCACATTGTACAAACTAATATATATTTATGAACAGAAGATCCTAACTATTAGGAACTTCTAAATATATCAACAAAGTTTATTACATTGTGTAACTATTTTTGGCATCAACAACAACGTTAAGTGATTCAGGAACAAATCTACCACCCACATTGTCATGAGCTACATGTCCAATTTGATGGAGATCCAAGTCATTCAAGGGCGTCCTAATACAAAGTGTGTCGAAAAAATGGCGAGTCAAATTCCAAGAGTGAGAGTGCATAAACTTTCTGAGGAATACTCCTCATTATCCTCACAATCTTTTTTTTTTTTTTAATGATCAAACTTTCTCCGCAGATCATCCACAGTCCAACTTATCTAGTCTACAGCAGAATGCTGATTACATCATCCACTAGATTGCAGCAGAAGGCAATGACAAGAAAATATTTGCCTCTGCTGCATACCTCATAAGAACTGTGTCTTGTGAGGCTAATGGTTGATACTAGAGGAGCTTCAAACTGCTTTTCAGGAATAGCCTTTCTATTTAACATACTTCACAGATTGGTTAAGTAAAAAACACTTCAATTCAATAGAGAAAAAGGTGAAAATATTTACAGATATCTCCAAATCCGATCCATTCACATCTGCCAAGCTCCTTGAGTCTTACTCCCAAATGTTATCTCTACTCTTCCAAGATTTGTTTACATAAGAGAGCCCGTGAAATTTTACCTGTGGAATCACTTGTTTGAGCAAGTAGTTGGGCTTTACCACCACATAATCATGCACAGAAGATGTACATGAATGATTAAAAAACAACTGCTACTTTAGCATAAGTATCATTCTGGAGATCCATCTCCACTGAACTACAACCAGGGACCTTGTTCAATCCCCTTTGCTTTATCATCTCCCTCACTTGCTTAACCATGCCCCATCTCCCATCCGAAGCATACAAGTTCGACACAAGCACATAGTAACAAGCTTCATCAGGGTGCAACTCCAACATCTTCTTAATCGCAGCCCCTCCCAACTCAAACCTAGAATGAAGTCCACACCCATGGAGAAAAGCTCCAAACACACTAACACTTGGCTGAACAGGCATTCTCTCAATAAAATCCAACGCCTCTTCAAGGTTTCCAGCACGCGCCAACATGTCAACCATACAAGCATAGTGCTTCATGGAAGGAACAAAATTCAACTCCCCACACATCAAATTAAACAACCTCGAACCCTCTCCTACCATCCCCGAGTGGCTGCAAGCTGCCAATATAGTCGTGAACACCACTTCATTCGGCTCAACAAGCTCCTCCTTCAACATATCCCTAAACAGTGCGAGCGATCCATTCCCATCGCCCTGCATCCCATAGCCGCCAATCATCGCGCCCCAAGTCACAGCATTCTTCTCCCCCATTGAATCGAACACCATCCTCGCTGCCCTTGCGTCCCCACATTTCGCGTAGAAGTTCAGCAGAGCAGTGCCGACATAGATGCTGGACACCACCAGGCCATCCTTCAATGCCAAACCATGAACCGAACAACCAAGGTGAAGCATGCCAAGTGAAGCACACGCGGAGAGAATGCCAACCACAGTAACAGCATCCGGTGAAAACAACTCCAATCCCATCCTCCTGAAAAGATCCAGAGCCTCATAAGCCTCGCCACTCTGCACAAAGCCAGAGATAATCGAGTTCCAAGACACAACATCCTTCTCAAGCATTGCTTCAAACACACAACGAGCGTCCGAAACAACACCACATTTCGCATACATATCGACAAGAGCATTCCTCACAGGATGATCATCCAATCCACACTTAACCACCAATCCATGAAGCAACTTCCCCATAACAGAATTACCTAACCGTGCACACGAGGACAACAAACTCGAAACGGTAACCGAATTTGGCAAAATCCCACTCCATTTCTCGTCTTTAAACAATTCTAATGCCAAATGAGGATAGCCTCTCTGACTATACCCTACAATCATAGCCGTCCACGAAACAAGATCACGATCATCGGAGGAAGAACTTTCATCAAACACTTTACATGCGTCCTGAATGTTCCCGCATTTAACATACATGTTCAAAAGCGACGTCGTTAGGTAAGAATTAACAAAAATTCCGTTTTTAATAACAAACCCATGAACCCACTTGCCCTGGTGAAGCCAATTCAATTTGGTGCACGCGCTAACCACGCTCCCGACAGTGAACTCGTTTCCCTCTATAAACGCTTCTCGCATTCTGTTGAACAGGGTAAGCCCCTCACGGGCGCAGTCGTTTTGCACGTACGCGCCGATCATGGAGGTCCACGAAACGACGTCGTCGTTTTCGTGGATCTCATCGAAGGCTCGTCTGGCCTCGTCGAGGCGCGCGCACTTGGCGTACGCGTCGACGAGGCACGTGAGGACGAAGGAGTCAGAGGGGAGGGACTTGACGAAGTGGCAGTGGGTGATTGTGAGAGTTTGGAAGTCGCGCGATTCGGCGCACGATTTGAAAACGATGGAGAAGAGGACGTCGTCGTGCGGGGTGGGGTGGAGGGAGAGGCGCATGAGGCGGTAGAGCGAAACGACGCCGGAGGGGGTGTCGTTTAGGAAGTAGGCGCGGATCATGACTTTGAAGCAGTAGAGATCGCGCGTGGGGAGATGATTGAAGATTTTGCGGGCGTGGCGGAGTTGGCCGAAGGAGGCGTAGAGGCTGAGGAGCTTTGTGGAGAGGAGGAGGTCGTTGGTGAGGCCGTGGATGAGGAAGGAGGCGTGGAGTTTTTTTGAGGGAGGGGAGGTTTGTGCAGAGGCGGGAGAGGTAGAATGTTGGAGGGAGTGGCGGAGGTGACGGTGGTTGTTGTTTTTGTCCATGGTAGTGGTAGAGGGAGTTCCAGTGAGGACCAGGAGGTTTTGTGGTGACGCGGAGGAATCTTGAAATTGGGAACATGCTATGTTGTTGTTCAGGGTTTAAGACTTTAAGGTTTAAGACTAAGAGAAAAGGTTGTAGGGCCTGTTAGTGGTTGAGTGCAAAACAATGGAATCTCATTCAGTGCCTCTTTCGATTATTGGTTTTAACTTTCGCGTGGGTCCAACTTCTGTTTCTTTCTTATTTCTGAGTTGGGGTGTCCTTCATACATCATAAGTTTTTCTAATACACCATTATTGTAATAATTAATTTTCACAAATACCCTTATGTATTAGGTTTATTATTTTATATTCATTTGATTTTGTTTTTTCTACACTTTCACCGCTCTACTTCTTAAGGATTCTTTCTTCACTTTCATTCTTTGGCGCACCATCGAGGTCCATGGTCAGGTTGGCGTTCATGGTGGTTGTCTTCTTCGTTTTGTGGCGGCCCTGGTGAGATGAGTTGTTTTTTGTTTCGTTGTATTGATGGGTATGTAAAATGGACCAGGTGAGAAGATACGGATTCGATAATCCGTAAGAAGTAGGGTGTTGTCCATCCGTATTAGGCATAGAGATTATCGAATTTGTAAGCATCATACGGATTGGACAATCCGTATGTGTATTTTTATTTTTAAAAATAATTTTAAAATAATTAAATAAAAAATTAATTAATATATAAAAAATGTATATTAGAATGTGAAATTATAATTTATGATGTATTTATTTTTATTTTTTAAGTTCATAAATCAACTTAGGAATGTTTGTTGTCATGAATTTTCTGACATTTTGGATTAAGAATTTTCCTTGTCTTTTATAAACAATTTGTTTAGTATGATTTGTTGTATTACATGAATCGAATACCCGTTATAGGTTGGTTTAGTTAGAACTCTATTTGTAATATATGTATGTATGTCAATCAAAGTTGTTGAACCTATTTATAATAAGGAACCCGTGTATGATTTGGAATGGTTGAGTGTTGTTGCTGCTCTGATTTGGTTTGAAGTCATAAAGCAACATGTAGACAAATGATATATAGATTATGGTTAAGACTAGAGGATTACGTCAGGCTCTTGGAAGAGTTATCGACCGAGCATTGGGAAAAAATGTTAGAGGTAACGAAGATGAAGCACTTGAGCGACGTAGGACAACGACATCCGTTCATAGACAAAGGGCAGGTATTGTAGTTCCTAAGGATCCTCCTGTTCAGGAACCACATGTGGAGACTGATATACCTGCGACGGAGGATATAGGTATTGAGTAAAAATCCTTTCCAGGAAGGTCAGAAGACTATTCCATGTTGACTGAGTACGCCGATCATGTGGCTCTTAGAGTCTCAGCAGGAAAGGTATTAATATGATGAATTACAGAAAAAATAAGTATTATTATTAATGATAATGATTGTAAATTGATATAGCCTTTATTGCAGAAACGTCCTGAGTTAAAGTTGGCTTCTCACGGAAGTAAAGTGGTTAAATTTGGGAAGCCTATAGCTAAGATTAAAGGCTTAGTGGCTGCTACGGGCATAAGTCCTTTGATTGCTTGCTCAGTGGAGATTGGAGACAGGGGATTGCTATCTGCTTTTGTGGAGAGATGGCACCTTGAAACCAGCAATTTCCATATGCTTATGGGTGAACTGACGCTGACATTGGATGACGTAGCATCGCTCTTGCATTTCCCTATTATGGGAGTGTTCCACTCTTATGAATAGAATGACGTTAGAGAGGCCATTACCTTGTTGGTTGAATTGCTGGACGTAACCGTCGAAGAAGCTGAAGCTGAGACGGCACAATGCCACGTAGCATATGTTCGACTATCGTGGCTACATGTAACACCTTGAAATTTTGAGTTGCTAAGTTGGATGTTTGATGTGTGTTATGTTGCTTGATTATTTGATTTATTTTGGTAATTGTTGTTTGTTGTGTTTTTGTCTTGGTATGAGTGTTTGGTGATGGATGTGTTAAGTCAACTTTATTGGCTTGGGTTGCTGTGCATGCATGCAAAGTGGACATGTCCTGTCAACTGAGTACTTAAGCATAATAGTGTACGGCGGAAGCGTGTTTTCTTCTTCTCTTCTTTGCGTCTTTCTCTCCTTTTCTCTCTAAGTTTACCCACACCCAGAAACCTTTCTTCCTCAGCCCTTCTGTGTCACCTTCAACCCCGAGGACCACCGTAGCTGCCATGAAACCCCCTACGTCAAAAGGAACCTCGTGATCAGAGCAGAAGTCTTAGACGACCCTTCGTGAAGTTCAAGGAGGACGAAGCCCTACTCTTGCTTTCACATTTCAGAAGATAGTGTTTCAGCACCGCTCGACTTTAAGAAGAACTCCTGGTTAGGTAAGGGGAATTTATCATGTTTAATAACAGCTTTAGATACTATGGTTGAGGGTCAGGTAGTCCAACTATGAAGATAACTGCATGTCCCTGTTGTGTACTGTTCTTCAAGTAAGAGTATGTCTTTTGACGAATGGGATGTGGTATGTTGATGTTTGATGGTGTTCTTGTGTGTTGATGTTTGATGATGTTCTTGTGTGTTGATGTTTAATGGTGTTTTTGAGGGGAGAGTTGATGTTATAAGAACTCCCTGGGCATGCGTGTGAAGTTGGCTTTTTGATGCTGAAAACTCTCAAGACACTTTTTAGTAGTGTTTGTGGAGGTGCTGGATACCGGGTTGGGTATGCTGAGATAAACTCTATACGTAGCATGCATGTGTGCATGCAGGACGTGACTCTTAGTAGTCTTTTGTGGGCGGAGGTCAATATGTCGGGTTCCTTACCTAGGGTTGTTCTCTTAGAGCTATTAAGGTCACTTCCTTTTCTTTAGATATACTGGATTCCTTACCCAGGGTTGGTTATTCTCCCTTTAGAGTTGCTGAGCTCAAGTTCCTTCTAAAGAGCTATCGGGTTCCTCTACTCGAATGAGCTCATGTCTTTTGGTAAAGAGCTATCAGGTTCCTCTACTCAGATGAGCTCGTGTCTTTTGGTAAAGAGCTATTGGGTTCCTCTACTCGGATGAGCTCGTGTCTATTGGTAAAGGGCTACTGGGTTCCTCTACTCGGATGAGCTCGTGTTTTCTCGATAAAAGAGCCAACGGGTTCCCTACTCGGTTGAGCTTATGTCCTTTCTTTAGAACGACCAGGTTCCTTTCCCGGGTTCGTTCCTTCTCTTGAGATGTTGAACTTGCTTTCTTTTCTTTATAGATACTACGTTCCTTTCCCGGGCTCATCTTTTCTCTTTAGAGCTGTTGAGCTCGTATCCTTTCTTTGAGAGAGCTACCGGGTTCCCTTACTCGGATGTGCTCGTTTCCTTTCTTTGAGAGAGATGCCAGGTTCAGATTACTCACCCAAAAATCTGCTTTGTACAACTCGACATTCGTAACCCGGACAACCTTATGCGGGTTCAGGGTGATAATACAATCTGATTTCTTACCTTGTATTACGCAAGTATGGTCTGTTCTTAATCGATTGCAAGCGCTTATGTAATCGATTGCATAGTGCTAGGTCCGCCCTTGGTGTCTCATTGAATCCAAGGTCCAACCTTGTCCGCCCTCGTCCGGGTCTTACCTTATGACCATAGTTATTGTGTATAGGTGCCAACCCAGGCATCCAATACTTCACACCGATTCTCTAGTCTATGTTGTGTACTACTGACGTGTGTGTAATGAATCTATATTGTTAATGTTGGAACCTTGAAGGTTGGCTTATGAGATACTTTGGATGAGTATGTATGAACCTGTATGGTAATGTTGAAACCTTGGAAGGTTGGTTCGTGAGATGATGATGTGCATTGATACCATGGGGGTGCATGCCAGTATCCTAACCAGGACAGAGTTGATCCCAGGTCGGGCCATGCATTGATGGTGCCCATGGTTATCAAATGCGGGTGGATATACATAGATACCCACAGGGGTGGATGACAGTATCCTAGCCAGGACCGATTTGTCCCGGTCCAGGCCATACATTGATGTGTCATGGTGATATTCTATGTATAGACACATGAGATGCCATGACCAGGTGGTTAACCTTGCAAGGACCACGGTCAGTGCATTGATGAACCCTCGTTTGGGGCGGTATGTATGTACATGGGGGGTGTATGGCATTATCCTAGCCAGGACCGATTTGTCCCGGGTTGGGCCATACATCGATGGTGCCCATGTGACATTACATTTGCACGACAGAAATAGGATGATTGGCAGTAGGGTACCGGAGGACTGGGGGGCCACGTCTGTTATGGACTCCTTCTGACACCCGAGGCTGATCACCACTGAGGGGGGAATGGCCTGTGCATGATAGAGTGACCCTGACAATCTACTGCATCATCATGACCAGGAATGGGCTATTTTCGTGATGGTACCACATTGCATGCTGAGAGAATGACATGAGCATGCATAATGCTAAGCATTATAAGTTGACTTGAGAAATATTTTTGGATTGATTGTCCATTTTGGCTGTGTGATGAAATGTCGGGTTATGGTTGTGATACTGTGATGTTTGGATTGTCTTCCTTAACTGATGTTATCTGTTGAGTGTTGTTTTACACGATGAACTCACATTTGCTTTGTTGTACCGTGTGGTTTAATGCATGTGATGATCACGAATCGGGTTTGTATGAGCAGACGGGTAGCAGTAGGTGCTTTGGGAAGATTGCCACCTCTTTTGGTTTGATCCGCCGAGTTGTCGGGATGTCGATGGCATAGATCCCGGGCAAGGGTTATGTTCTTGCTAGTTACACCCCTTGTTTTGATAGTCACACCCCCGACGTTTAATTTCTTGTTTCCTTTCTAAAACACTTATACATTTTAGACGGGGGTGATTGTACCTAAAACTAAACCACGTTTTGTGTATATATATATATATATATATATATATATATATATATATGTATGTATCTTATTTGCGTGTTACCACATGATGATGATTGTTATGTGCTCGCAAAAAATTTACTATGGTTTTCATAATCAAATTAAAGTGATTTTCAATTTAAACGTGTTAATGACGTGATTAAGAGTTAGCGATACAGAAGCGATGAGGCGGGTCGTTACACTACGATAATTATATGATGTGAAGTTTCAGGCTAGGCAATGGATATTAGCAGCCAGGGCATATTTGCTGCATCTTGTTGGTTGCATTGTGTTTGCTAATAAGAGTGCGACACATATAGGTGTGGTATTCTTAAAAGCTTTCCGCAATATGGACCAATCTGCCAGATTTTGTTGGGCATGGCGGCTCTTGTGTGTAACACCCTGAAATTTCAAGTTGCTAAGTTGGATGTTTGATGTGTGTTATGTTGCTTGATTATCTGATTTATTTTGGTAATTGTTGTTTGTTGTGTTTTTGTCTTGGTATGCGTGTTTGGTGATTGATGTGTTAAGACAACTTTGTTGGCCTGGGGTTGTTGTGCATGCGCGCAAGGTAGACATGTCCTATCATCTGAGTACTTAAGCACAAGAGTGTGCAACGGAAGCGTGTTTCTTCTTCTCTTCTTCTTTGCGCATTTCTCTCCTTTTTTTTCTCTAAGCTTACCCACACCCAGAAACCTTTCTTCCTCAACCCTTCTGTGTTATCTTCAACCACCTAGAACCACCGTAGCTGCAACAAAACCCCCTACATCAAGACGAACCTCATGACCGGAGTGGAAGTCTTAGACGACTCTTTGTGAAGTTCAAGGAAAATGGAGCCCTGCTCTTGCTTTCATGCTTCAGAAGATAGTGTTTCAGCACCGCTAGACTCTACGAAGAACTCCTGATTAGGTAAGGGGAGTTTATCATGTTTAATAACAGCTTTAGATACCATAGTTGGGACCAGGGAGTCCGACTATGAAGATGAATGCATGTCCCTATTGTGTGTTGTTCTTCAAGTAAGAAATGTCTTTTGACAAATGGGATGTGGTGTGTTGATGTTTGATGGTGTTTTTGAGGGGAGAGTTGACGTTGTAAGAACTCCCTGGGCATGCGTGTGAAGTTGGCATTTTGATACTGAAAACTCCCAAGACACTTTTTAGTAGTTTTTGTGGAGGTGTCGGATACCGGGTTGGGGTACACCGAGCTGAGCTATTTACGTAGCATGTATGTGCATGCAGAAGATGACTCTTAGTAGTCTTTTGTGGGCGGAGGTCAATATTTCGGGTTCCTTACCCGGGGTTGTTCCCTTAGAGCTGTTAAGCTCACTTCCTTTTCTTTAGACATATCGGATTCCTTACCCGGGGTTGGTCATTCTCCCTTTTGAGCTGCTGAGCTCAAGTTCTTTCTAAAGAGCTACCGGGCTCCCTTACTCAGATGAGCTCGTATTCTTTCTTGAGAGAGCTACCAAGTTCCCTTACTTAGATGAGCTCGTATCCTTTCTTGAGAGAGCTACCGAGTTTCCTTACTCGGATGAGCTCGTATCCTTTCTTGAGAGAGCTACTGGGTTCCCTTACTTGGATGAGCTTGTATTCTTTCTTTAAGAAAGCTGTCGGGTTTAGATTACCCACCAAAAACCTACTTTGTACAACCCGACATTTGTAACCCGAACAACCTTGTACAGGTTCATGGTAATACAACCAAAAGTCTTACCTTTGTATCAAGCCTATGTTGTCTGCTTTAATCTATTACAAACGCTTATGTAATCGATTGCATAGTGCTGGGTCTGTCCTTGGTGTTTTGTAAGTCCAAGGTCCGACTTTGTTTGACCTTGTCCGCCCTTGTTCGGGTTCTTATCTCATGACCCTAGTTGTGTCTAGGTGCTAACCCGGACCCCTAATACTAGTCTATGTTGTGATGATAGAGGACTCTCTAAGGATCATGATGATGGAGGTCCATTACAAGCCAAAGGTCTAGAAGGAGAGCTTGAAGCACTTCCTTTGGTGAACTTTGAAGGACCCATGACAAGAGCTAGAACCCAAGCCATTCAAGACCACATCAAAAGTCTTATTTTGTTGTAAAAAGCAAGTACTGTCTGTAATAATCGATTACAACGTTTCTGTAATCGAT
>CM023945.1:6977613-7141987 GCA_013407115.1 Glycine latifolia | reverse complement strand
GTTTATTAGAGGCCTAGTCATATAAATACTCAGACTTTGCTATTTTTGGTTAACTTTGATTAATGAAATTGAGCTTTTGCTTAAATTGAGAGCTTAGCCTCTTGTTGGTTCTTGATTGAGACCAAATTGATTCTTATCAAGAAAGCTTTCCTTTGTGGCGAATCCTCCTCCGACTTATCGCTCCGTTACGGATCGTGGCGTCTTTCCTAATCATTCCTTAATCTTTTCCATTTTTCTATTTGAGTTTCAAACCCCAATTCATGGAGTCTTGAAGTTTGCAATCCGGAAACGATCCAAGCCAAGCATTCATGTCTTGGTAGTCATCAGTTGTGTACTACTGACGTGTGTGTAATGAATCTATATGGTAATGTTGGAACCTTGGAAGGTTGGTTTGTGAGATGATGATATATGCTTTGATGAGCCCTCGTTAGGGGCGGTATGTGTATTGATGAGCCCTTGTTAGGGGCGGCCCTCGTTTGGGGCGGTATGCGTGAGATGCCGGGACAAGGTGGTTAACCTTGCAAGGACCACGGTCAGTGCATCAATGAGCCCTTGTTAGGGGCGGCCCTCGTTTGGGGCAGTGAGTATGGCCCTCGTTAGGGGCGGTATGTATGCATCATCATACCACAGAGATGGGCTATTTCTGTGATGGTACCACATTGCACGCTAAGAGAATGGCAGAAGTATGCATCATGCTAGGCATTATAAGTTGACTTGTGGATGTTTTTGGATTAAGAGTCCATGCTGGTTGTGTGATGAAATGCCTAGATGATATGTGATATTGTGATATTTGAAATTGTCTTCCTTAACTGATATTATCTGTTGATTGTTGTTTTACATGATAGACTTACCTTTGCTTTGTTGTACCGTGTGGTTTGGTACCTGTGATGATCACGAACTGTGTTCGTGTAAGCAGACGGGCAGCAGTAGGTGACCGAGAAGATGATCTTTTGGTTAGAGTCGTCGAGTTGCCGAGATGTCAAAGGGTTAGATCCCGGGCAGGAGTTATGATTTGCTAGTTACACCCCTGACGTTTAATTTCTTGTCTCCTTTGTAAAACACTTATACATTTTAGACATGGTCGATTATACCTAAAACTAAATTACGTTTTGTATGTATGTGTATTTGAATTGCCTCATGTATATCTTATTCACGTAATTGCTTATGATGATGATTAATATGTGCTCGCGAAAAACTTACTACGATTTTCATAATCAAATTAAAGGGATTTTTAATTTAAACGTGTTAATGGCGTGATTAAGAGTTAGTGATACAGTAGTGGTGATGCGGGTCGTTACATTGTGCGCATGTATGATCATTTGAATTACGCATGTAAGCACCACGGGAAACATCTTGCTGGATATATTACTTTTTACAGGTAATTATATTTATTCATTTATGTATGTATAAACAAAAGTATGTGTGTTTTATGTTTGATGTATTGTTGACTTTTGGTTTTCAATCTACAGTGTTGGATATATGAGCATTTTCCTATTGTAGGAAATGTGGTTGCAAACGATCACATACCTGTTTTTGAGAGACAAAACAGTGGCCCAATTCTTATATTGATCGAATGCAAATGTATACTAAATCGATGAAGTTGCGCATACAACATGTTGACTTAGGAGATCAGTAAACTTTTTTATGACATTTATGCATTGTGTAATCAATTATGAATTTGACATAGGTAAGTAGATTACGTAAACAGAAACAGTTAATGTTACACCTAAACAAAATGGTTACCAAACACATGACCAATGCACAAAATGCGATGAACAACAGGATCTCTAGGAGGTTGGCTTCTTAGAGGGAAAAACATCATACATTGCTGGAGTGAAAGAGAAACAACAATGACGTTATACCTTGATGCAATTACATAACCCATATTGGTAATATCCATCCACTTATCCATCATTACCTGTAATAAAACAGTTAATGAAATAAATTGGTTGCAATTTAGATTCAAAATGAGTCCAAAGCATTACTGAAGACAATAATTTTTTACCTTGGACAATCCATCAACTAGTAGGGACCACTTTAAGGTCTCAAACCTATGTAACCTACCAAACAAGGCTATATATTCATCAGACCATTGTGCAAATTCTTTGAGCAAATGATTGCATACCAAAGACCAAGAATCTTCACCATAACCTAATAAGGCAGCAACTACATGATATCCACAATTACCATCAGCTTTAACATCAGTGATGTTCAAAATGAATTTCTGCATAAATGGATGAAATTGATCGAGCATAGGAATGATCTTGTTCTTCATTAGTTGATCAAACGAGCAACTAGACCGTTTTTTATTAGAGCAACTATTTTGCACATAATGTAATTCATCGACATACTCAAAGTAAGATAGATCCCTATTTTGCTCAGGATATGCAATTTCTTTAAGCTTAATCTTTAGTGCCACTTTCCCACACATGTCAAGCTTTTCAAAACAGTTGGATATGGCTTGCATCTCTTCAGTTATGCTGACTTCGCACTCATGCAAACCTTGGTCTGAAAAATTTAACCTTCGCCAAAAAATATGAACGTTGTTAAGCAGAATGCTGCCAACAACATATGTGCGTAGCTCACATCCACAAGGTAGATCATAGGTAGTTCTCATAACACATCCACAACGAGAACTGTCAATGCCCGCATAATTGACTTGTTCGAACTCAGCAGCAATTTGGTTTAACGCATACCTGGGCACCATACCGATAAGTCTCTTGTACAACATAACTTTAAAAACATGTCCAACCATATGTGTACTTCTTTCCAAAGTTGCCTTTATGTCAGTATGTTGCAAGGTGATCATATTGTTCATGACATTCCAAACACTACATAAATCCCCAAGGCTATTATGTAGTAGCCGCTTTAAGGTTCAATGGGCAAACTCAACCCTGCAATTAATGGTTAAAACAATTAATTTCAAAGACATTAAACTTACTGAAAGTTTTTTAACAACAATTATTACAATTTTGTTACCTATTTGTAGTAGTATTTCCAAAATGCATGACTTTATTTGTCCATGTTGTAACAAATTTTTCTTTGTGAGGACTCAACCATGTGTCTTTCATATAATCAACAAACGTTGGCCATGGTGAACATGCAATTTCAAACTTCATAAGACAATCATCATATTGCTTCTCAGTACCACAATCAATAAGACTTCCCCATGCGTCCCATGCATTTTTCTGCCGAATAAAAGTTTTACATTTTGCCTTCACATTCTTGTCAATGTGAAACCGACACAATAAATTGGTTGCCTTTGGAAAAATAGTTTTCACTGCACTCATCAACGCTGAACCTCTATCGATAACAATGACCTCTAGGAAAAATTCACTTTTATAAAAAAATGCCTCTAAAGCATTTAAGGGCCCACACAACATTGTTTATACGTTTCGCCTCTAAATAGGCCAATGCAGCTAAAAATGTCATCCCAGTAGGTGTCACACCAACAATGTCAAGTAAAGGAAGTATGTACCTGTTTGTTTTGTATGTACTATCTATCAAGAACATTGTATGATATGCATTACTCAATTTGACTGCATCCGGATGTGTCTAAAACAAGTCGCATACAACATTCTTATCCTTCATTCTATGCCAATAAATATACATGTCGCATTCAAGAAGTTTCATTAGTTGTTGCATTTCAGTATTATTGTCTCTTATACGCGTCCAGTATGCATATCTTGCATTGTATACTTGCTTCAAAGTTGTATAATTATTGTCATTGTGCTCCTTCAAAGTTAGAAGAATATTCTTTGGTTTCACCATCAACCTTATCTATCAGCAACAATGATATTCTCCTCCTCCGTTAGTCGACCAGCATATGGGTGTCCACATAATGAGTTAGCCAAAATATGATTGTGATTGCCACATATTAGCTTCACCATCCATCATTCATCAACTCTATATATATTACATGTCTTCTCCTTATTCTCATATCCTAGTATTTTTCTATATTTACTTCCCAAGTCCCCTTTCTCGTATTGTTATATCCTCTTGTGCAAACAAGCATTGTTCTTTTCTGCTATAAGTTTGTTGTTTCATATATTGTTATATCCTCTGGTAGTCTAGTTCATAATGAAGAAACATACTTAGGTTTTCCCTCTGGGAATTCTTTTAGAATAAAAGTAAAAAATTATTATGCATTAACCAAATGTTTTGGATTCAAAGGGACTGTGTGAACAATTGTATAACTGACAGTTAGAAAAATACATGTGGTAGGATTTTTTTATTTATGGTTTGTATGTCTATTCTCTTGTTCTTTATTCACTTTCTATCATCCATGATTTTTAAGTCTATGAAAACGGATAATTGTTAGATAGCAAGAAATTTCGCAACTTTTTTTTTGGTGAGATGTTTTTCATAGAAGCACTATTGTAAGTGAAACTGTTACATGTGAATGTGATAATGGTTTCTCTTTTCATTCTAAATCATTTCTTTGAGATGTTCATGCTTCATACACCGAGCCTGCATCTTGATGAAATTCAAACATGCCAATTATTACTTGTTCAGTTTTGCTCAAGGTTTGAGCTATGATAACTCTCTGTATTCTCTCTGTTTGAAGCACTTGAGGATCATGACTGGCATTATGTAGACCATGTAAACATCTCAAAATGTATCTGATTTCCTTAGTCTTGTGGAAGGAATGTTCCATAGAATTATCATCAGTAATATAGAAATCCTAATATCTTTTTATGTTCTTGCAATGTTATTTTTTTAATATGAACAAATCCTTTGTAAGGAACAAATCCTCTGTAAGGAACAAATTTACTGGTTACAAATTTATTAAATTTTCAAAACATTTTTAAATATGAATTTTATGTCACCATTATATACTTGTTTTATTGTACCTAAATAATTAAGTTAGAAGTAACAACCTTGTGCTAAAGCCATGTACTCATGAACACTCACTTTTATTTATACTAATTAGTGTTTGTTTTTTTCTTTAGAATGGAAAGTAATGGAAGATATTAGTGTTTCTGTTTCACCGGAGGAATTTCTCCTATTCTTTCATCAAATCAGTCAAATGATCAGACTCCTTCAGCTTCAGCAAACAATCAGGCTCTTTCACCAATTGGTCAGACTTCATTACCAATTGAGTCTGATCCTACTCCTCCACCTCATGAAGTTGAAGTTAATAATGTGGATACACAAGGAGTATCCACTAGGCTGAAAAGTAAGATTTGGCAACATTTTCAAAAAATACAAATTAATGGTTTGGACAAGGCTGAATGCAAGTATTGTAAGAAACTTCTTAGTGGAAAATCAAAAAATGGAACCAAACATTTGTGGCAACATAATGAGATTTGTGTTCATTACAAGATTTTTATGAGAGAGATAAAGGGCCAAACATTTCTTACATCTAAGGTCGTGCAAGGAAAGCAAGAGTTGGGTGTGAGAATTTATAATGCAAAATGTGCAAGGGGAGAGCTAGCAAAAGCAATTATTATGCATGAGTATCCACTATCAATTGTGGATCACATTGGCTTTAGGAGATACTCTGCTACCCTCTAACCTATGTTTCAGGTTCCTACTAGAAACACAATTAAGGAGGAGATAATGAAAATCTATGAGAATGAACGAGCAACATCTTTGAAGTTGTTGGATAGTCTTGATGGAAGAGTGGCTATCACATTAGACATGTGGACTTCAACCAATCAGAATAAGGGGTATATGGCTATTACAGCTCATTACATTGATGGGTGTTGGAACTTACAAAGTTAGATTTTGAGGTAATAAAATGATTTCTCTCCTTATATTGTTAGGCCTTTTATTTTATAAAATGATTGAATATGATTATATTATATCTCTTTTTTTGTTGTTTTTAAATTATATCTCTCTATTTATGTCAGATTCATTTATGTTCCTGCTCCTTATACAAGTGATAGACTTTGCAATGTATTGACTGACTATTTGATGGATTGGAATATTGACACAAAGTTGTCCACTATCACTCTAGATAATTGTACCACAAATGATGTTATGATTGATAAAATTAAGGATAAATTGCACTTAGGTAGTTTGCTTAGGGATGGGTCTTTACTTCACATGCGTTGTTGTGCACACATCCTTAATTTGATAGTAAAAGATGGGTTGGAAGTGGTAAAAGAAGATGTAGAAAAGATTCGGGATAGTGTGGCACATTGGACAACAACACCTAAGAGGAAGGAAATTTTAAGGAAACAGCTAAACAATTGAGAACCCCTTGCACTAAGAATTTGGCCTTAGATTGTCCAACTAGGTGGAACTCAACTTACAAAATGTTTGCAATTGCCATAGGATATGAGGATGTATTTTTTCGAGTAAAGCAACGAGAGTGTCAATATACTTGTTTGCCAAGTACTTTACAATGGCAGTTTGCAAAGGATGTGTGTGGGAGATTGAAGTTGTTCAATACTATCATTGAACTATTTTCTTCTACTAAACATCAAACTGCTAATTTGTATTTTCCAAATATATGTGAAATTAAGTTGGCAATCAAACAATCGATTACTTCTCCTAACCCAATGATTCAACAAATGACACAAAATATGATGATAAAATTTGATAAATATTGGGGTGTGATTCATAATGTGATGGGAGTTGCCACTGTTTTAGATCTTAGGTACAAGATAGAGTTGCTTAAGTATTATTATGAAAATTTGTATGAACATGACTCTTTTAATCAAGTGATGTGCATTCAACAATTATGTTATGACTTAGTTTTTGATTACCAAATGAAAATGAACAAAAAATCTTTTGGTAGTAATGTTGGAGATGCTACTAGTAGTGAAGTTGTTGGTAATGCATTATCTGAGTATGATAGATTTATTATAAGGAAAAAAAGGCTAGAAGTTCTTATGTTATATTAGAGTTGGACTACTATTTAGAAGATGTTTTACCAAGAGCTATTGACTTTGATATTTTGATGTGGTGGAAAATTAATGGTGTCAAGTATCCAACCCTTCAAGCAATTGCTAAGGATATATTAGCTATTCCAGTATCTACCATCGCTTCAGAATCTGCATTTAGCAATGGTGGTCAAATATTAAGCCCACGTCGTAGTCGACTTCAATGGACAACTTTAAAGGCTTTAATGTGTGCTAGAAGCTGGTTGTGGAGTGCTGAAAATACTGGTAAAATTTTATTCATTATGTGATTTAAATTGATATTTGTGTTTATTCAACCAAATAATACTTGTAACGTATTTTTATAGGTTTTACGAGCTATAAAGCTGTTGCTGATTGTGTCAATTTAATGAATGAAATAGTTTCAGATGATAAAGGTAAACAATGTTTTGAATTTCAGTTTTCGATATTATATAATATAATCTTTTGTTCTAATTGTTCTTCTTCTTTTATGAATGTGAAATGATGAGTGCTAGTGTCACTAATTTGGAGGAATGATCAACATTTATTTGCTGAATAACTTTAAGTTGTTTCTTTTTTTATTATGTAATTTGAAGAATGTGCTACTTAATCATATGATGTGCTTAATGATTTTAATTGAATATGTAGGTCCTTAATGTAATTTGAACAATTTTAAGTTATATTTTGGGAGAAATTAAATGCGCATGTCCTTAATGATTTTAATTGAATAGATTGATATTGTTTTGTAATTTTAAAATTATGATCCCATATTTTGAATGTGGGTTTGTTATTGTTTTTTTGTTACGTAATTAGTTTTTTCGTCCGATTTTTTCAATAACAAAAGCTATATTATTTTTAATTTTTTTTTTAATCAAATGGCGGAGGCGAGACAGGGCGGGGAAAACTCGAACCCCAGCAGGGGCGGGGATGGGGAATGGTTTTTAAAACCCGATGGAGATCGGCGACGGGGTCAGGGATGGGTTTTAAAGTTAGGGATAAAGATAGGGAATGCAATATCCTCCCCTGCCTCGCCCCATTGTCATGCCTACTTAAAACATACTTCCTCTCCACACCTCACGTAACCAAATAGGAGAATCGAAATCCTCGCATCTCTAACATATCATACCATGTCCATTTGTATATTTTATATGTTTAAATTTCATTTTTTATGAAAGTTTTATTTTCCCAGAATGTATCCTAATTTTTGACCTAATTCTTCTTCTGATGATTGATTCAACCTCTAATCAAAATTCATACGATAAAGCTATCCAAATAAACAAATTTTATAAAAATAAGATATAGACATTATATATATAACTGATATATGAACATCCAATGTGTTATTTAACACCTAAAAAAAGTGAGAAAAAAATATAAATATGATAGGATTTATGATATAATGGAAAGAAAAGAATAAATAGAAATAAAGGGAGACGGGGTATTTAAAATAATAAAGCATTTGTATATCATTACTCAAATAAATAAAATATAAACATTAAAATTTGAAAGTTATATTCTTACGTAAATTTTATTTTTAAATTAAAATAACTAATTCTATCATAATTATTAAGGAATTATTAAACACCATTAATTTACATTTTATTATATTTTTAACACATGTATATTAGGAAATTTTGTAGTAATATTACACAACAGTTCGTCTTATAAGAGAATAAATTATCTTTTTTATGACAGGAATTTATTTATTTTAAATTTTAAATTTTGGAAGAATTGATTTTTTTAAAATATTTTGGATGTGATATTTTTAAAATGAGTTTAAAATAATTGTTTAATTAGTAAAATAAATTTGTTTTTAAATAATATATAATACTATAATTTGCAAATCTGACGCCTAAATTCAATTTTATGCAACAAAAGTTTAAAAAAATCACTTTTTTCAAGATACCCATTTTCATAATTTAAATTTTAAAATGAAAAAAATTTACCGCAAAATGGATTATCTTTCTTGGCTAAATGCGTGATTTTCAAAGCAAAACAAACTGGCGTGCTTTTTTGAGAAAATCAACAGCGATTCAATGCAAATCTAATCATCGAAAAAAAAAAAAGAAAAAGTATAGTTCAACGCATATCTTTTGTTCATGACACATATCTTTTGCACAAATCAAATCCGAGAAAAGGCAGTAAGCATATGTTTTTATTATTAAACTCCTTAATTACAATTCGTAAAAAATGGTAGTTTTTTTTACAGTACAATGCAATGTCATTTGAAAAAAAAAATTACAACTCATTTAAATTCAATGTACATGCCAGCTTGCCAGGTTAGAATTTGATATTTTTTGGGAATAATTTCTGAAATTTAAATGATAATAGAATAATGGTGGCCAAAATAGTAATTAATAGAAGAACCATAATTTTCTTATTCTCATGAGAAAATCAGACATTAAACCCTTATCATAAAAACGAATCACAAGCAAAACATGACAATTTCACTTTCTTGAAAATCAACAATAATGAATAATAATTTTGTAATATTTATACTTGGGATAAAATTGTTACAACAACAAAACCTTAACTCATTAGCTGAGAACAACTACATGCATCACACATAGTTATATAGAAATGTTACACTCCCATATTAACTTTTTGTGGAATGATTGTACAAAACATGAAATAAATACACTCTAATCGTCAAACATTGTGTATTGGTCTAGGAGAAGAACAACTAAATTTGCGGGATTTTTATATATTGTGAGTGTATTTTAAAAGTTGATGGCAGAATTGGCAACCAAAGCCACCATCTAGCAGTTTGCAGATTCATGGTGTGTGATATAAACTCGAATTAATAGTTACTTAATAGTCGACATATAAAGATTGCAAAAGCTAGGTTAGAAATGCAATTGTTTTTAAAAGCATGGTGTACGATATTAACTATTGATTTAAACACAGATAATAAAGGTGCATCTACATAAGAATTACTCCTACAAACAATTTGATTTCCCCCTCTCAGCTAACTTCCAAAAATTACATCTACAGATTTTTCTTTTCTGCTGAAAAACAAAAGAATCCACCAATATATAGTAAGGGGATTACAATTTAATAGAAAAATCATAAAGAAAAATTATATATACCGAACATCTATGCTTCCCTTTAAACTACAAACTGGAAAATCTTTTATTACACTACCGAAGAACTGTGATTGAGGAGAACAACCTCACCACATATATAAAAAAAACCACGTACCCCATTGCCCTGAGGCTCCACGCTATCCGCAGGTAAGGGGGAGGGATATTGTACGTAGCCTTACCCTTGCATATGCAAAGAGATTGTTTACAGATCCAAACCCATGACCAACAAGTCACCAAGACACACTTTACCGCTGTGTCAAGGTTCGCCCTCAACCTCACCATAAATATCTATAACAAAAATTAACAAATCTACCATCATGTCATTAGCTAAAAGTCCTATTTGATGGAGATCCAAATTCACTTAAGCATGCAACCTAATATGCGGTGTAACGAAAAAATCACTAACAAGAATCCAAGACAGTGAGAGTGCACAAACTGGTATATATCTCCTCTCTACAGTTCTTAAAAGAGTCAACCAAGAGAAATCATGAGACATTATTTAAGTTGGTATGGACCAAAGACTGACTGAAAATCAAACATATACCCAAATTCGGGTTTGAAGAAATTTTTACAAGAGAAATCGCCATGCTTGAGATCGAACATCATGTGTTCCAACAATATTGAAATGGACCTGCTTTTGTACTTACCCTCTATAAATTCTCATCTACAAATTTAAGCCTCTTACAGTGATCAGATTAACCGGATTGATGGAGGATTACCTGCCGGGAACCGTTGTCTACGGGGCCTTCTGGTTGTCTTGCCCCAACTTGTTAGGCTTCTATCCTCCAATCCCACCACTTCAATGTTATTAAGCTGCTGAATAAGTGGGGTGTTTGTTTCAGTGGTTGCCACTGGAGGAGGGGGGAGGAGTTGGGATAACCTGTGGCTGTGATCGCCGCCTACCCCTACCACATCCACTTCTCCTGTTTAATCCTGAATTCCATGCATGACCTGTTGCTTTCATGAGTCCTCCAAATGTTTGGAGATCTTCTGTTACTTCATGCCTCGATAAAGATGCAAGGCCTGGAAGGATATCCCTTTGGAAGTCCCTTCGCTGCCTCCCTCTCCTAGCTGGCTCCCTTCGTGTCCGAGTAGGTAACGAGGTTGTTCCAGTTTCTTCCACTTTGAAGTTTTCTGGAACAAGGGGCTGGGGCATGTAGTCTTCTTCCTTGGTCTCTGTCAGATTCAATGTCATTGATTCAAAGTAATCCATTCCATATGAGGAAGATTCCTCATTATCCTCACTATCTTTTTCCCTTGAATTATCACTCTTCTGCAGATCATCCACACACGAGGAAACTATATCCACAAACCAACGTAGAGGGTCCACCACCGGGCCTTCTGATGGACTGCTGATCACATCATCAACTTGCTGGCAGCAAGAAGATGACAAAACAACAATTGCCTCTGCTGCATGCCTCATAAGCTCATCCTGCAGCTTTTCAACTGTGTCTTGTGGGCCAAGTGGTGATACTAGTGGAGTTTCAAGCTTCTTTTCTTCAGGAATGACATCCTCCTCTGCCTCAGGAACAGCAGGGGCTTCAAGATCTATTTCTGCCTTCGTTTCTAAGTTGGTTGCTGGAATATTTGTCACAAATGCTTCATCCTCATTCATACTCAAGTTCAGATCAATCTGATTTCTAGAGTTGGCTTTTGTTGTGGATGATCCTGTCTCACAAACAATAACTTGAGCTACAGCTTGTTCGCCAAACTCAGGAACAGAAGCATCATAGGGCAAGTTAATATCAAGTATATGCTTTCTCCGGTTATTTTCCACTAACTCTACATCAGATGGATTAGGAACTGACACAGACGAAGAGGCTAATGAAGATGACTCCTTAGCAGAAATATGAGATATGTCAAATATGGGAACACCAATAATTTTCCTTTTACTAGAGTCGTCACTAACATCTCTCCTCTTTGGCGCTATATCATTTGAACACAAACCTCTAGTTACATTGTGAATAAATTCTCCATTAGACACCTTTCCAGATTCATTTTTGTAAGATAAAGAAGCGAATTGGAAAACATTTAAACTTCCAGCATTTTGTGCCACATTCTTACATGTTGTCTTGGATCTAAGCCAAGGCAACACTGCAAGCTGCTCCTCATGCTTCTGTTCTCCATCCATGATTTCAAGACCTGACTGGGAAACTAAGTTGTTGGATGAAGCATTTGAGAGTATCTCATTCAAGTTAATACTTTTTGCAGATTTCATGTCATTGCAATTTGAATTCAAATTTGAACTCTTGTAGCAGTTTGCTGGACCATTGTTGAAGTGTTCAGGAAATTTCTTGCAATCACTATCGTGGTTGAGATAGCTAATTGAAGAGATGTTCACTGACAGCTCCTTGGACCCAGATAAAGTCCTGGGGTAAAATCCATTTTTCCCAGATGCCTCACATCGAAAACCGGGATTAATCTTTGAATTGATATTTAGAGGCCAACTATCTCCCAACATCCCATTACTCTGATGCGACTGGGAACTCGTACTCAAGGAACCAGATGCATTTACACATCGAGATGGAGGTGTCTGTACAGATATCAACTGTTGGTTTAGGGTACTACTTGCCATGTCCCAAGATGAGTGAGACCAAGATTTAGCTAAATCTGAGGAAGGAGCAATTGCAAAGAGACCATGCCTATGTGATGATGCAACAGACTCTGAAAGCTTATTAGCAGAGTATTCATGATTTCTTTGACTGATATCTAAACCACTAGCTGTCTTTTCCCTCAACAAATCAATCTTGTTTCGGTTAGTTCGACAATCAGATCTAGGCTCATGAGATATACCGAGTTCATCTTGCATTGATTGGGAAGATAAAAGTGATTGATCTTGTTTGAGGAGTTGAGGAATGGGTTTTGGATTGCTTTTAGCTTGCCCTGCCATCATTAAAAACTTAATTTTAAGGCACAATTTATCATATATCACGTCAATATTAGTACTTGTTTACTGCCACATAATTGAAAAGGAAGATTTGGTCTAAAACAAATAGATATATGAATACAATGTTTTCTATATAATTAGCAAAATTCTACTTGGAGCAAAAATATCCAATTAACTAATATTAACAAAAAATATTTTATCAGCTTATTTTAACAAAATCACCACAAACACATGCCAATTTAGCTAATGTTTGTCTTAGAAATGTATCAGATAGGAGAGGCAGGGTCAAAATGTAAATTTGAAGCAAGCAGCTCAATAAGAAATCTAACCTGAGACTATTGAAGAAATCCACATTTTTCGATTCCTGCCATTATCCAAATATCCATTATTTCGAGCCCAACTTTCAGTTCCATGATGCGAGTTCAGTAAATCTTCCTTGGACAAACCAAAGAACCTCGACTTCTGTTTGGCAGATAGATCAGAGCATTCAGTTGCCCCTTGATAGGAATTGTGGTTCTGAGGAGGAACATATGCAACATCATTTGTTTTTTCCACATGAACATGTTCATTTAAGTCTGCCAAACCATTTCCGCTTCTTAAAGACTGCTCAGGTCTTGAAATGTCTTCCTGGCCTCCAGCCTTGCCACCATTGCCGCTAAAAAGGTTCCTATTGCCTCCCTTTTCAAGTTTATAATTTCTATCAGAGAGAAAATTTGTTGTGCCACTAATCTTTTCGTCACCAGGCTTTTCATTTTCTTCAGTATCAATGTACTCATCAGCAGGGAGGTGAAGGTCAAACATTTTTCTCCTCACCTTTGAGGGTCTGAACCCCAGTATCTCAACATCTTTCGAGCTACTACTCCCATTTGGGGATGGGAACAGAACAGCTTGCTTACTGATTCCTTTATTAGAACTCAAAGGAGAATGAATGCCCTCAACGCCTGAAATAGATGATCCAGAACAAGTAGAACTTCCAACTATTGGAAATCCAGGAACATGCCATTTTTTACCATCTTCAGATGTCAACTGAGATGCCAAGGGACCTGTGGAAAATGATGTCTCAACAGATATATGGTTTCTGTGTAAATCTTTCATTTTAACTTCATCCATCAAATCCCTTTGTATTCTGTATAAGCGGTGAAGTTCAAAGACCTGATTAAATACATAATTAATTTTTTGATCAGCAAAATAGTAATATGTATTATAATAGTAAAATAAGTACAACTGGTACTGGTGTATTTACATCCTTGATTGACTGTGTAGAGCTATGGCGTCCTAATACAAGCGGTAGTGCAAGAATTAGGCAGCCATAGATCTGAATGTAACTAGATTTCCAACCACAAAAAGAAAACTATAGAGCATCGCCCCCCCTGAATACAAAACCCAGCCCTGATATTGCTAGACCATGAATGAAAAGGAATGTCAAATCCTTTTTCCATATTTTTAAGCCGTCCAGCAGAAAAATATCGCATCATCCATCAGCTTTTGACCGTTGAAGCTTTCGTTTGAGAAGACAATCCTGTTCCTATGATACCATATGCACTAGGTCAACAAAATCCACCAAGTTTGCCATCGCTGAAGTCTGATACCATTGAGGTAGTAGTGGGAATGTTGAAGGAAGTGTTCTTTGGGCATTTCCGGGGAAACACCCACTATGTTTAGCCAGGATAGCACTTCCCACCATAGTGGCATGGTTTTAACACAGCTAAAGAAAAGGTGGGATGCATCCTCATCGTAATTTATGCAAAATGGACAGTATACATCAATTCAGTTCCACATTCCTCCTCCTCAAGTTAACCATTGTTGGCAATCTATCGCAAATCAACCTCCAAGCAAAGAGTGATGCTTTACTTGGGACTTTTAGCCTCCATAAATCAGTAAACACTCCATCATTATTTTCATCTGCCGTTTGTCTACTGAGCAGTTTGTAAGCGCTCCCCATTGCGTAACTCCCCTTGGATCCGCCCCCCAACTCCAACTATCCTGTTGTGCTTGTACTACCACGCTCTCTATGTCCTCCATAAATATTGTAGCTATTTCTATCTCCCCCTCCATAAATAGTCTCCTCCACTGGAACTGCCATTCCCATCCTCCGTTTAATGCCACCCCCCATCTGTTGGATGTATTGTTGTTGCTGTTGAGAAATGTTGTACTTTATCAAGGACTGACTTTATCAAGGTCACCCTTCCCCCAAAAAAGAGGTATCTTTGTTTCCATTTGGATAATTTTCTCTCACATCTCTGGACTATTGTATCTCATGTCTAACTACGCCTTGGGTTTGCCCCAATAGAGATACCCAAACACGAAAAAGGTACGGTCAACAATCTACAATTTTAAATAATTGGCAGCATTTTGCACCCATTGATGAGACTTCCCGATCACCCCAAATTTGCTTTTGGCAAATTTTATCTTCAAGCCTGACACCAACTGAAAGCTCCTTAACATGACCTTGATTGCTTTTATATTCGCCAACATTGCTTTTCCAAAGAACACCGTAACATGAGCGTACTGTAATAGACTGATATCCACATCATTTCTTCCTACCATAAAGCCTTAAAACAGATTCTTCTCCTGAGCTTCTCTCATCAGTCTAATTAGACCCTCAGCTGCAATATTGAGCAGGAATGGGCTTAATGGATCCCCTTGCCAGAGTCCTCTCTGAGGGATAAACTCATCTGTGGGGCTCCCGTTAACCAATATAGATATTGAGGCTGATTTCAAGCATCCATCAATCTATCTAACTCATTTGGTACAAAACCCCATCCGAGTCATCATATACAAAAGAAAATCCCAGCATAATGAGTCATACGCCTTTTCGTAAACAACTTTGAACACTAGGCAGCTTTTATTACACCTCTTTGCTTCTTCCACAACTTCGTTGGCTATAACCACGCTATGCAACATATGTCTACCCTCCATGAAAGCAGTTTGGCGTTCATCTATTATAGATGGCAACACCTTCTTAAGTCTTCTAGATAACAGCTTTGCCACAATTTTGTAAATACAACCTATTAGTGAGATAGGTCTGTATTCATTGAGGCCTTGAGGATCATGGACTTAGGAATCAAGGTCAGGAAGAATGCATTGCTTCCTTTAGGGAATACTCCATTGGCACTAAATTCATCCAGAAAACGAAGCACGACTACTTTGAGAATATCCCAAAATTCTTTGATAAATTTGAAATTTAGTCTGTCCGGTCCGGGGCTCTTCGCACTACCACATTCCCACACTGCAGCCCTCACTTCCTCCTCTTCAAAACGAGCCACCAAAAGATCATTATGTTGATGGCCAATAGACTTGACTCTGACCCCATCCAGCCTAGGTCTCTCCCACTCCATTTCCTCAAATCTCCTTTTGAAAAATAATTTGGTTTCCTCTTTAACTCTGCTCAACTCTTCAACCCAACACCCACCAACATACACTCCTTGAAGCATATTATAACAATGTTTCCAATTTACAGTCAAGTAAAAATACCTAGAGTTACAGTCCCATTCCTTAATCCATCTAGATCTTGCCTTTTGCCTTGCTATGGATTCGATTGAGGTTGCTACCAACCAAAGGTCCTCTTGCAATTGCTTTCTCAATTTTTCCTCTTCCTCATTCAGTTGTTTGTTATCTTCTTTTTCTAGGTTGTTAAGATCCAATTCTGCTTTTTTCAATTTCTGATGAGCATCACCAAACTGATTTTTGTTCCATTCTTTTAGTCTCAACTTTAGTCTCTTGAGTTTTTCTTTTAGGACATACCCTCCCCCCCCCCCCCCTCCCCAAGCCAGTTCCAGAGTTCTCCAACCAGCAATCATGTACTACTTTCTTGAATGACTTATCCTCAAACCAGCAATCAAAAACCCGAAACGGCTTCAATCCCCAATCGGCACGAGTGGATTGCAACAGAATTGGGCAATGATTTGAAAATTTACGGTCCATAACTAGCTGAGTGTTGCCTTGCCACATGGAAAACCACCCTGCAGAGACAAGGATCTTACCTAGTCTGTTTTTTAGCTGTCCAATTTGGTTTGTACCAGATAGATTTTCGCCCCACACAAGGCACGTCCTCAACATCTAAGTCAGCAATCCAATCATTAAATTCCTTCATGCTACCCCCCGCCTTGTACCCTTTGACACACTCCAACTCTTTCTAATGGTCTTCTAATACAATTAAAATCTCCTAAAATGCACCAGAGACCCCCACTACTTGCAGCTTTGAGCTGCCTGACTTGATCCCATAGAATTCTTTTGGCAGCTGTATCACATGGTGAATATATATTTACTATTGTCACTTTTCCACGTCACCAGCCCTTGTCCCTTCCAAATATATGAAACCATTACCAGTCACCTTCTTCTCCATTTTGAAAGTTTCCTCACTCCAAAGACACAAGATTCCCCCGACACTATTAATTGCTGGCTGCATTTCCCATATGACTTCAGCATCACCCCATAGAGCTTGACATAGGGCCTTGTCTATCACTTCTTAGTCTCCTGTAAAGCAAAGTATATCTACTTGTTCTTTCCTCGCAATTTTTCTGATTGAAGCCCATTTTAAACCCCTCCCCAAACCCCTTATATTGTAGGCAACAATCTTCGTCAATCACCTGCACTGCTTCCCATGCTCTGACTGCTTGCCGAAGTTTACTGTTAGGCAAGAGGAATCATCTACTGTAGCTAAGTTGTGGCTAGTGTACAGTAGGAACAATAAGATGAGAAGGAGTGACAGTTAGGTTGTTGGGAGTTAGTTAGACTATACCATCTGTCTGCTAGGTTGTAAGAAGGAGAGGGGAGAATTGATTGTATTGAGAGAACCTGATAAGTGTCTCAGTGTTGTAAGGGAAGAGAGTGATCTTCCTTGTATAAAGAGTGAAAGAACTATCAATAACAGTGATCCTTTTATTTTTTGCGTGTACTGTACTGTGTTGGTTCTTGTGTGCATCTATTCTACCTCTAGTTGTAATTAGTAAAGTGGAGAAGATTCCTAACAACTGGTCCGATTTGTCAGAGAAAGAATCATGGATCGTGATGAGGCTCGATTCATTGCGCTGGAATCTTCGGTTGCAGCATTGAAAACAACAACCAGCGAATTGTAGGCGATGACTACTGAGTTGCAGAAATCATCCAAGAAACAAACTGAGGTGATTGCGAAGGTGTCGAAACAGTGTGACGACATTAAAGAATTGTGCAAGATGATGAAGATGCTCATGGAACAAAAAGGCATCATGTATAATGATGCCAATAAGGCATCTAAGGAGCAGAACAGTGGGTTGGAAGATGAGGAATCCGTGACGGAACCCGAGCCTTCATCAACGTCGGACGACGAAGCCAGCGAGTCTCAAGAGGAGTCCGCAACGTTAAATACAGCTTCGGTGCTAGCAATACTGGACTTTTCTCAACCTTTTTCCATTGAGTGTGATTCTTTGGGCAAGGGGATAGGAGCTGTTTTATTTCAGCAGAAGAGGGTCCTTGCTTATTTCAGCAAACCTTTATCAAAAGCATCTTTGAATAAGTCAGTGTATGAGAAAGAATTGATGGCTTTGGTGTTAGCCATCCAGCATTGGTGGCCTTACCTAGTGGGAAGAAAATTTCTGGTGTATACTGATCAAAAAAGTCTCAAATACTTGTTGGATCAGAGGATTACGACTCAGAAATTGGCATGCTAAATTGTTGGGATATGAATTCGAAATCATCTACAAGGCCGACGCAATGAATGAAGTAGCTGATGCTCTGTCTAGGAAGGAAAATGATAAAGAAATACAGGTCTTATCCAAACCTTATTGGCAAGATATCTCTGAGATTGACCAAGTATTGGTAGATCCTGTTTTGGGGAAGATAATAGAAGATTTGAAGGTGGATCCGGATTCACATGGCAAATACACCCTAGAGAATGGCATATTATACGTCAAAGGCAAGTTGGTACTTCCTACCAATTCAAGCTGGATCCCTCGGCTATTCAACAAATTTCACTCTTCCTTGGCAGGAGGCCATTCAGGGGTGTACAGGACTTATAGAAGGCTAGCACAATCCTTCCATTGGAAAGGAATGCTAAAAACTGTTACAGACTTAGCAGCAGCATGCCATATTTGCCAAAGAAGTAAGTACCTCACATCTTCACCAGCCGGTTTATTACAATCATTGCCAATCCCCAATGCTGTGTGGGAAGATATTAGCCTAGACTTTATTGTGGGATTACCAAAATCTAAGGGGCATGATGCCATTCTTGTAGTGGTGGATAGGCTAAGTAAATATGGTCATTTCATACTATTGAAGCATCCCTATACTGTTAGGAGTGTGGCGGATATCTTTACTAAGGAAGTAATAAGGCTGCATGGGATCCCTTCTTCAATAGTGAGTGACAGGGATGCATTGTTTTTGAGTAATTTCTGGCAGGAGTTATTTAAAATACAAGGAACAACTTTGAAAATGAGTACTGCTTGTCACCCTCAGTCAGATGGCCAAACTGAGGTACTAAACAGAACGTTGGAGACATATTGAGATGCTTGTGTGCCAAACAACCCAAATCTTGGGCTGAGTTTATCCTATGGGCAGAATACTGATATAATACATGTTACCAGGGAGCTGCTAGGCGTACCCCATATGAAATAGTTTATGGTCAACCACCCCCATCTTTGGCAAGGTTCATTCCAGGGGAAGTCCTAGTTGAGGCAGTGGCTCAGGATCTTATGGAAAGAGATGAAGCACTTAATCAATTGAAGTTTCATGTAAACAGAGCTCAGAATCACATGACAAAGTATGCCAATAATCATCACCTACCTTCAAAGATTAAGGAGGAGGATTGGGTGTATCTCAAGATAAGGCCCATAGACAAGCTTCAATGCCTACAAGATTAAATCCTAAGCTATCATCCAGATACTATGGCCCTTATCGGGTAGTTAAACAAATTGGAGCATTGGCATTTCAGTCGAAATTACCTGACACTGCTCGAATCCACCCTGTTTTTCACGTTTCCCAATTGAAAATGGCAGTGGGAGAACATCAGATTGAGGCAGAATTGCCAAAGGAACTACAAGCTAAAGAACAAGGGATACGACCGGAACAAGTACTGGGAACAACAATGTTTGTCCAGCAGGAGCAGAAATTCCACAAGTATTGATCAAGTGGAAAGGACAGCAAGCTGAAGGAGCGACCTGGGAGGACAGATCAAATATGCTGCAACAATTCCCCACTTTCAACCTTGAGAACAAGGTTCTTTTCTGGGGGGAGGTATTGTTAGGCAAGAGGAATCATCTACTGTAGCTAAGTCGTGGCTAGTGTACAATAGGAACAATAAGATGAGAAGGAGTGGCAGTTAGGTTGTTGGGAGTTAGTTAGACTCTACCATCTGTCAACTAGGTTGTTGGGAGTTAGACTCTGTCAGCTGTCAACAGCTGGCAGGTTAGTTAGTAGTTTTGTATAGATAACATCTTTCTGGAGAAGGAAAGGGGTTGTAATGAGAGAACCTGAGAAGTGTCTCGGTGTTGTAAGGGAAGAGAGTGTTCTTCCTTGTGTAAAGAGTGAAAGAACTATCAATAACAATGATCCCTTTATTTCTGCGTGTACTGTTCTGTGTTGGTTCTTGTGTGCATAAGTGTTCAGGCCCATTTAATTTAAGGCCCAAATTATTGTGCACCTCTCCTATTTTTCAGCAGGTGCTTTTTCCGTGAGACCCGATATGGAATTGTCCTCTTCCCATTCCTGTACTAACTCACGCACCTCCCTCTGCATCTCCTTTAATTCAAATTTTGTCTTTAGGTGTGGGCCCCTTCCCCAATCTTCCCATTTTTACTACTCCTTTCTCCCTCCTCATCAGAACATGCAACACCTACCACCTCTACAGCCTCATCCTCTGTTGTCTGGCCTTGCTTTCGTTTATCCTCCCTGTCCACATCTCCATATTGTCCCTCCTGAATTAGGGCCTAACTTCCGCCGAAAGCACCAAATGCGTAGCCTTTTGTTAAGATTTTTCTTCGCCAAGCCCAGAATGAGTGGGACCACACTTTGGTGAGTATGACACCTGAGTATCTTGGTTGACCGTGGTTACTGAGTTTGTGCAATAACCAGCGAGCAACTACTGCAACCCGATGTTTCCGTCAGTCTTGTCTCCATCTGCACCTGTTTCCATGTTGGTCACCGGAAACTCGCCATCTACCTGTGCTTCCTTCGACATTAGGTCCAACTCCACCTCACTCCCCTCTAAGGATATTTCTTCAAAGGACTCTACATAGCTCCCTCTGTTACAATTGCATCTACAATAGTTCTGACACAACTCTTCTACAATCGAAACCACACAATCGGCCTCATTAATGGATGCAATTACAGTGTGGTTGATTGTAGGAGACCATGGTGTTTTATTAAAACTTGTGCCCTATCCAGCCTTTGGAGATCATCTACGTCCTTGTCAATGTCCACCACCTAGCTAATCCCCTCCGCGATCTTTGTGATGTTTTCCACATCCCATGCGTGTAACGGGATCCACCAACACATAAACCAGACCATCCTAAATCCAGGCCTCAGACTTGGGCTCCATTTCTCCAGGGTATGGAACATAGATAGCCCGCTTTCAACTCATTCTGTACACAAATCTTCTACTCTTGGATCACTGAGCCCCATGAGTAGCACCATATCGCCACCAAGATACTTTGGTTTGATATCTTCACCTCTGTCCCACATAAGTTCTTCTTCTAGTCTATCAAACGTTGTTGGGTTCCTCAGTCTACCTACCCAAGCTTTGCTTAGCCATGTCTTCTTTTCCATTAATATTGTTAGTTGGACAGATGAGTGAGATGTCATGTTTGATGCCTGAACATACTTTGGTGTTCATCGTTTCGCCATATTTTTGCTACCAGTTGCAACCACTTTCGCAACAATCCGAATGTTGTCACTCATTAGGGATTCTGCTTCTGTACTCCTTTAGTCAGTGTCGTATGCTCTACTGTCTCCTTTCCTTTACCTTTGTCTATCTCTACCAACTTCTCTATGACCACCTCCTCCTTATGCTGATGTTCCTTGTTAACTCTCTCTGTCGGTTTCCATTCCCTTCCATGTTTCAGAAGATGCACGCGTAATTTCAGTCCTCGGAGGACCATGTTATCCAATTGTCTCTCTAATTTCCTAGCATTATCGACCTGTTTGAATCTCACAAAGCAATATCTCTGACCACTCCTGTTTTTGTTCCTTGCGATGAATACCTCCCTAACATCGCCACTTCTTAAACTCGAACCATAAGTCTCGAACCATAGGTCCTTTTCCCCCATGTCTTTTGGAAACTGTGTGAAGTAGAACGAGTATATGTCTAGTGCATCCCTCCAGTTTATGCTCCATCCCTTCCCCCATCGTGCCGCTATAGTCGTGGCATCATGTTGCACGTACCCCTTCCCGGCGTAGTTCAGACAAGACCTCTCACTCATGCACTCTCTATTTCTCTCTCTCACCTACTCCCTATTCTCTCTCTACCTCGCTCTCTCATCTCTCTCTGAGCTAAACTCCATCAGTCTACCATGAAATCATTATGAGTGTACAATTATATAAATACATCAAAAGGTTCATTAATCATAGGGTTCATAAATAAATTAAGCTGAAAAACACCACCACTCAAGAAAAACCTACATATAAAATTGATTAAAAGTCAATTTTGCAACAAACTAGTGTTGATGACATATGTGTTACTAATCTATTTAACTCTGGACAAGCACAGAAAATCAAAATTCACAACCCAATTAGCCTCGCCACTTTTATTTTTAATGGACCAATACTACTTAATCCTTTAACACCCCAAAACTTCCTCATTGATATTATTTAAGCTTGAGGCCAAGGGGTAAAAAGAGCTAAAACTTTCATACCTGATTCTTAAATATGGCCTCATGCTCAAGCATCGTCTGCTTCACATTATCCTTATCATGTGCTGAAGATGCATCTGCAGCACCATTTGGCAGATAATTATGATAGTACTGCCCATTTGCCAGTGTTTTATCTCGATAATATAGGGGCCAGCCGCAACTACTGGATTCCTCATTAAGATCTCTCATTGAATAATATCCTGGCAGACTCTGAACTTTGGTTCCCATCCCTGAAAATTGAAAAGTTATATTTACATGAGTTTTACCATCATGAATTATCTGATACATAGCTTCCAGTTCAACCAAAGATTATCACAATTCATACAATATCTTAATTTATTTGACTCATTAAGAATGTATGCCCTTTGGTTAACATTCCATATATTGTATGAAGTTAAATACCACAAATAGTCAAACACAATCCATACAAGCAGCCAAATAATTGAATGACTCAAATCCAGATTTATTGACATGGCATATACTGTGCTAGCAAAGATACTTGCATATCAAGAATTTTTCATTTTTTCTTTTTCTTAATTTATCCATTAAATTTACTTGAATGATTAAAGGAACTTCTCGGTAAAAAAGTAGTAGTATTGATTAAGAAGACTCACTTCCTTTAAAACACATTGATTTATGTATACAATGAATGAAATTAAATCTTCAATTTTAATTTAGAATCTGCACAACTTTAGTATGGTTAAAGAGTATTTAAGTAAATTTGTAAAGTTATTTTTCCATAAGTAGATTAACTTTTTAGCAATCAATTTTATTTGGAGAAGAAAAAAAGTTAAATAGATAAGTAATTAATCAAAGACCAAAAGGAAAGCACCTCCAAAGCCATGCTACATTTCTTAGTCCGCTTCATATAATGAAAAAAAAAAGCCATTTGAAAAGTCTATCATTACAATACCATTAAAAACCTTAGTAGATAAATCTTATACACTTTCTACGAATCTTTTGCATCTTAATCTTATGTAATAACTATTCTATTCAATTGAAAATCAAAAATGCTCACTAAAGAACCAATGTTGCCATCATCTCCTAGCAGTCACATATTTCCCCTTGGCTCTTGAACTCTTGCTTGTTTTCTCCCCCCCCAACTGATTTTATATAAAAAAATCTTCTAGTAATAAACTTTCCCTCTCTTCACTCCAGCCCTTGCATATGTAAATAAGCAAGTATAAATGTTTTACTTTCTAATTCGAGATGTGTGAAGTTGTAGTTTTAGCTGACCACACAGTGTTATAACTCCCAGTTCACATGTGCAATACCACTTTAAAGCCTACAAAATGCATGACAATAAAGACATTGCACCCAAGTTATGTGGTGTACAACAAGAATCTAGTTACTACTCCTTTCAACTCCATAAATCAGCTTTCATCTAGAAAGCAAATGTGGATTACTGTAAAATCTGCAGGAAAGCAACATGTATTTGATAAAGGATTTAATCAGAAACAGAATTTCCATGTTAGATTTGCAAACCAGATGCAAATGGTACCTGATGCTAGATTAAGCTAAGTTCATCACATCAGAACAAACATTTAACTTCAATAGATCGACCATGGTGAAAAAACTTACTTAACCAGAAGAGGAAAAAAAGATGAAAATATTTACTAGCTACAACATCAAGCTCATGAAATCCTAAACCAAAGGACTACTTATGGCAGGTAGAGAACATCTGTAGCAGCTTAAAATATCCGTGCATAGTGTAGCTCAACAAATTATCATATATGTTAATTATCAAAAGCCATAACTACATTAACTACCAACTAAAATAACAACTCCTACATTCAGGATTATCGATAGAATACTGCATAAAAATGTGGCAATACCTTGACCTAGACAAACACAAACTACATCAGACTACCATAACAAGAAAAGACATCCCTAAACTATTGAAATATGATAAGGGGAGAAATACCCTTCTAATATGTCAATATTTTTTTTTGCTGATAACTTCAACCAAGAATATCAGTGATCACTTCTGAAAGTTGAGCAAGCAGCACTTGTATGGCCATGACTTATCCAGAATCAAATCTTTTGTCCCATTTTCCAATTTCCCAATAAAATATCAACGCCTAAGCTAAAGTTACCAACAATGAGAGGGGGATTTTTTTTCACATAGTTCTAAGTATTTTGATGGAAGGTAAAAGATTTGTAATGCCCAAAAAGACACTCATTAAAGTAGCACAACCATATGAGCAATTTGTATGCTTGTGTGCTTTCATCAATAATACAAGATTTATTTATGCGTTCAAATGTATTAAAACCCACTCATTTTCCTTCAATAATCCCAGGACTGAGTAATTCCAAAAATTTCAGTGAAATAATTATTACTTTCAACTTTGATAGGTACACATAGGCTCATCACTGTAATAAAAAGAATCTATGGAGAAGTGAAGTGAAGTAGCTTTAAACTAAGCAGCACAAACTCATCCTTGACACTAGGGAACTTATGTCCTTCACTCAAATGTTGAGCCAAAAGAAAAAAGAACAAATAAAAGTAACAGAAAATCTCGATTATATCCATAAAAGTAACTGATCAAAAAATTAAAAGCAACAGAAAAACCTTAATTTTATCCATAATCCTCTCAATTCAATTAGAGGAATACAACAATTTTTGGTCTTCGTTTCGTAGACAATGAGATTAAAAACACACTCGAAAATACAAAAGGGGGAGAACCTAAATGAATGACAAATTCGAACTAAGCAGATCCTATACAACAATTATCAAACCAACGGACATTATCTTCTAATAAGAAGAATTTAATACTCTAAAAGAAAACATCAGAATAATACAGCTACACATACAAAGCAAAATAAATAAACGAAAAAGAAAACAAAATTAACTCCAAGCTAAATTACCCCCGAAACAATAGGAACCCAGAATTTCATTTTCATCATACTCATAACTCAATCCACTAGCTCTAGAATAATAAAAACAAAACACCAAATTTACCAAACCATAAAAATTACGATAAATAAGCACAATTCAGAAAAGTATAGCAAAAATTACCTTAAACCCACATCCTCTCATCACGTGCTCTTAAGAATCCACCATGGATTTTCCACCATTCAACATCATCATCATCAGAAGAAGAAAATTCAGTGTTTGACTCTCTCACTAAGCAAAAAAAAAAGGGTAGCTAAAACTAACAATTGTAGGAGAAACAACGAAGTGGGTGTTGCTGCAACAACATTGAAGAAGCTTCGATCGTCGATTTCGATCTACTGGGGCCACTCTTGTTCCTCTTTCTCTCTCGCATAAAGGGAAGAACAATAGAAGCTTTTTTTTTTTTGTTTAGAAAGAGAAAGAAGAAAAATAAAAGGAAGAATTTGGGAAGAAGAGAGAGATCCCAGATAAGAAATCTTCACACAAACAAACGACGTTCTAAGAACAATGACATGAAATTTGTCAACATCCGGTCTCTTTATATTCTCTGCTTTTTCTTCACTTCTCTCTCTTTCTTTTCCATTTTTATAAAACAAAAATTAAATAAATGTTTAATTTATTTATTTATTTCGGTCTTTTTGAGGATATAAAAAAAATGCCCATTTCTAGATTCTCTCCACCCTCCTTGCTTTTTGGTACAGATATATCAAATCAAGCATTATTAAAATGTAACGGAAAATGCCGTTACACAACTTTTATTTAATAATAATAATTGGTATTAGCTACTACAATTATATATGAGTAGTAAATTTATTATTGGATCTTTCTTATTATCATCATTGTCTTATTTATAGTAAAAATAAATAAATAATATTTTACCAATCATATGAATTAATTAACATAAAATTATTTTAACTTAATAAAAAAATTTGAATTCAAGTCATGTACTTACAATTCTATTAATATTTAGAGAGAGATTTATTCAAGTCATGCGTATAGAGGATGTTTGGTTTGGCAGGAGAACTGCAGTAGGAAACTAAAACCATGGTGAGATCGTGATAAAATTAAAGCAATCTAGTAGTGCTTTGTACTAAACATAAAAATAAAAGTGATTCACTTTTAAGATACTATCAAATCAAACATATATTATAATAATTTTATTCGAATCCACACTAACGTTATAATATCAACATTATAATTACCTCCAATAATAAATATACGTAATTTAGATGACAATAATAATAATATATTTTTTGTCTAAACTATCAATACTTTTCATTAGAGATAATGTTATTTGAGTTGAATAAAATTATTATGAATGACAAAATTCTTTTTTCCAACTGTATATCCAAGACTATAATAACTTCACATTAGTTAATTCAGATATCTCATGATAAAAATAATAATGTTCGTATTGTTTTAATAGTAATAATATGGGGTAGTAAAATGTAAATAGAATAAATTTGTCAACATGTCTGTATTTCTCCAACAGCAACGGGCACAACAACTTGACCAATATTCAATCTTTTCTAGGCAAGTTGTTAGGATTCTATAATGACTTATTAATCAGCGTAATGATATTTATTAAAGAAAACTGTCATTCTAAACAGAGATTATTATAGAAAACAAGTGGGGGCCAGGAAACTAGGATGGAAGGTGAGGTGTTTTTTCTGAATGGCTTGTTGTTTGTTGCCTAATGCAAATCATGCAATGCAAAATGCCCGTTGGGGTTCTAATATTTACAAGAATGGGATTTTGCTATTTTTCTTCTTCTACTTTGTGTTGTGTCATTTTGTTGGTTTTTGTTTTCACTTTCATATTCATTGGTGGAAGGATCCTTTGCCTCAGTCCCTTCATCCATGAGTACTGTACCACTTTACCTCTTTATAGAAAAGAAGGAAATAGATGGTTCCCTTATTGCATTATTGTGATCCTCGTAGACACGTGGCTGCTTTAATAGTGAACCATCTCGATCATGCACAAAATTACAACCCCAGTTTCGATGCTCAAGTTGTAATTTATAACATCATATTATTAGAGAGAACATATCTGTATCGGATTGAAGGCTTCAAAAGTGATTTAGATTTTAACATCATTTTTTTTTTTAATTTTCCACGATCACAATTGAGATTACATTGATTGTATTTGTCCATGATTTAGTGTTATATCAACAAACGTCATAAAATTGCAATGCAATTGCAACTGATATTTAAAAGCTTAATTGGATCATATTTGAATCTTCAGTTTAAGGGAAAGTGAAAAAAGGAATGGAATAGAGAGACACTTATGTCCAAACTCTTGCCAGAAACACTATTGCGTTGTCATGCATTGCTTATGGATGGGACAGCATATCCATATGTTGTACGAATTTATTGTTCATCATGTCATGTATAATAAATTTGACCTTTAAATTATCATAATCTCCTTTTTTTTATAATTTACATGTCATTTTATTTTGTAATACAGTAACATGTCTTCTAAATTTTTATATAATATATGAAACTAATATTTTTAATACAATTATTGGATTAAGATTTAAAGGAATTTTTCTTTTCTTAATTTTTAATTATAGTTAAACTTCTTTGGTCAATATTACATATAATAAATATTTATAAATAATCATTAAAATAATTTTTATTAGTCAATAAACTTTTCAATTTTTTAAAATTATAAATTTTTACGATTTGTATTTTACATGTAAATTTATGTTAGATTTTTAGTGTCAGTAAGATAATCTTATATCAATTAAAAAAATTAGTGAACCATATATCAATTAAATAATCTTCTTTTAAATACATTTGAATTTATATTCTTACTTTATTTATATTTACAATAATTGGTTCAATGTACAAAATACTTACCAGGAATACTTTGAATTTTTCATTGAAATTCTATGAAAGACCAAATCCAATATTTGCCATCTACCAACAATTGAAAAGTCGTATATCTTTGTGTTTTATATTGTGATTCGCCAAGTATCTCTAAAGGCTTAAAGTTCTAAGGTAAATGTTTTTAGTTAAATTATTTTATTTTTTTCATGGCATATTTTACTTTTGTTTTCATGCACATTAATAAGAAGATATATTAAACTCAAGATCTAATTAATATTAAACGTATAAATTGTTCCAAAGTTTTTTACTTCGTAAATTAACTTTTAAATAATAAGCAATTAAATTATGTGACTTTATTTCAAATATCACTTCTTATTACATTAAATTCTGTTATTTTGCGGAGAGGAGTTTGATCCATTATTTTGAGGATTGAGCTGAGTAAGATCTTTAAAGCCGACAAAGTTTTTCTTATTAAGCTTTAATGTAATTATATTTTTAAGATTCAGACATGAGACTTTATGTTAAATTAGAATAAGTCTTTGCATTGATTTATAGTACATTTAACTATTTTAAATGCAATGAAGAAAAAAATTAAAATCAAACCTAAAAGTATTATTTTCCTTTACATTATATTTTAAACTGTATTTACACAATTTACTTACCTTTTTTGTGAATCACAATTTACTTACCCAAGTTAGAAAAAGTTAAAATGCTGAAATTAATGAAAAAGAAAATCCTTTAGCTTCTAAGATGGATCAAATATACAAATTTATGATAAACGATATTCTACATAAGAAAGAAAGCTCAATCTATCTATTTCACAAAGTAAAATAAACCCATAGGTAGCTCTTGCAAGGTGCGTTTGCTTAAGATTAATTTTGAAAAAAAAATAAGAGTTGGTTGGTTTGAAAAATAAATTTTAAGTTATATAAATATGACCTTATTTTTAATTTTTTCCAAAAAAAATACATATTAAACAATAAAAAAAATTATACAAACTTTTGAAAATAAAAAATAAAATAAAGTAACATTTTACCGTTAAAAATGAAAAGAGAAAATAAAGATAGAAATTATCTCTCAAATCAAACTACTCCCCATTGCTTTTCAAAGCTATTTAAAAAAAATACAAAAATGAATATATTTTAAAATAATCTGAATCACGAATGTAATTCTATTTTTATGAACAGAAAATTGTTGGTAAGTAATAATGAATACATGTGAAAATGATTCGTTTTCACTGGGGACCGATTTACAGAAGCGAGCTAGATTCCCAATTACTACTTCCTTTTTTATTTTCTTAAAATATATTTATATTTTTATATAAAAAATTGTAATTTGTTAATCTATTGATATAATTTTACATATATATATATATTGGAATTGCTTAATTTATTGAAATTGTTTACTTTTAAACTTTTTTATATAAATTTCTTTTAAGATTGATCCATAGCAATTTATTTTTTTCATGGTGAGAGACTATTTATATTTGTGATGTATAATGATCATCAGTCCAATAAATTTGCATAAGATGAAAATTAAAAATAATTTTTTTCACTAAATAAATTATTTCATCATAAAAAATATGAGACCTTATATTAGTGCATTCATCCTATTGTTTCGTAATAATGCATATTAATGTAAAGGGTTTAAATATATTTTCATATCTATAACATATTTCTTTTTCAATTTACTGTCTAAAAAAATATTTTATCACTTAACATTTTTAAACTTTTACCTTTGATATTTACTTTAAATATAAATTCATTAATTAAGTTAAGTAATAATACAATATTATATTAATTTATCACATCACTATTTAAGCGATGATGTTTTAATTTATTACATTATCACTTAAAGAATCAATACAACTAACAAATATTAAAAATAAAATTTTGAAAATGTTCAGATAATAAAATAAAAATATTTTTTTAAGTAATAAATTAAAAAAGAGATATATTATAAATATAAAAAAATATTTAAGTCTAATTTAAAATATGAGAAAAATGAATTATTTTAATAGAAATTCATTTTCAAATGTTATAAATAATAATTCGAGTATAAAAATGAATCATTTAAATAAATAAGTATTCATTCTTCAAACCTGACTTTGCTTAAATCGCATTAATTGGAACTCAATCTAATTTCTAGATGCCTGAGCACACTTCATTCTTCGATTACAACCTAACATTGTCAATTTATGAGGATCCAAATCCAAGGAATGGCAACCTGTGTAGCCCTTCTGTCAGAGGTGACATTTGTACTATTGAAGCACAGAGTGGTACCATTTTTTTATTCGATGTTTATTTAACAAGCAAAAAGCATGCATAAGTAACACCCACAATAATAACCTCTGACAATAGACATAGGTCAGAATCAGATATCAAATACTAAATCTCTCAGTTTTAAGTAAAGGCAGGCAATGGAAACCGTCATTCATTATGTAACGTTACAAAACCTCAATGGTTCCAATAATTTTTATTCGCTTACTATAAATGGTGTAGCACGTTCGATTTTTTCTCTTAATAATTAGCTTAGGAGAGATGACGCGTATGATTGATTCGGAGTTGAAAATGATTTGACAAGTATTTAAATACAAATTTAACGAATATAAATAAAATAAAATAAAAAAATTTTGATTTGTTGATAAAATTATTTTTCTATGTAATTTTTAATAAATTTCTAAATATTGTTTGAGAGAAAAGACATGGTAAGTGGGTGAATTGATTCCTTCATTAGTTTTAATCCTCACCATAAGATATTTCAAGTTAATTTTAAATTTTACTTACTAATTAAAAAAATTGTTTAATTATTTGGTAAGTAAATTTTTTAATATTTTTTAACATTTTTTAAAACACTATCTTTTGGTTTTTAATTTTTTATATTTTCTTTCATATTTATCGTTAATATATTTATCTAATTTTTTAATTATTAATTTTAAATATTTTCTATTATTTTACATTTTTCAATTACATCAATAACTAATTTTACTAAACATTTATAATTTAATAAACTAATTTTTTAGTTGTTAATTTTTAACTTTTAATTATCAGCTAACATTTCAATTATTTTTGCCCGAACATAACTTATATTATAAATTTAATTCTTTTTTAGTGCTATTTATCATTAAGTCACATACCTTTTTTTATATATTTAACTAGCACAATATATGTGCTTCCACATGGATGACTCGCTGCTTTTGCTCATTATATAGCTAATAAAAAATAATATAATACATATCTAATTTATTAAGATCATTGCTATTAAATGAATCAATATTTTTTTTAGTGTATTGTTTACAAAAATTTAAACTATACTTTTTGTGGCTAAGAAGAACAAAACAATAAGATGAAAGTTTTGGGATGCAAATTTGTATATTAAAAACATGTTTTTTTTTACTTCATTGATTCATAACAATTTTTTAATTTAGAAAATAAATTTAAAACCAAAAATAAATTACTTAAAAGACTAAACAATATTTTAATTTTATCAAAATTTGTAAATATTTTAAATGAAAAAATGTATAAGTAATAATTGTGAATAAATATGACAACAGAACAAGACAAGGACGTGCATGTTGTTCTTATCCCCATTCCTACTTAATAAAATTAAAACTAAAAAATAAAACAATTAAAAAAGTAAAAAATATTTAAACCTATCAAAATCTATAATTATTTAATATATATATATATATATAAATATATATATATATATATAAATATATATATATATATATATAAGTGATGATTGTGAATACACATTATAGTGAGGCAAGACATGGATGTGTATATCATTTCTCGTCCTAATCCTCATTCTCACTCTCGTCTCCATCCTTGAATTCTATAGAAGATAAAATTTTCTATCTATCCTCATCCGCATTCGAGGTCAAGTATATTCGCCCCTATCTTCATCCTTGTCTCCTAAAAAATTCTCATTGCTTTACAATAATATATTTGTAGATATTTTAAAATATATTTAGAATAATTTTTACTAAAAAAATCTCAAAATTATAATATAAATATTAATCAACAAAATATTTATTTATGAAATTATTAAATTTTTACACAATTTCTATTTAAAAATCATTTTATAAAATTTTAAAGTGAAAATAAATTTAGCTAATTAATTTATAATTAATTTGAACCCACCTTCGTCCTTGTTTGGGGTCAAATATATTTGTCTTGACTCCATTCTTAGCAATTAAAAATAACTACTACTTTAAAACAATATATTTATAATATATTTATAGATATTTTAAATTAGATTTAAATTAATTTTTATTATAAAAATCTTAACCTTATAATAGAAATATTAATCAACAAAAAATTATTTATGAAATTATTTAAATTTATTTGATAATATTTTTAACTGAAAATAATTTTATAAAATTTAAAAAATAAAATTTTACCATTCAAGGTTGGATATATCCATCTTGTCCTCATCCTTTCACTAAAAATGACTATTACTTTAAAACAATATATTTGTAATATAATTTTAAGAAATAAATATAAGTATAAATACGAAAGAGGAAAGAAGATAAGAAAAATAAAGATAGAAAGAAAAGTTTTGGAATAAAAAATTAGAAGAATTACATGTATCTTAAGAAGGATAAATAAATAAATAAATAAATAAATAAATAAATATATAATAGATTAATAAAATATTGATTCATACTATTTAAAAAAGAAAAATATAATATAATATTACAACAAAAAAATATTTAATATAATACATAAATAATGGTATGTAATATCATAATATTATGATAAAATATAAATATATTTTACTATATGTAATAATAATGAGAGAGAGGGAAAAAGTGAAAAGGAGTCAATAGGAGTTGTGTTTTTTTAGAAAAATAAGAGAAAAAATCTATAAAAAAAAGGAAAAGCAAATGAAAAAGGTTACAGAGAAAATAAAAGAAAATTGAGCAGTAATTGTTTTTAATTAAATTGTGACATATATTTTATAAAAGACCAAAATTTAATATTTTTGTTTAATATAATATTATATAATAGATAAAAATAACTTTTTTCTTTTTATATATTTGTTAACTTTATAATAATTTTTAATGAAATATAAACTATATCTTTTAAATATGAACATGATCACTACTCGTGAGGGAAAAAATATGAACATGATAACTTAAAATATTGTATTACACAAAAAGAAATATTTAATAAAGTACATAAATAATATACAATATCTTAATAATAATAATAACAATAATAATAATAGAGATTTTTGGCTGAAAAAATGATAAGAGTTTTTTATTTTTAATATAATAATATTTAATAGATAAAAAATAACTAATTTTTTTCTATTTGTTAACTTTATAGTATTTTAATGTAATATAAATTATAACATGATAACTAGTTGTCAGGAAAAAATATATGAACATGATAACTTAAATATAGTATTACACAAAAATAAATATTTAATAAAGTACATAAATAATAATATCTTATTATCATTAATATTATTAATAGAGTTTTTTTGCTACATAATGATTTTTTGTTTTAGATATCAAAGAGGAAAAAGATTAAAAAAAAGTAAAAAAGAAGAGAGAGAAAAGATATAAAAAAAGAGAGAAGTTTTGGAGGAAATTTTTTTACTAAGCTATTGGCATGTGTCCCAAGAAAACTTTATTTTATTAATAGGTATAAATTTTGTTTTTAATGTATAATTTCTTATTATTTCAAATACTATAACATAATTTTCATTTGATTTAAAATTTAAATCATGATATATTGTTACAAATTAAAACATTTTTTTTTATCAATTAAATTTTAAAATTGATGTAATCTTAATCAATTATAATTTAAATTATTTTTGGATTTTAAGACATTATGAAGGAGTTTGTTTAAAAAATAACTTTAAAATAAGTGTTTTTTAAGAAGCATATAGGATTTGTTTCCTAAAATAAGTAGAGAACTATTTTATTTAATGAAAATAATTTAGACAAACACACTAAAAACACAAAAAGCTGTTTAATTTATTAAAATAAACACTTATTTTGAAAAATAAGTTTAAACAAACTGAGTCTATATCAATAAAATTTATGTGTCGCGATTCAAATGATTTATTTATAATTTCTTGCTTCACCTATTTTAAATGAAACTATTGATAATTTTTTTAATCATATGTTCTATGTGACTAATAGAATATAAGTAGGAATTTAATTTCTATGCGCTATTATTATAGTATTTTATATTATTAATAAATAAATATGATAGATATACGATGGTTAAGGTAATTAATATAAAAAATTATGGTTAAGTTTGATAAAATTAGCTAAAAAGTTAGCTAAAAGCTAGAAAACTATCTCATTGAATCATAAGTGTTTGATAAAATTATTTGTTGAAGTAGTTGAAAAATGTAAAATTTCACAAATAAATATATTTATGTAATGTTTTATACAAATTTTTATTTGAATTTATTGATAAAATATATTTCACAGTATTTATAATTTTAGTAATAAATTAATTTCAATCGCTTGTAGCTTTCTATTTATAAAATATATATAAAAAAAACTACTTAAACTTATTACATATCACTATTAATATCATTTATAATAAAAAATTGTAAAATGAGAAAACTCTAACATATGCCAAAAAAGGGTAAAAATATTTTTTTTACCTTATATAGAAAAGATTAAAATGGAATCTAATAAATGTTAAAGGACAAAAAGGGAATGAATATAAAAAGCTACAAGTTAGAAGCTAACATTTTAAAAAACTATACTTCAAGTAATATTTTATAAAACGTTAAAAATTACTAAACAAACTCGTTTACCAAATAGGCAAACAAGTTTTTCAAGGAGTAAAAAAAATTAGAAATTACCTGAAATGTTTTTTTAAACACTCATATGTTGGTAAACAATTCAAATTTCTAAGTTCATATATCTAAGATATTATTTAGATTTAAAAAGATATTATCTTGTCTTTATGCATGATTACAAATAAGGGATTTGTTTTCTCTTTTAAAGTTAGTTAGGATAGTTTATTTTAAGATAAAAAGAGCAACCCTACCTGAAGAAAGGATACCACCATGAGTGTGAGAGAGGGGGATTAGGCAAAAGGAGGATTTAGGATTTTTTTTCATAAAAACTTAGAATGAGATTATGGATGTAGGCAGGGTTGAACTACGTCAAATAACTTTGTGTGGTCTTTTGTTTTTTTCTTACGATGTTGCCATTTTCTTATTGTGTTCTTTCATCATTATGCTTGAAGAGATGTGTGTTTTACCCAAAAGTGGTATATGACCATGTGACCAAAGAAGAAAAGAGTATTAAAACTTAAGGAAGTTGATGGTGGATCCATGTAGAATCCTTGTGTTGGAAATCTTATAGAATTCAAGTAGTATCTTCCAATGGTGGTAGCTAACAACAATATAAGTCAAGAAGTACATCATTATCCAATCCTCGGAGCAAATCGAGAAACATACCATAGTTTGTTTGTGGGGAGCATAAGCATGATTTGATGAGCATCCATGATGACGAGACTTGAAGACTATGTTTAGAAATTTTAATTAATAAATAAAATTATTGGGAAACAATTCAATTTTTTTTTAAATTTAAATATATAAGATATTATTTAGATTTAAAAAGGATATTATCTTATGTTCAAGTTAATCTTTAGATTTAAAGATATTATTTATAAATTAAATATTTATTTTATCTTTTTAAGATTAATGTCGTGTTTATGTATAAATATTATTGAGATAACAAAAATCACCTGACATGAGGAGAAGTCACCACTCTAAGCGAGAGAATTTATCAAGTTTTTCTAGAAAACTTGGGATGAAGTTGTAAATATACACATGAAAGGCTGAATCATGTTAAATATATTTGTGTGATTTTTTTCTTATGATATTTGTGTAAATATACACATGAAAGGATGAAGTTTTAAATAATATGACATGATTGATAGATAATTTTATCTTAAATATATGATCAAGAATTTGATTCTTAACACGTACATATTAAAAAAAATGTTAATAGAGATCAACTTTTTAAACTCTTAAATGCATATCAGTAACACACAAAAACTACCAATTAACAAGGTACAATTTTTTTTAACTCCACAAACAACTAAGACTATTTTTTTAATAGGACTATTAACTATTATTAAAAGGAAAAAAAGAAATCTGTCCTTCAAGTAAGTCGTATAGATAATCCGAAATGAGTACCTCCTGATTACCACTAAAGGAGTAAAGGTCAATTCAGGATCCGTTCAGGACCATTCACAAGACAACTAGGAATATCACAAACCGTCCAAAGCAAGCTACATGACAATAATACTTGGGACATATCGGAAATAAAATTATTAAGAATTTGAAATGCGCTCTATAGTTAATGTAAAACAAATAATTAAAATTTAGATTAATTTAATAAATTCAAGATATATTTTATTTATATTTTATTTATTAATTATAAAAAGTTGTTTTATTGAGATTAGGTGATATATATTCATGTCAGTTTTCGTGTTATATATGAACAAATTCTTTTTCTCTAGCGGCATGCCATTTACATTGAAAATGGGAGATTCGTATTAATTCACAAAAATATTTCTTGTTATAAGGCATTAAGGCTCGTGTAACTAACGAAATTAAATTTCACACATCAAATTTATATATTTATTCACATCATATGTTTAACGTAGTTAAATTTCATACATTAAAATTATATATTTATTCACGCATCACATGTTTATCTACAATTAAAATAATATTTTCAAGTTGTGTTGTATAAAAGTTTGAGGAAAGAAAAGTTACCCTATTTTAGTTAAGGAATATCTACCGTCATTTTTATACTTCTAATATCTCTCACCAACGTGGGGGTTGCAAGTGAGAGACAAGGAATGAGAGCCAGGTTGTCTGAGAGGTGGAAGAGGGGCTGGTAAAAAATATAGAAATTAAAACCTAAATAAGTTATAAAAAAAAGTCTAATTAAAAAAGTGAATAAAAAATTTACAGATTAATTTTTTTTTTCAAATCTTAAAATAAAGAAAGTGGTTCATCTACAAGCTGTTTAATAATATCTTAATTTAATTCTCATCCTTGTCCTTTTTTAGTCTAGATATATACTACAATTTTTGTCATTTTTCTCAACAATTAGTATATTAAAATGTATTTAAAAAAACAATGAGGATGTACATTTTTAAAGCTAAGAGGATTCAAATTTTTAAGTTTTAATGAGAATAAACAAAAATATAAACACACGTTTAGGATAGTTGGTCTAGTTTTCAGCTTTGAAGTTCAAAACACTTTAAAACTATAATTGGTTTTATTTTTTACAAATTTAGTTTTACTTTTTTTCTATTTTTTTTATATTTCAAAATATTAATGAACTCACACTCTTTGAAAGTTCCTTCCATGTTCAATACTTCAATAGGGTCAATCTTGAAATTAGCACCTTGAAACTCATTCTTGAAATGCCATTCTAAAAACTCTAGCCCTACTACATCCATATGAGACAAGCAAACACTAAAGAGATCGATATTAAAGTCACCAAGCTCGATGACAAGTGAAGAATATGAAGGAGCAATTTATACAATTAGAACAATTAGGTGTTCCTGTGTTTCAGTTAGGACGATGGACTAGTTCCATGGCATTGTTAAGACAAAGGTTACGGTGGGACAGCGCAACAGGTCTCCTACGGTGGGAAAGTATTTGCTAACCGTCAGATTAGGTCATTTAAAGATTAATACGGTTATAAATTTGTTCAAATCCAAATTTTGCTGCAAAACTTAACTGTTGAGAACTTAAAAGAATGATTGCTGACTAAGGTAAAATTTGACTTATGTTAGCTGAATGAAGTAAATGTTAGTCTAGTTGAATATGAAATTGACGACTTGACAATATTATCTAAACAAGAAGATTAACATAACATGTACAATATCAAAACGATTACATACAATGTTAGGTGAATAACATAATTCGACTAGTATTAGTGTTAGCTGAATGAGAAGGAAGCCAATTCAGTTGAATTTGCAATTAATTAATCTTTAATATTTGTTGGACATTAAGGTTAGTTGAATTGACAAAATTCGACTAATTTTAAAGTTAGTTGAATGAGTAGAAAATCAATTCAAGTATGTTCAATATTAGCTGAGTGGGAGATTCAACTTACTTTAGTTTTAGTTGAACATGGATAAGGTCATTTCGACTATTTACAATGTTACTCGAACGACAAATTTCGCCTAGCATTAAGCATTAGAAAATTAACTTAATTAAGTCATATTTTAATTTAATAAAGATAAGATGATATTTTCCACAATTTTTTGATATTCAAATGGCTATTAGTGGTTAAAAATAATAAATGATAGTGCTCCATAAAAAATAGAAAGCAATCGTCATTTTCTTCAACGTTTGAAATAATTGATCAATTGACTTGTGGAAAGAGGCCGGTTAGAATAAATACCATCTGCAAGATAATATCCCATATTATATGGAGTTCCATTAATTGTAAATTGTATTGTAGGAGCTCGACCTTGTAAAACCTCATCAAACACAGACGATTGATTTAACACATTAATGTCATTGTTTGAACCCGCAACTCCAAAATATGCATGCCAAATCCACAAGTCTTGTGAAGCAACTACTTCAAGTATTATTGTGGGTTTGCGATGATCACCTCTATGAAATTGACCCTGCCATGCAACTGGACAATTTTCTCACTCCCAATGCATGCAATCAATAAAACCTAACATACCTGGAAACCCTCAAGCATCTCCAATTTGTAGTAGGCAGTTTATGTCATTGTTGTTGGGTCTTCTCAAGTACTCTTCTCCAAATATCTCATTGACACCCCTTACAAATTTTTGTAAACATTGAGTTGTAGTGCATTCGCCAATTCTAACGTACTAATCCACACAATCAGCAGGTGATCCGTATGCCAGTATACGAATAGTTGCAGTGCACTTCTACAATGGCGAGAGACCCATTCTACCAACGACATCAGGTCTCATTTGGAAATACTCATCGTGGTTACTAAGAGAGTTGACAATTCGGTTGAACAATTGTCGCCGCATTCAGAAACTACGTCGAAATTGAGTCTCTATGTAAATCGAATTTTATGAGAAGTAGTCATTCATTAATCATAGATGTCCATCTTCATGATTGTGATTAATGACTCTTCTAGGACTTCTGTGTTGACTGTTTTTGCCTCCTTGATGTTGCATCTCACGTAAGTAGCTCAATACTTGTTCATCACTATCGTCGTCAAGTGTTTCATAAAAAATTTATTTCCAAACTCAATTCATTATTTCGATCCATTGTATGAATGATTTGTTGCATAAACAAGTGAAAAAGGAATATTATTTGTAGGAGATGTACAACAATGAATGAGAATTTAACAATTAAATAACAAATTATGCAACAACTAGTTTTATAATGGCTAGTTTATTAATTAAAACAAATTAACATAAGGTTACAAAATATTAAAAGACAATTACAACATATTAAAACTACATACCAAATTAACACTAGATTCCTAGTTTACACCTAATTATTTTACAAAAGGCTTCATGGTCTTCGAGTTGAGTTTCAGACATTATAGATGTGTCCTTCATTAGAATGTCGTAATACTCCTTTTCCAATTTTTTCTCCCTTAAGATTGCTAGTCTGGCGTTAACAACATTTCTTTCCCTCATTGCTTCCTCTACACCAGACAAGTCCACAACATTGGTAGATGTTCCTACTCTTTTTTCCTTGCTCTTCCTTTTGGCTGCCTTTTGCCCCATTGGATGGACAATTAGAGATGGTGTGTCAGCTTCAACATCTTCGACCGATGTTTCTGGATTAGATGACGATGAATATGCCCCAGCTGTGGAAATCTTTGTCCTTTTAGAGAAATTTTCAGGAAACTTGCCTAACCATTTCGGTTGATCTTTCAAAAGTCGCCAAGTGTGTTCCAAACCAAAATCGCTTCATTCGTCTTCTTCAAATGACATATGCATCAAGCATGACATCATTATCCGTGCAACCAATTTTCTTCAATGATACTGCTTGCTTGTAATGACCCTTGAATTTTTGCATGTCAGATTAATTTTTTGCCATCGTGATTTCAGTTGATTCACTGATCTTTCACGGAGTTCACCTCCAAATTTGTTGTAATTTTCTGTGTCTCTCAACCAAAACGCTTTTTTTCCTTCACCAACACCAACAATTGGATTAGTTGAGATATTGAGCCATGAACTAATGAGGTGCGTATCTTCTTCAATTGCAAAGGTGACTCGAGGCTTCCTTTTTGTTGAAGACCCTATAATTTCCTCAACGACAGTTTCTTCGAGCCCATTTGGGTAGAAAATTGTGGAAATTGTGAACCAACTTCATCATTTGAAACCTTGGTAGGATTTTTTGGTGGCATTGAAGGAAATGTTTGAGAACTTTGAGAATTTACAGTGGAAGGGGTTTGAGTGTTTGGCATTAAATAATTTGGTGGTGGTGGTGGTAAAAAATGAGAACGATTTTCTGAATTTTAGGTTGAAGGAAACATATGGTAATTTTGTAAAATATTTATATAATTTTGCCAATCAAATTGATTTGGATCCATTTCACACAAATTAAATTTAACTCAGACTGAGATTGGAGAAAAAAGATTGACAAATGAAGAATGAATATGAAAATTGTATGAACAAATTTTGTGTATAATGAACCAATTTATAGGAATTTTATCTCCCTAACAGCCATTTTTTGCATTGTACCGGTTACTTTTAAAGTTAATGTTACTGTGTAACGGTCACTTTTGTTCCTACTTTTTTTTTCTTCGGACATTTTTCCCCCTCAATTTTTCTTCTTTTATTTTTTTCCCTTCCTAACTTCTTTTTTTCTCCTCCCTCTCTCTTCTCTTCACGCTTCTTCTTCCTTCTTCCTCCCCCTCTGCCGCGGCCAACCCTTCCCCTTCCCTTCCGTGCACGACCCCCCATCTCCCCTTTCCTCCACCTTCCCCTCCCCCTCCGCCACGACCAACCCTTTCCCTTTCGCGCGTGTGATCCCCACCTCCCATTTCCTCTAGGCGCCTGCGACCCCCCTTCCCCCTAGTATGTTTTATTTTCCACAGTTTTTTTTCATTGGGTTGTTTGTTTTTCTTCTTCTTCATTTCTATTTGTTGTGTCCCTCCTATGTCCTCCTATGGATCTGTTGCCTCCCGCATGTTATTGTAACTGCTGTTGATGAATATTTTTTTTTATTTGTTTTAAAATTTGTGCAGATCTACAACGTTCTTGTAGAAGAACTGGATCTCCCTGTTGGAGATCTTGATGATTGCTTTATTGTTGGATCTGGGGAATGTTAGATCTTCATCTTAAGATCTATCCCCAAGATCAAGCATTAAAGATGCTTTAATTATGAAAGTCCAATCATCGTATTTTTGTTTGGAAAAAATGTCTCACCTCACCATACTCGAAGTCAAAATCAAAATCAAGGGAACAAAACTGGAATCACAAGAAACTTTGTCATGTGATTTTTATTAACCGGGATCAAGGGAACAAAACAAGAGGCTTACGATGAAAGCTTGCATACCACCACCCATGCTACACCACCTCAACAACCACTGAGCCTTTATACCCAGACCACCCAAGGCCAAAGCTCGCACCGCCACCACGTTGTCACCAACCTTCCACCACCTCAACAAAATCAAACCTTCCTTCACCGCAACTAAATGAAACCTTGGTCGGAAAGGGTTAGGCACTCGATCCTGCACTGGCAGAGGATGACATGGGTTTGGGTGTGGACAACCTTGATGACGTCGACGAGGAGGAGGGCGCTGTCACTGAGGAAAGATCTAGTGTTTCTCTTCAACTAAAAGGTCAGATCTGGTGTGTTTGGGAACTGAGCTTCCATAGATCCACAAACCGAATTGTGGAGGTTTTAATCAACAATGATTGATAATGCAAGATGTTAGGATCGAGGTCCTGGATCTAGAGCTTCAATTCAATTTGGGGTTAGGGTTGGGTTATAAAAGATTTTATTTTCTGAATTTGTGTTTGATTTTGATATGCACTTGTGTCTACTATTTTTTTTTTTTACTTTGTATTTGATTTTGATATAGATTTGTGTCTAATGATTTTGATTTTAGATCTAACCCTCATTTCATTTGGGTGTTTTATATGTTATTTAGGAGTTGGAAGATAAGAATTTATTTTTTTCCCTACCATGGAAGCAATAATTTCTGACGATTTTTAATTGATAAAATGATTTAATATCTAATAAAAATTTATCCAACCAATTTCTGATTATTTTTAGTCAAAAAATGTAATAAAATAAAATAATAATAATAAAAATATCATATTATCACTCAATAGTTAAAATGAATGAAAATGACCAAAATACAGCAAAAAATGTTTAAAAACAAAGATTAATTACTGAAAAGTTAAAGAATTAAAATCACAAAAGTCAAAAAATTTAGAGACAATAACATAATTTACTCAAACAATTTTGTCTAAAACTTTTGCCTCTTATTTCCAATAGATCTAATGAAAAAATTCCCTTTGAAATTACTATATGATATTAAAAATATGCTTCTAACCTCTAACACAACTATTAAATGCAATTACAATGAATGGGAACTCAATGTAATGCAAATGTCTCTTAAATAATGATATTGGAATGTATGTAAAGCAAATGCCTCTTAAATAATGATATTGGAATGTGTGTAATGAACACTTCAATCAATATAACAACCATATGACAGTGAATTCAATAATTTACAATCCCAATATGATCAATATTAATACTCAACATCAATATTTAGTGAAACTTGCTTGATCAATACAAGTCAATATATCTTAGAAATAATTCGATTAAGTCAACAATAGTAAGTAAACCTAAAATATAAAGAGATTTGGGGTTAGAAAAAGTTACATAATTAATTTTATATCATTTCATTTCCTATCATTAAGAGTTACACTTAGACCTTAATCCTATTAAAATTAATTTTCATTAAAACTTTAATTATACATCAAGATACCTCACTTGATCTTCTTGGGATACCACATCCAATAACCTATTCTCTATAGTGATAGCATCTTAGAATGCTTGAATTCCTCTTCAAGGTTTTTAATCTGGCTCAAATCACATTAAGAACAAAAAACCACACAAGCCTAATGTACAAGCTTGAATCAATCTTTAAGAAATCAAAGAGAGTAATTTAGAAATGTTTTTAATCGAATTTCCCCATTGTAGACTAGTCATTTCAATGACATTTTTTGAAAAAAATATCTTTTATAATAAATGAATGACCTTCAAAATAATCCTTTACACAAAGTAATCAATTATTCTTTGGTGTAATCAATTACTTTGCTCAAAGTAATTGATTACTTTGGCCTATAACTGATTTCTTATTACAAAACCAAAATTTGATTGCTTTCTAGAGTAATCAATTACTATTTTATGTAATCAATTAATACACTTGAATAAAATGAAAGATATTTTGGATGAAAATGCTTGAATGTTTTTCCTACACTCAACTTCTCTTATATATATAAAACTTAGCTTACAAAGGAAGCTTAATAGAGAACTCATAACAAAACAAGTACAAAGAGGTCAAAAGAAGAAAGTAACATAGTACAATAGAGATATAATAACCTATTTTCTAACATTCCCCTTGAAGCTGGAGCATATAAATCATATGTACCAAGCTTGGAGCATAAAAACTGAATCCTAGGTCCCCTCAATGACTTAGTCAAAGTATTTGCAAGTTGATCATTAGAGTTAATTTTTTCAGTACTGATTTCTTTAGCCAACAACTTCTCTCGAACAAAGTGGCAGTCAATTCTATGTGTTTGGTTCTTTCATGGAATACTAGATTAGAAGCAATATGAAGAGCAACTTGATTATCACAATATAGTTGCATTTGTACTTCACAAAATTTAAGTTCTTATATTTAACTTCTGCACTAGACCGGGCAACAACATTTTGTTTCTTGTTTTTCTAAGAAATTAGATTTCCTCCTATGAATACACAATATTAATGGAAGAGCGCTTGTCTATATGAGAGTCTGCCTAATCAACATTACAATATCCAGTAACATGGGTATTTCCCTTATCTTCATACAACAATCCTTGTGCTAGAGCCCTTTTAATGTACCTAAGAATGCAAATTACAACATTTTAGTTATCAGTGTGAAGAGCCTACATAAATTGCTAACTACCCCAACTGCAAAAGAGATGTCAGGTCTAGTGATTGTAAGACAATTGAGTTTCCCAACTAATCTCCTATATCGCTTAGGATTTGAGAAGGGTTCACCCTATTTTGCCATCAACTTTTGATTTGGGTCGATGAGACTGTTAATGGGCCTAGGATCAATCATGCTTATTTCTTTCAACTTTAACAAGTGGGGATGACCTAAGCGATCATGCAAAATTTTTGAAGACTAAGATGCAAAACAAGACATAGACGAGCTGGTTTCAAGATAGTAGAGAGCTCTGGATTCATGTCCTACACCAATCAACCAACACGTACCACATTCCTGTATAACATAAGAAACAACATCAAATGTTATAGAACCATTTAATGATTTTGTCAGTTGACTAAGAGAAACTAAGTTGAAAGGACAATCAGGAATAAAAAGAATTTGATCCAAGTTTAAGGAAGAAGAAATTGAGACTTTGTCAATTTCTTTTGAGGCGACTTTAGTGCCATTTGCTAGGGTGATCAGATGAAGAAATTTTGGAGGAGACATAGAGGTGAATACATATTCATTACCATAATATGATCATAAACACTTAAATCAATTACCCATGGACCTTGGCTATCCACAAACTGAGAAATGCAAGTTGTTGAAGTACTAGGGCCTAAAGATGATTGAGCTTGACTACTGGACTTTAGTCAGAGGTATTCTTGATACTTTTCTTATGAAAACTTAGGCTCAAGTGTTTCTGACTTGGAGACATTTGTTGTTTTATCAGGCTAACCAATTATACGATAGCATAAGTCTTTAGTGTAGACTGTCTTCTTACAATGTGAGTATTCAAGATAACTATTCTTACCACCACCACGTTCTCCATGATTTCCACTACCTCTTCTTCTTCCTCTTCCTCTAGTTGACACCATTGTCGAACATTCAACATGTTCAAGTGAGTTTCCACTCTTTCTTAGGGTAGGAACATGAAGAAGAAGGGGTGTCACAAGGAATTCCATTGAAGGAACTTCTTGACTAGTCAGAATTTGGATTCATAACACACAAGGTCAAAACCATGTATAGATTCTCATGCTTCTTTCTCATTTCCTCCACTGATTCAACATCTAAGAACATTTTCAGTTCTTCAATTGTAGATTGAATTTGAGCAAAACAAACGAGGTCATATTGTGATCTATTGGCTTATAAAATGTCAACTTGTTAGTTGCATCATATAACCTCTAAATGCCATTGGCATATATCTTTTGGGCCTTATTCCAAAAGGAGTAATAGGTTTAGAAGGAACTTAAGACTATCACAACAAGGCACATAGTTGGAAGTCAAGCCTTTTCCATTGTTCTTGAATTCTTGAGGTACTTTAGAGACCTTTTTCTTCAAGTGGTCACAATGCCCTTGGCCAAGGAACTAGAGTTCCACATATGCATACCAAGACAAATAATTTTTACCACCACTCAACTTCTCCAAGGTTATGATAGGTGTCCTAGAGAAAGAAACGATGGGACCATCTTATAACAAAGAGGAGTTGTGCAAACCAAGATGTAAAAGTCGCACAAACAGAGCCTTCATGAAAAGTTCCAACTTGAGAACCCAACACTGATGATCCAGAACCAGATCTATGTCCAAGGACGTCTGACTAGTCATTCTAGACTATTGCGGCAAGGTTCCAACCAGTGGAGGGTAGCGTGTAGACTTCATGCACCAAACAGAACGCTATGGAGAAATCGGTGCGTGTCATACCTTTTGGTTGTGTGACCTGTAGGGTTAGGTTGCAGTCATTAAGTCACATCAAACCCTAGGTTTGTTGGACATTTTGAAACCGTAGACAATGATCGACGATAGATTACACCAGTTGACGACGATAGACTAGCAGTGGAAGGTGGCACCAACGATTTTAGGCTGAGTAGGATCGTTCCCACTCTAATACCAACTTAAATATAATGAGAAATATTTTGGATAAAAATGCTTGAGTGTTTTTCCTACACCCATCTTCTCTTATATATATATATATATATAAAACTTAGGTTACAAAGGAAGCTTAATAGAGAACTCATAGTCTAACAAGTACAAAAAGGTCAAAAGAATAACAATATCCTAGTACAATAGAGATATAATAACCTATTTTCTAACAACTAAAATAAGGAATCAACTACTATTCATACAAATTCAAATTTTCAACTCTTTATAGTATTCAATTACTACCTTAAGTAATTCAGTACTTTGGCTATGAAGTGTAATGTGAAAGTATTCTATTATTAGATGTTGCACTCAGAGATTATCACTAAATTACTCAAAAAACATATTTGTGTTACACTTCATAGCCAAAGTGTTCTATTATTAGACCAACAAATATTATAAGAGAGATTATGAGTTTTAAAAAGATATTAAAAATATAATGATTTTAAAACTCATTTATGATAACTCATGCTAATGCCATCAGTGTAATGAAGATAAAACACATAAACCAAAAAACAAGAACCCAAAGGCACTCAAGTTCAACAAAATATATAAATCAAATAACAACTCAAATGATATACAATGAAAATGGGTATATAAGAATGGAATAATCAAAACTAAAGACTTAATCACATAAGTCATACAAAATTTTGAGAGATAACATCATCAATGATATCGACAAGAATACTTGGTGTAATTGCTTAAAAAAGCAAGGACAAAATAGTACTTGCAAAGCTAAAGATGTTTAGTGAAAGAATAGTTATAATAGTCTAGAATTTGGTTTCTTGTAATTCTGTTTGATAATGAAATTCTTGATGGGTTTAACAAGGATTAGACATAGTCTTAGGGTGAGACAAATATATACAAATTTATTGTATGTTTTTCTTCTATCACTTATCTATTGTTTTCTTTAACTAAGAGACTTGATAAATTGTTCATTTTTTCTTTTACTTATCTATTATTTTCTTTAACTATATAATACACACACTTGATTGTTTTAAAATCCCCTTTTAAAGGTATTTTCATTCAAAAGCATATTAAAAATATTTGTTAATATTTTATTTAACTAAACTAACTTCAACTTGCGGTTGAACAAGAAAGGTAGTTTGTATGTAGATAACAACATAGATTCTATGAAACATATCTAGCAAGGAGAAGGAATTCTATGCACATGTATTGTACATGTGACATAACCTACAAGATGTGACACAAGTGACTACTGCCTAGTAGTTTCAATTCTTTAAACATATGACAAAGATTTGATTTTTTTATTATCTAAATAGAACAACACTTGTATGGATAAGAGTTGTCCGTGTAACACCCCGTATGCATCCGGTGTATTAACAATTACTTAATTAGATAAGTGCAGTAAATAATCTTTAATAAAAACCCGCAGAAGCGATAACAAAACCTTATTTCTTGATTCATTATGTACGGTATTTTACCCACAAAACATAAAATACCATAACCACCACTAGCCCCTCAGATCCAAATAACATAAAGGCAGATAACCAAGTAATCCAACAGATATAGTAGGAGAAACATAACTACATAACTTAAACTGGTTATGTACAATATATCATCATCCACAGAGTCACTCCTGTGGTCATGCAAAAGAATAAGCACCATGTGCCCCTATCTCAAAGATCTCATCCTCACATGAGGGCATACAAAACATATAAAGTCCATATACATAACAAATCCAAAACATGTGCGCGCACACACATCTTCCCTCACAGGGGTACAAAATACATCAACATAACCAAAACAAAGGAGCCTCCATGCTCTCAAAGTGCTGCCAAGCAGCTACACAGGAACTGTCTCTACTGGGGCCTCCCGCCCTGAGACCTATCATCTCTGCCAGATGAATCACCTGCAAAAACATAATCCCACACGGGGTGAGATACACATCTCAGTAAGCTCAGGGCTCTTGGAGGATTCTCCTCCTCCCTGGCTCACTTCCATGACATACAACATCAAAGGCATCACAATCACTAGGCCTCCCGGCCCTCACAACAATACATAGCCATCATTTAGCTCTAATGTATATCTGCGGTACTACGCCCGCCACAAGATGCATCATCATCAGTATCTGGGACTCTCAGTCCCCAGTGTGAGACCAGAACTCACACCCGTGCCATCCCATCGGGAGCTACCCCTTTACACATGGATGCACGTATATGGCACCTCCAAGAATAGGCTTCAACCGCGACGGGACCACCTATCTCTTGGTCTTAAGGGATCATCATCACCCTTTACGTGAGCAAACCAAATTAGGAGTTGCGCTCTACTCCTAGGGATGTCCATATCTATCTAACTGGCCAGAAGATCTATTCAATAGATAACCATCCACACAAAGCATAGAATCATGCATACATATTATCATGAGAAAACTGTAACAATCAATTCAATGCACATGCATCATGTATGCAACCATCACTCCCTTGGAGTATGGTGGAACTCAGGCAGTGGGAAACATTCCCCAAGAGCAAAGAACTTACTTGGCAAAGCCGTGCTCTGCAGTTCAACCCTAAGACCGTGGTCTACGCCACTGACACCCTCGGTGTCACGCCCTATATAAAGGCACATAGGTACAATATTCAATCCAGTCATACAAGGCATAAGCAAAACAACAACGGTTCTCAACCGTTAAAAATGAAAGGAAACATCATTCCTCTCCGTCTAAACCTCTTAATCTTCTATCTTAAGGTTATCTGAACTAACCAATTCAATAGACCACTCCCAGACCCTCAGCAATCTATCTCGGCCTAACCAAGGCACTAGAGTCTTCCTAAGACTCGGTATAAGTCAATACAAAGAGCTCAATGCTCTATACAGGCCAACACTCAACAATTAACAACATGGCTAGAACGGTTACTTCAACACAAATTCACCGTTTGTATAGCCTCTCTAGCACATATAGAACCAATATCAAGGCTCCTGCATGTTCTACAATCATCAATTAACCAACATTCTTCCTACACATGCATTTCTCAGAGCCAAAACCCAAAGTCCATGAAATCAATATTTCAAAGCTAATCCTTCATCACAACAACCTCCTGAGCATACTTTTCTAAAGGACCCAAGCCTAATTCCAGCTCTAGCTCAAAAGGGTCATTATTCATCCCAAGAACAAAATCACAAATCAAATAGTAAAACTCGAGTTTCTTACCTCAAAAATGATAAGGAAAGCTAATGGACCACTTCCCCAAGCTTGGGTGTCCGAGAATCGCCTTCTTTCCTCGCCGAGCTCGAGTTTTTAGAAGTTCTCTAGAGAAAACGATCTCTCCGTTTGATGGTTTTTAGGAAAAAGTGATGAAGGATTCTAGCTCATAGGATGATTCCCTACAAGTTTCATGTTGAAAGGGAAGTGTTTTGATGAAGTTTGGTGAAGGTATGGAGCTTCCCAAGCTCAACAATGGTGGAATGCGCTCAGAGGAAGAAGAAAGCAAGGATTTTGGCCCATTTTCATGAAAATGAGCTTTTATAGGGGTTCTGACCGCGTTCCCGCGCTAACAGCGCCATCCCCATGCTAATCGCGCAAAGAATGCGCAAGAAATAACTTTCTGGAGCATTCTGGCGCTAACCGCGCCACTCAGGCGCGTCTCCCACGTTAACGATGCTGGATCCCACGCTAATCGCGCCACTATTCACACAGGCCAAAATATATATATATATTTTTTTACAAATCAAGGTTATTATAGTCTGTTAATTGAAACTAATTTATTTTTGCTGAAAATTTATCTGATGACTTTTTGATTATAAAAATATCTTGTTTTTAGAAAGAAAAAAAATGTAATGTGACATATAATACATCTCACATGTGTATTTCATTGATATTAATTAAGACGAATACTAATCAGTTCCCTAATAACATTGGTTAAGAAACTAAAAAGAGAAATATTTTTTTTGGGACAAGGCAAAATGTGTTCTCTTATGATTTTTAATAAAATATTTCCTTTTTTAGTTTCTTAACCAATGCCTTAAGACATTAGAACACTGACTCACATTGATTAATGAAAGTTAGTGTAAAATGCTCTAATAGCTTAATCATATCTATAAATTAATAAATATTTTTTAAAATTTCCTACTTCTTTAGGGGGTTTCTTCCCTCAATTAAGATTTATGACATTTATATTGGTTAAATATTTACCTTTCAAATAAAAACTAACTCTAAATTATATTTTTATACTATAAATTTAAGTTTAAATGACTTATCTTTAATCAAGCTTATGTTGATTTGAGTGTAATCATGTCTAGATTTTTTAAACAAACTTTTGAATTTGAATTCTATGGATAAACAAAAATTGTGAACGCAAGAGGAGACCATACTAAAAATGATCATTCACGTTTTCCAATAAATTAGTCATTAATAAAATTTATGAATATTTTACACTGATAATATGATGATAAAAAAATAACTTACCTATATTTATCGTGACTTTTTATATTTTCTTAAAAATGGATTATTATTTTTAATTTCATTTTGCATAAATAACTTTTATACTATACATCCTATTTTAAATTTTCAAATCTTAATTTTATATTAATTTCATCTCAAATCTTAAATATAAAAATATATTTAAAATTAAATATTTTTATTTTTTTAAAATTGTATTTCATTACATTAAGTATAAATTACTTGTATATTTTTCATTTAAATTAGATACTTATTAATAATAAATAATTAAATATTGTAACAAAAATAATTAAATATAGTATCTAAGTAGATATGTAGTTTGACCTAATTAATTAATGTGATCGAGTTGTATATCTGTCTTTTCAGCTGCTTGTTATAAAACATATTAGTTTTATATTAGATGAAAACAATTACATATGGTAATGAGACACAAGTGAAGATATAAAGCAAATTAATTAATGATATAAAATGGATGCATATGGTATTATCAGGCACAATTGGAGATATAAATTAAATTAATTAATGATATAAAATGGATGGGTAGGTGGTCATTATTCAATTCGTTGAACTGAATTGATCGCGCGCAGTCGCAGTTCATAAAACGGCCTAGGCTTACCTCAATAATGGACAAGTTCATTTTTTCAAATTATTAATATTTTTTAGTTAACAGTTAATTCGTTTCCTGAATTGTTTGTGTTAAAAATTACTAGCAGATTGATTGTGTTAATATTTAACCATGGTGTGATGTGTTAGTAATATTTTTCTATATATAAAAAGTACTTTTTAACTTTTAATTCTTTGACCAATATATTAAGATAATTGTTACTATTTCCCTTGTTTAATTTTGTTAAGATTAGTCTTAAAGCTGATTTTGAGAGATAAATACCGGAAATAATGCAGCTTGTGGTGGTATTTTCCAAGATGAGAATAGAACTTTCTCGTGTGTTTTTTCAGCTAAATTGGAAGGTTGTTCTGCTTTCGTTGCTAAATAATGAAGTATAAAATGGTCCTATGTTGGCAGGGGAAGAGGTTTCTAAAAACTACGTGTTCATTCTTTACAATTTTTGTAAGTAATTAAAAAAATTGATGCACTGGGGGTATGTGTGAATCAAACTGACTAGAGTTTGTTTTAGCTTAACTAGGTAGTAACTTTAAATTTAAACTTTGAGAATATAATTACAATAAATACTTGTAAGAAGAAATTTATTACTCATAAAACTTGAGTAAAATTATCTCATGTAGAGAATACTAAATTATTAATGACTTTAAAAAAAATTAAAATTAAAATTGTATTTTTTAAAGGACTAAATTTATTTAATTTTTAAAGACTTAAATATATTTTTATTTATTTAAATTTGGATAATTATTTTTGTAGTCCTTAAAACACAATTATTTTTATTATTCCCTTAAATTTTTAAAATGTTATTTTTAGTCTCTTTTTATTTATTGTATTCATGGTTTCATAAATAGTGACGATTTTTAACCCTTAAAATTTATTTTTAATTTAATTTTTTAAAAAGTAATTTCTTATCATTTTAAATCGTCAAAATATTTGATTCGTATATTTGATAAATGATTTTACGTATTTTATAAGTTTTAGAGAAGAAACATAAATACATTGATGTGGAATTGTGACTTTTTTTATATATTATGATGGTTTTTTTAGACGGACACAAATCATTTTTAAAGAACTTAAATATTTAAAAAACAATTCACTGTGAAAAATCATCACAAATTATGACATTACTAACCCATAGAAAATAAAAGGATTAAAAGTATGTTTTGGAAAATTTGAGCAATTAATAAAAATAATTTTTTAAAGAATTAAAAGATAATTATTCAAACTTAAAGAATTAAAAATATTTTTAAGTTTTTTTAAGTTGAATGTCTTATTTGAATTGAGAAAAATTTAAAACATCATAGTCATACACAGTTAAGGAACAAAACTATAATAATTAAGCCAGTTCGAATTCATCAAACTTGAAAATGGATTTTCCAAACTCGAATAGAGAGCTAACTTATAACCCATGCATTGAAAGATGCAATGCAACTTATACGAAAACAATAATTTTGTAAGACAGTGTCATCTTTGACCTTCAGGGCGTAATATATGAAATAAAGAATTATAAGATAGCGTCTGATAAAAAAGGTTAGAACGAAATAAAATAAAATATGATATATAAATTTTATATTTAGTTTATTTAATAGAAAACAAAATTTGACATAATAATAAAAATAATATAGCTTAATTTTATTGAACAGATTTTTGTTATTGAAAAGTTTTAAACATAGTTTATTCTGTTTTCATGATAAAAGCTACCTAATTCAATACTTGCAGAAGCAAGTTTATTTTAGTGGGAACTTTTACGTGTTGCCCACTTGCCCGCTGGGTCATATTCATGTATTTGTTCTTCTTCTGAAAAGTGTTTTAAATTAGAGTGAGAAAAACAAAAGTAAATGAGTTATTACTATGTCAAGCTTTGTTTGGCAGTCACTTAAGAAAAGGGCCACAATCATTTTGTGACCAATCAGTAGTTGAATGTGGTCCATGATTTCTCCTATTGTCACTTTCAGGGAAAATGAGAGAAGCTTTCTAAAGCCCCCAACTAGTTGTAAGATTCGGCTAACTAGATGTGAAGGGCCCCTCTGATTTTTGTTGTGATAATGGCCCATAAAAGGGGCATAATTAGTTGACTTGATGCTTTGATAGACTTTCTTCTTAAAAGAAAAAAGGTCAGTAGTTGCTATAAAAAGAAAAAAAAAGATAAGTAATTAAGCAAATTTCAATACTTCTACATTTTAGACAAAAATTCCCAACTAACGTTCTCAAATTCATGAGGTATTAATGTTCATTGTCCTGAGAGTATTATTTCTCAATAAACTTCCCAAACAGAAATATTGACAATATTTGATTCAATTCATCCCAAAAGGTTTTCTTACATGTATATGAATATTGATCATTATTATGGGGTCATTGTACACGTGTCTACTATCTCTATCAACTATGTTATAGTAATGATGTACATCTCTGCTGTCTATGTCAATCCTGCTATAGTAATGGTGTACATCTCTGCTTTTTGTGTCAACTTTGCTACAACAACATCACACATGTTTGTCCTCCATGTCAGCCCTACTACAGTAGCGCAAAAGTCAACCCTCAGCAGTCGGGTCTCCTTGGCCAACAACTTATCTGTTACACTTATTTGAACCACTTTATCTCCTAGCCTATCTCCAATTATCTACAAGGGATTATCTAAAAGAGATTATCTATTACTTATCTATAAGTAACAGTCTATCTACAAGGTACACATTATCTTCTATTTGAATTACATAACTGCCTGCTATTATCTGTTTACAGTATCAACAGATTAATTATCAAATAAAGACCTAAGGCCCATACTCCATGCTGTAAATATAGGTTCTCTCTAAACATTTGATATTCCATATTCATCTCATACTCATAACTCATTCACCATCTGTGACACACTCGGAAACCTTCTACTCTTCTTTACTCCGAGACCACCTCAGACTTTCTTACTCAGTTATGCTCCCATAATTGATGTACTTACTTGAGTGTCAGAGTCCTTTCCTTTGTTTTGCAGGTTCCCCTCCTTAACAAGGTCGACCCCTCATCCAACGTGTAAAGTCTGAACCCACCTGGACCACATCCAACTCTGTATGTGGCATTTCCAGATTTTGGTAAGAACATTTGGCGCCCATCGTGGGGTTGCAGTAAAACTTACCCTGCAGCCTTACAATCTCTATATCATCACATTCTCCGGACCATATTTTATGTCCACCCACGTCAATGGTTAGTACACGCAACACTCCCAGGGAGACGTCTAACCCTCCTCAGACGACCATGACAAATGCCGACACCATCCAACACCAAAATCGCATTGCGGAGATGGAGAGAAGACATGAAGAAGAATTCAAACGGCTGAAGCTAACCATGATCAGCTAGAGGCTCGGATGAGACGCCCCCAAGGTGATGAACACTTGCCTAGCATGGGGAACAAACCTACTCAAGGTGAATCGCACCCTTGACAAAGTGTCAACCCTCTAGGCAGTCCCAGCTCCTCACAGGTATACCATCCAAAAGGGCGGACAACATGATGACACCCTTTTGTTGATTGTATAATGGACGTCGACCTTCCTTCTGGGTGGAAATCTCTCCATCTAGAAAGGTATGACGGCAACACCTATCCAGACGAGCATCTGGATGCCTTTCTCACTCAGGAAAATTTGTACACAAATAGCGACGTGCTATGTTGAGTGTTTCCTACTTCTCTAAAGGGAGCAGCATTGACATAGTATGATGGACTTTGAAAACACAATGAACACTCTTCAAATAAACCAAGAGGGGGGGGGAGGGTGAATTGGTTTAAAACAGGTCTTTAAAAAATTTCTTGAAACAATTTGCGGAATTTGAAATCTGGATCGTATCACATAAACCTTTTTCAAACCAGAACATTTCTTTCAACCAAGATCAACCTTGTTATGCATGTAATGACAAAAAATTTGTCTTGTTGATTATATCTTGATTACCCAAACACAAGCAATGAAAGATATACAGAATTTGAATAAGAGACACAACAATTTATACTGGTTCACCTCACAAACTTAGAGGCTACATCCAGTGTCTTCTAACCAACACTAGGTTAGAGTTTTCACTAAATCAAAATATTCTTTACAAGAAAATTACAAGTGATTATCTTTATCAACACTAGATAAAGAATTTGAATTCTAAAACCCTATTAGAATACAAATCACAAAGATCCTGAGAACCCTACTTAGATCTTTCACCTAGAGAACCCTACTCTAGAAAGCTTGATAGAATCAAATTGATTTATCATAACACAACAAAAATATTAGAACATCTAAAAAGAAAGATTCAAGATAAACACAACCTGTGATCCTTCATGTATGAATGAATGAAATGAATTGAGATTACCACACAATCTAGGTTGTAAGAAATCAAATGCTCAGAATCACTATCTTGAAAAACTTCCTTTCTTTAACACATCTTCACAAAAAACTCAGAAATCTTGATCTTTACAAGATGTGTTTTTCACTCAGAAATCAATCTCTTGAACTCTTAGAAAGCTTTGTGTCTTTTGGGTAAGTCACTCATGTATCTGAAATGATTCGTTCAATCTCTATTTATAGAAAACAGACTCATCAAGCTTTAAATAAAACTGATTTAACTGACAATAATCGATTAATCCACTGGTGTAATCAATTATTTTGTCATATGTAATCGATTAACTCAACTAAATAATCAATTAAATTGTTCCTCAACTTTCTGGAAAATGTATATGAACAGAATAATCGATTAATACGCAGTGTAATCGATTAAAGCAGTCTATATGTATTTGAAACAATGCATAATAATCGATTACATAATACTAGTAATCGATTAAACCAGTAAAGCTCAAAATATGAGATAGCCTGTGTAATCGATTACAAAGAATGGTAATCAATTATACCAGTCATGCATGATTTTCATATTGCACTATGTAATCGATTACAAGAAGCCTGTAATTGATTAATATGTTCTTCATGGCTGTTCCAGATTTAGAACAAAGACCTTTAATCGATTAAAACACTGTGTAATTGATTAAAGCAGTAAGTTTTAATTTTTCCAAAAACTTAGCCATGAGAACTTGAATTCTTGTAAAATGATTTGAGTAGCTTTAGTTCATCAATCAAAAACATGTATGCATGAGGATGAGAATGCAAATGCAATGAAAGATCACAAGGTAATGCACTTCAGTCACTTAGACAAATTACAAATTCCTTCAAACTTGATTGGGCATGTAAAAAGCAAAAACTCCAAGTCATCCTTGTTTCAATCTTCTTGCAGCTTCCTTTAAGTCCAACAGACTCCCCCTGCAGTCCATAGATAGTTTCGACACCCTTGCCGAGAAGTTCAATGCACAATATGGGACCAGCTAGTCTCATAGGTTAACTTTTGCTGCACTGGCCACTTTGCGTCAATCAGATGACGAACCTCTCTGAAGGTTCATGGAACGATTTGGACGAGTAGTTGTTCAGATTAGAAACCTCATGCTTGAGGTAGCATTACATTCCATGATGTTGGCTTTATGACTTGACAAGTTTGTAGACAGTCTATACAAGAAACCTCCTAGCATGGACGAGATACGTGATGAGCTAAAGGTTACATACAAATGGAAGAGATGTCCAAGTTCCGAAATGAAGTCAGACACAGAAGCGAGACGGGCAGGAAGGAGCAGCTAAGATTGACCTATGCTGGTCGGACAAAAAGCATAAGCCTAACGAGAGTCAGCCTCTCCAAATAAGACCCAGGTATGAGTGCTACACTCCCCTGATGGTCAACCGTGCCACTATCATGGAAGAAGCCTTTAACATGGAGGTATAGGTAAGATTGCCTCAACCACTTGCTCCTAAGTCGGGGACAAACAAGACCAAATACTGTAGTTATCATCGCAGTAATGGTCATAACACAGAGGACTACCAGTCCCTAAAAGACAAAATTGAAAAACTCATACAGGCATGGTACTATCACTATTCATAAAATGACCTGATAATCACCCACCTAGAGTCAGGAGGCATCAAGAAGATCAAGACACTGACATGAGAAGAGCTAGAATAGATGACAGTGGACGACAAAGGCAACACCAGCCTAGACAGGAACGTCAACCCTCTCAGCAATAGGAGAATGAGCCTACCTAACAAATCTGAGGCGTGATCAATACCATCGCGGGTAGGTTCTCTTACGAAGGACATCCAGCTAGTCTAGAAAGAGACACCTTCACGCTAGACGGGACATTGACATCAATTACGTTGATGCTCTATTATATTCACAGACAAAGATTATCAAGGAATCAACCTTGTCAACCAAGATGATCCAATGGTGGTTTCCCTTGTAATAGGCAATTTCAAGGTATCAAGGGTCCTTATTGATCAAGGGAGTTCAACATATATCCTATACTGGAAAACTTATCAGAAGCTCAAAGTTTCACCAAACACTGTCTACCTTCAATCTGGACCCCTCTTCGGCTTTGTAGGGGAAATGGTAGAGACCAGAGGCTACGTGAACCTTATGACCACTTTTGGTCAAGGCTCGCTCTCAAGGAACCTCACTATCAAGTACTCTATTGTCAATACCGACACCTCTTATCTAGCTTTAATTGGTAGGAAAATGCTGAACGAGTTGGGAGCCATCGTCTCCACACCTTACCTAAAGATGAAATTCCCCACCATGACAGGAGAAATAGTCACTGTTAAGGCAGATCAGAAGCAAGCCTGACAATGCTACACTGAAAGTCTAAAAGTGGCATCGTATCCTTCCAACATGGAGCCTGGCAGATACCATCCTACTTACCTTGTGTACCAGCCAGGTCATGAGCATAGACAAAGGGTCCACCCCTTACACCCTAATTGTCTAAACAACTCAGCATGACGACACATTCAATATGGACCCGCATGACAACACCGTTGGTAAAGGTCCAAACCCTATTGAAGAATTCATCAAGCTGCAGCTTGGACCCAAACCTCGACAGTGTACGCAGCTCAGTAGGAACCATACCAGCCACGAGCATAAACATTTAGCTGATGTCCTACACAGGTACATGAGCCTATTTACTTAGCAACCATCTAACATGTTGGGTATCCATCCCAACATCATATGCCATAAGCTGGCCATCTCACACATCATCTGTAGATATGGCCTACCTTACGCCATAGTCATCGGAAATGGCACGTAGTTCAAAGCTTAGGCTCATGAAAACTTTCTCGCAGGGTTAAGTGTCAAGCTTGAACCCAACCAGGAACGCCTAGTCAGGATCGTCACGAGCTTGGACAATGGCGCTTACAGACTACAAAAACTAAGTGGTAAAGACATTCCAAGAACATGGAATGTTACCCACCTGAAGTTCTACTATAGCTAATGAATAGAAGGCTGAATGGCGTACTCTTTTTCCTACTAGAGTTTTTTGTCCCTAAAAAACAGGGTTTTGCCTTGGGAGGTTTTAACGAGGCCCATTCGAAGAACAACAACGAGAATATGTACTTATTTGCCACATTAATAAAACACATTTCTCTTTCTGAATTACATGTACTTGTGTCAACTTTACAGGAACATAGCAAAATTCAAGACTAGCGCCTGACTACTCTCCAAGGTCAACCCTTGGCGAATCTCATCAAAACCCAGGGCAGATGCATCCTGGTAATCTTTACAGGTCCATAAACCCGAGTTTTGGTAGACCACTAAGGTTCATAAACCCAATTCTTGGTAGACCTCCAACTGCAAAACCGAAGACCAACTCTTGGTACTTTACACGTTTATAAACCCAAGGTCCTCCCTTGGTAAACCTCATCCTTCAGAGGTTCATAAACCCAAGGTCCAGTCTTGGTAGACCTCCGCCTTACAAGTTCATAAACCCAAGCTCTGGTAGACCGCCAAGGTTCATAAACCCAAGTCATGGTAGATCTCCAACTTTAAAACCCAAGACCAGCTCTTGGTACTTTACAGGTTCATAAACCCAAGGTCCTCCCTTGGTAGAACTTTTCCTTCACATGTTCATAAACCCAAGGTCCAGTCTTGGTAGACCTCCACCTTCTAAGGTTCATATACCCAAGCTCTAGTAGACCGTCAAGGTTCATAAACCCAAGTCTTGGTAGACCTCTAACTCCAAAATCCAAGACCAACTCTTGGTACTTTACAAGTTCACAAACCAAGGTCAACCCTTGGTAGACCTTCAACAAAACCCATCACCTGTTCTTGGTAACTTATAGGTTCATAAACCCAAGCTCTGGTAGACTGCCAAGGTTCATAAACCCAAGTCTTGGTAGACCTCCAAACTCCAAAATCCAGGATGGACGCATCATTGGTCGATCTCCATTGGTTTGCAAAACCCAAGGTCCACCCTTAGTGAACCTCCTCATTGCTAAGTTTCCCAGGCGGAAACTCAAAGTATGCAAGGTCTATCCTTGACACATTTTACTATTCCTAAGCTTTGTTCTTGCATGAGTATAAGTTGGCAGGAGCACAAAATCCAAGGTTCGTCCTTGGTATACAAAACCCAAGGTCCACCCTTGGTGCATAAAACTTAAGACCAACTCTAGGTAACTTATAGGTTTGACAAACCCAAGGTCAACCCTTGGTGAACTTCCAACAAAAATCCAAGATAGACAATTCCCCTAGTACAAGGTTCGACAAACTCAAGGTCAACCCTTAGTGAACTTTCAATTCAGGACGGACAATTCCCCCAGTACCAGGTTATACTAACCTAAGGTCCACCCTTGGTGAGTCTCGACAAAACCCAGGATGGACAACTCCTCTAGTATCAGACTTGACAAAGTCAAGGTACAACTATGTCTACCCTTGACATATGTTATTATTCCTAAATTTCATCTTTGCAGGAGTACAATTTCTCAAGAACACCAAACCCAAGGTCCACCCTTAGTATACAAAACCCAAGGTCTGCCCTTGGTATACAAAGTCTAGGATCCACCCTTGGCCTATTAAACCCAAGACACACTCTTGGTACTCTCACTCCTATGGAACCTCGACATGCAGGACCATAGGATTATTTGTTTTGTAGGAACAGGTGTCCAAGGTTCACCATTGACACTCCAAACCCAAGACGTGCTCTTGGTGCATTCACTCACTTGGAACCTCAACAAGAAAGGCTACAGACTTAGCCAATTGCAAAAGTAGGAGTCCAACACATATATCCAAGCATCACCCTTGACACTCGAAACCCAAGACACAATCTTGGTAATTCAGCGAGACACTATGAGATTGCAGGGTCTCTAGTATATGTTCACTCCTTGAGTGACACGTATGCACAAGTTCAACGCATGGGTGGCACACACCTGCAGCATAAGACAAAGTGTAACGCTTGCTTTCAATGCTTACTCCAACTGTCAGATATTGGCAGAAGGTTCAACCTTGATGCTTCACTTGCCAGACATCTCCAACCTCATCTAAAGAACAAATACGTCCTCCTTGGACAACTCAACAATAACAACCAGGACAACACACGTCCAGGTTAGGAGGTTTGACATAGCTTTACTCTTATACTTTACAAAGTTATCAACCTCGCCTACAGGATAGAGCATGTCCTCCCTGGATAATTCAACAATGACAGTCCAGACAACACATGTTCAGGCTAAGGGGGTTCGACAAGTTCCACACTTACATTTTTCATTTGTCAAGGTTATCACCATTGACATCAGAAAACACTTGCCCACACTCGAGGGCTTCATAAGCTCGCCACTCTCTTATTTGTCAAGGTTATCACCATTGACACCAGACAACATTTGTCCCCACTCAGGGGCTTCTTGAGCTCACTAATCTCTTACTTATCAAGAACACCAACCTTGACACTGGACATTCTTCATCAATGTTTACTCATCCTCTTTCGCCCGCAAGCTGGCTCAGAGGCTGGAGGGCTTATGTACTGCATAAAACTAGTAAAATTACGCGTGACCATTATTGTGGGGTCACTGTACATGTGTCCACCCTTTGTGTCAACCCTACTACAGTAATGGTGCACATCTCTGCTCTTTGTGTCAACCTTGCTACAGTAATGGTGCACATCTCCACTCTCTATGTCAACCCTACTACAGTAATAACACAAATGTCCGCCCTCCGTGTCAGCCCTGCTATAGTAGCACAGACGTCAACCCTCAGCAGCCGGGTCTCCTTGGCCAACAACTTATTTGTTACACTTATTTATTCATATAAGTGTAACTACTTTATCTCCTAGCATATCTCCAATTATCTACAAGGGATTATCTAGAAGAGATTATCTACAAGTAACAGCCTATCTACAAGGAACACATTATTTTCTATTTGAATTACATAACTGCCTGCTATTTTCTGTTTACATTATCAACAAATTAATTATCAAACAAAGGCCTAAGGTCTATACTCCATGCTATAAATATAGGTTCTCTCTAAACCTTTAATATTCCATATTCATCTCAAAACTCATAACTCATTCACCATCGGAGACACACTCGGAAACCTTCTACTCTTCTTTACTTCGAGACCACCTTGCACTTTCTTACTTAGTTATGCTCCTATAATTGATGTACTTACTTGAGCGTCAAAGTCCGTTCATTTTTTTTGCAGGTCCCCTTCCTTAACAAGGTCGACCCTTCATCCAACGTGTAAAGTTTGGAACCCACCTGAACCACTTCTAGCTCCGTATCTGGCATTTCCAGATTTTGGTAAGAACAATACTAATTAAGTAACAACTAATATACATGATATGATCTCCGTTCAACGTTTGAGTTTTTTTATTAGAAATAATTGATTTTTAATTAAAATATATATTTCAAAAGCTAATAACAACAACAACAACAACAACAACAATAATAACAATAATAAATAGTTGTATACAATATTATAGTGTCAATTTAAAAATAATAAAATGAATACGGGGAGACAAGAGGAAAGTTAGGGAAATAATTTATTTTAACTTGATTTTTTGTTTTGGTCACATTTCTCCTATATATGTCCTCTAATAATACATAGAAACATAAAAATTATAATTGTGTAACAACAACACAAGATTTCCATTCTAGCTATACTCTTTAATGGTGTTATTGTGTTAACTTGTATAAAAAACATAGATCCTAATTTTGAATTCATCAAAATAAAGCTCCCTTTAATGCGTGTATTAGTTTAAGTTATTTTGAAAAGAGAAAATTTAAAAGAAGTACTTACAAAACATAGATTGGTACTACATATTACAACCACATAAAGTTGATGTTATCACTGCATGAGGTGCACTAAAATATTTGTGGCTTGATTTAATAAAACAACTGGCATTGTCTCCCTTAAATCAAGCATATGTTATTCTGAGCATTTTCTTGGACTTGTAGAATAATTCAATCTTCAACGGCTTTGTGAAAACATCTATCACTCGCTCTTTAGTTGGACAATAATTAATTTTTACTTCTTTCTCAGTTATCAATTCTTGTACCTTGTGAAATCGAATATCAATGTGCTTGGACCTCCCATGAAGAAATTGGATTTTTGCTCAAAGCAATAGCAGACTTAATGTCATAAAATATTTTTGTGAGAGAATTTTGTTTATGATGCATCACTTCTAAAATTCTTCTCAACCATATTGCATGTGTAACACAACTAGTTGTTGCAATGTATTATGCTTCAGCCATTGAAAGTGCAACAATTGGATGATATTGCACTCACACCTAGATGAACTATGTACCCTGATGTGCTTTTTCTTGTTTCCACATCTCCTACCCAATCATTGTCTAGGTATCCAAAAAGCTTCACATAATTATTATTAGCATAAAAAATTCCATTAGTTAGAGTACCTTTGATATAAACAAAGTTTTCTCTTGGCTCCTTGCAAATGGCAAACACTTGGCTCCTCCATGAATCTGCTGAGCAAGCCAACTCCAAAAACAATATCTGGTCTAGTCATAGTCAAATATCTCAGACTTCCAACCAAACTTTTATATTGAGTTGCATTCACTCTTTTTCCTTTACTTTCTCTTGTCAAGTTCAACTTTTCTTCAACTAGTATGGAAATTGGCTTTGAATTCTCCATCTTGAATTTCTTCAAAATATCACCTGCATATTTCTTTTGAGAGATGAAAATCCCATCATTTTGTCGTGCTACCTCATTGCCAAGAAAATAGGACATTAGGCCCAAATTAGTTATCTTAAAATAACTTATCATAATCTCCTTGAATTCTGCAATCATCTTTGAATTATTTTTAGTGAAGATTAAATCAACAACATAAAGGCACATAGTGAGAATATCTCCAGTATTAAAAAATTTGACATATAAAGTGTGTGCAAAAGGACTACTCTCAAAGCCATGTTGCACAAAATAGGAATCAATCTTCTTATAGCATGCTCTTAGGTGCTTTTTTCATCCCATGTAAGGCTTTCTTCAATTTGTAGTTTTTGTCTTCTTTTCCTTTGACAATGTATCCTGCAAGTTGCTCAACATATACTTTTTCTTCCAAAATACAATTTAGAAAAGAAGACTTAACACATTTGATATATCTTCCAATTATTTTGAGTCGAAAGAGAAATAATCATGTGAATAGTGTCTAATCTTGTAACAGAAGCAAACACTTAAAAAAAATCAATAACTGACTTTTGTTTATACCCTTTCGCAACTAACCTCACTTTTTTAAAGTGGTTAATCTCTCCTTTGATGTTGTACTTTGTCTTGTACGCCCACTTCACTTCAATAGGCCTTTTATCTACTGGAAAATTTGTTAACTCACATGTATCATGCTTCTTTATAGCAAAAATCTCATCATCCATGGCTTTTCTCCAACTTTCATCACTTAAGGCTTCTTTAAAGGTCACTGGATCATAATCTGAATATAAGTCAAAATTGATAATCTCCTCATCAGATGGGTCATTATCATTAAATATAACATAATCTTCATATTTGGTTGGCACATGATGATTCCTTTGTGGCCTTTTAAATGATTCTGGTTCATTAGGTGTTGAATCTAGTTGTCTTTCATTTTCTTAATGATTGTCAGAAATCACCATCAGTCTTGTCAGGACTTTGAGGACCAATCCCACGTGCCTTTCTCATCAAGCACCACATCTCGACTGATAATAACCTTTTTGTCTCCAGATTGTAAAACTTGTATGCTTTTCAATCTATGTTGTAACCAATGAAAATGCATCTTTCACCTTTGTCATATAGTCTCTTTCTAAGCTGGTGTGAAACATGTGCATATGCTATGCACCCAAAAACTATAAGATGTCTAATTGATGGTCTCCTTCTGCTCCAGGCTTCCTCTGGTGTCTTGTCATGAACACTTTTTTTGGGCACCTGTTCAAAATATAGATTGCAGTAGCATTTGATTCTGCCCAAAACTCATTACGTATTTGTTTGGCCTTCAACATGCATCTCCCTATGTCTATGATTGTTCTATTTTTCCTTTCAACAACTCCATTATGTTAAGGCATGTATTTGGTTGTCAGTTAACGATGAATTCCATGTTGTTCAAATTTTATTTGAACAAGCGAGGTATTCTTGGCCTTTGTCTGTTCTAAGTGCTTTGATTCTACATCCACTTTGTATTTCAAAGAATGCCTTGAACATCTTGAAGGCATCACAGGCTTCTGATTTTTGGTTCCGAAAATACACCCATGTCTTTAATGAATCTACATCCTTGGTTTTAATTATGACAAACCATTAGCAATGCAAATTGAAAGGATGATGGGTCTAAGTATTGACTAACATTCTGCTTAAATGTTTCATTGTTAAATGTCTTAAGAAGCACATATGTTAATTCATTATGAACTGCTCAAAATGATGTACAGAAAGGTTGTTTCAGAACAACTATCAAGAGCTGAGAACTCAGAAGATTTCTTGAAGCCCATCTGCATGATGAAGAATGCTTCCCTCTTAGTACTTAGTTTTGGTAAGGCATTGAATAACAAGGATTTACAAAGAAGACTCATTGAAATCTACATGAATAACATCAAGAATCAAAATGAAGTTGTACTAGAGTCTACATTAGAATGATGAAGAATCTTACTCTGAAGAACTGTCAGAATTGTGTTCAGAATGGTTCAAAATGTTACTCAAGGACAACTTCATGACTTCTATATAATACCACAAGTATAGAATGCACATCAAAAGACTAAAGTAGACACACTTCAATTTTCATATGTTGCCACACATACTAAAGGCACATTAGAAAGTAAATGTTAACAACATTTGAAGATGCAAACCTATTGAAAGTTGAATCTCTCCATGAGAAGCACTGATGGGAAGCATCATAATTGAAGATTGAACAAATTATAGTTTGACCTTTAAGAGAACACTAATGCACTAGTAACTACACCTTCACTCAATATCTATGAAGAAATCTTCTTCAGAATGCTTTGTGTTGTGAAGATGTGTTAAGGTTGATGAAGCTGTGCTTTTTTAGAAAGGCATATCAATTGAACTTCATCAAAAAATATACTACAAGTATAGATTCTTTCTCAGCAAACATTAGAATGGTTATTCTAATGATACTTCAAAATGCTTATCAGAAAGGTTTTTCAGAATGGGAATCTCAGAATGGTTCTGCAAGCTGTCATTTCAAGACAACTATGATAACTGTCTACTTGCTCCAAAATCTTGTTAGTTGAGTGAGATCCACTTCTATGGTCATTTTTGGAGCTTTAAGTGGATTTTCAAGGGCATCTTGAAGACAAGTTAAAGCATTCTAGTGAGAGAAACTTGTGCTTAATATTTGTGTGAGAAATTTACATTTTCTACTTCAATATTCTCTATTGAGAGTGATCCACTTCTGCATTAAGTTTGTAATATGCAAAAGATACTAGTTAGAAGTGAAAGACTTATTTTCCTCAGTGGAAACCCTCTGCGAGGTGAAAACATGTGCCTGTGCAGTTTAAAACATATAAATCCCTTTACTGTTGCAAGTTCCACAATGGCTGGCAAGGTTCAAATCCAGTGGTGTTGCTGGTTTAGTTAAGGCTAGGTTGGAAGTTTAGTGGGAGTACTGACAGATTGTCGAAATCTAGTGGTTGTTGGTCCAATAATGGTTAGTTGTGGTAGTGATATCTCATCTTGAAAGGTAAGGATTGGACGTAGCCCAAGGTTGGGTGTGAAGTGATTAGAACGTTACAAGAAAAGGGATTGAATTGTGACTTTGCAAACCTTTCCTGAATCTTTAACCTTTTTGAACTTTTACTCAAGATTACCTTGATGTTTAGAAGGTCCTGACATAGAAGTTCAAGTACTTAGATGGCTAAGCTTTCTGAGTGGTTAGTCACAACACTCATTATGAATATGATTATGAGAACCTAATGTCAATGGAAATTTGCTTATGTTCAGAGGTTCATTACTTAAATAAAAACACTTCTTAGAATAGTGTTATTATGAAAAAGTTTATGTTATCCAAATGCAGTACTTGGAATGATGTTGGTCATAATGTTGTTCTAAGAAAGCTATTACTCAGAATGTTGTTTCCAACTTTTCATGCACAAAATCATTTTCATGTTTTATGAAAACTTTCATACTCTTATGCATATGATTAAACTGGTCTAAGACAAATCTTGTTATCACAAACATGATTTAGTTCAGATATATCATTTTACAAAACAATTAAGCTTGTTATGAAAACCTTCTTATGTATGCATTCTAATATGTATCATTTTGATGCTCAGAACATATGATGCAGATGCAATATTTATGACAACAAATAACATAATGTAAAGAGGAAGGGAAAGTAGGATTTAACACAAATATTTTTATAATGATTAACCTCAACATTGGGCTACATCCAGTTCTCACCCAAAATGATGAGATTTTCACTAATACAACCAACATCATGTTGGATTTTTACAACTACCAACCACTTGTTAGACTTCACAACATCTCTCTCATCATAACACTACACCTAGTCTTGACTTGGAGATAACTTGTCTCAACTGCAACACCATGGGAGAGACACTCCAAGTATTCTTCACCTCTTCAGGTGGTCTTAACCCACACAATGATTCTCCTCACTCTTGGTAAGTAAAATTCACTCAACCACGACACCCACTTGGTCATGGGAGAAATAATACAAATATTTCTTTCACCTCTCCAGGAAACCAAGTATTATTTCACTTTAGCCTCTTTAGGCTACCACCTTAGAGACTCTCTTTAAGCTACCCACATTCCATGGTTTCTCCCTATCACTTCTCTCACAACCAAACTTAACCCATATGGTTAATTTGGGATGCATACAAATTACATGTAAGGAGGATGTTTTTAAGGGAATTTTTTAGTAAAACAACACTCATGGGTTAGATCTTCATTGATGCTTTAACTGTACTTCTCTTAATTTTCTTCCTTTCAACATATAGAAGGGTTATAAAGGTGGAAATAATGTAATTTTCGTTTTTGCATTGTGTAGGTAGTCTCCTACCTTCTCTCTCAACTTTTGTGGTTGTCCTATGAAAATTTTATAGATCCATAGGTCAAATTAGTCGTCATGACAACTAAATTAGTTTGAAATACTCGATAAAATAGTTGTTGAAGTAAGGCCATTAGCTTTACAACAACTTGCATAAGTTGAAAGTGTGTCAGTTGTAGTTGACTTGACAAGTCTAAGTTCGTTATGAAGTTCTCCATTCTGAAGAACAATTCTGATAAGCTTTTGAAGGTATATCAAAACTATATTCTAATGTTGCTGAGAAAGGACCTATTCTGATGTTGGTTCCTTTTAATGAAGATAGTATGATATGACATTGTAGATAGTTTATCTTCATCAATCCAAACACTTCATCACAACACAAATCATTCTGAAGTAGCATACTTCAACATAGGTAACATGTGAAGGTTGTTGTTGATATTATGTTAGTGTTTTGTCCTTTGTCTAGACTTCACAAAGTCTCTTCAAATCATTCTGATGCTTTCAACTTATGTATATTCTAATGCATTTAACATTCACTTTCGAATGTGCCATCAATGTGTGTGGCAATATATGGTAAGTGAGATGCTTTCAACCTTAGTCTTCTGATATGCCTTCTATATGTGTGGCAGTATATGGAAGAATTAATGTTGTCTTTAAAGTGCATTCTGAGCCATTTTGAAGTTTAGTCTTAATAGTCAAGATCTTCATCATTTTGATCTAGACTCTGATGCATAGATACTACATGATCTTGACATCAATACATCACTTTAATGTAGTCATCTGAGAATCTATCTTGTATTAATTCTGGTATATTATCAGAGTATCATTATGATGTTTTCGTTTTGAGAGTTCTCAAGTACACCACTCTGATGTTGACTCTGAAACAAATTCATTTTGATGTTGTTTGCTCATTGTAGCTTTAGATAGATCTTTTGAGTAAGGCCTTGTTGATGTCTTTGCAACATGGTAAGATTGAGATCTTTAGAGGGAAACATTGTCTTCATCCCAAATCTTATGAAGCTTCTCACTTGAAAGCATAGTTGAGATATTCATTCTGAGCTTGTTCTGAACTCATCATAACTTGCTATGTTTTTCTCTTTGTATATCTTTCATTTGTAGACATGTTGGCTTGCATAGCTTTCTTGCATTTGATTTTGTGCTTTGAGATAATTCTCTGATGTAGATGGAAAGCCATTGAATGTTCTTCTTATAGGAATACTTTGATGAGATGACATGATAGACTTGTATTCCAAACATTCTGGTGTGAGCTTGCTATAACATGTTATGATTGCTATTGTTTTTTTTTTCTCTGACCCTTTGAATGACCAAATTGTCTTTTGATGTCTTCATGAAAGTTGTAGAGAATTATACCTTTGACATTCAGGCATTGGTCTAATTTCATTTGGACCACTACAACATAAGCAATCTTCAAAGCATTGCAATTGTGTTATATTGTGAGGACAAGATGACATCTCTATCTTCATGATCAGTTTCTTCCAAGATCCAATCCTTATTAGCCCATGAATTCTTCATGAAAGATGTAGATCCTTAGCTTTATACATACACTAAGATCATCTCAAATGGACTTTTATAGCTTAAATAGTCTTCAAATTACTGCACACATATTAAGTTGTGCAGGCAGACCAACATCTACAACTTCAGGCTTAATTTTGTCCATGATCTAGGTTCTATCATACCACGACTTGTCCATAAAAGTTGAAGAGATTTATTCAAGCTTTCCATAGCCACTAAGAGCAGCTCAATTTCATTTTTGGAATTCCAAATACATCGTCTAGAATATTCTATTGATGAAATTCCATTATGAGTGTATTGCAACAATGTTGTTCTTTCATGTCATGTTTATTGTGAAGATCTTCATGTCTGTAACATTTTTTCTTGTCGTTTAGTTGTTGATTACTTCTCATGGCTTGAATTTTGTCTCTTCATCCAGTGAGCATGTTGACTTCTTCATTGTAGTACACAACCAAGGACAATTTAAGTCTTCTTTTGACCTTTCAAGCTTATCATCCTTTTTGAGCGACTCATGATAACCTTGAGTTTACTTCATCACAACAAAGATCATCATGAAGTAGCATACTTCAACATAGGTAACATGTGAAGGTTGTTGTGTTAGTGTTCTATCCTTGATTCATGCTTCATAAAGTCTCTTTAGTCGTCATTCTAATGTTGCACTCTAATTAGCGTTCACTTTTTGATACGCCCTCTATGTGTGTGACAACATTTGTAAAGTGAGATGCTTTCAACCTCATTCTTCTAATGTGCCCTCTGTATATGTGGCAACATATGGTAGAATTGATGTTGTCTTTGCAGTGCATTCTAAACCATTATGAACTTCATTCTAAAGTTTAGTTTTCATAGTTAAATTCTTCACCATTTTGATGTAGACTCTGATGTAGTTTCATTTTGATACATAGATACTGTATGATCTTTACTTCAATACATCATTCTGATGTAGTCATCTCAAAATCCATCTTGTCTTGATTCTAGTATGTCATTAGAGTATCATTCTAATGTTCTTATTCTCAAAGTCCTCAAGTACACCATTCAGATGTTGACTCTAAGACCGCTTCATTTTGATATTGTCCACTCAGTGTAGCCTTTGATAGATCTTTTGAGTAAGATCTTTTTTATGTCTTTGCAACATGGTAAGATTGAGATCTTTAGAGGGAAGCACTGACTTCATCAACAAATGGAATTCTTTCAAATATTCTGAAGTTTCTAGCTTGAAAGTATAATTGAGACATCCATTATGAGCTTGTTTTGAACTCATCAAAACACTTGTTATGTTCTCCTATTTGTATATATATCATTTGCATATATGTTGGCTTGCATAAATTTCATGCATATGATATTATGCCTTGAGATAGTTCTTTGATGTACATGGAAAACCACTGAGTGTTCTTCTTATAGAAATACTTTGATAAGATGGCATGACAAACTTGTATTTGAACCATTCTGGTGTGAGCTTGCTGTAGCATGTTACACTTTCTACTATTTTTTATTTCTTTGACCCTTTGAATGGCTAAACTAGATTTTGATGTCTTCATTAAATTTGTAGATAATTATATCCTTGACATTTAGGAACTAGTGTTATGTAATTTGGACCACTACAACATAAGCAATATTCAAAGCATTACAATTGTGTTATATTGTGAGGGCAAAATGACATCTCTATCTTCATGATTCGTTTCTTCCAAGAACTAGTATTATGATTGACTCAAGCAAAAATCAAATTACTGCACACATATCAAGCTTTCAAGGGAAACTGTGTCTGCAACTCCAGGCTCAATTTTGTCCATGATCTAGGTGTTATTAGACCACAAATTGCTCATGAAAGTTGAAGATCTTTGTTCAAGCTTTCCATAGCCAGCAATAACAACTCAATTGCATTTCTAGAACTCCAGATACAATGACCAAAATGAACTCATTCTATTGATGAAATTCCATTGAGTGTGTTGTAGCAATGTTGTTCTTCATGTCATGTTCATTGTGCAAATCTTCATGTTTGCAATATTTTTCTTGTCCTTTGGTTTCTGATTACTTCTCATGGTTGAAGTTTTTCTCTTCATCCAATGAGCATGTTGACTTCTTCATTACAATATACAACCAAGGACACTGAGTCTTTTTTTGACCTTTCAAGCTTATCATCCTTTTTGAGTGACTCATAACTAACTTGAGTTTACTTCAATTGTTGTTCTTTATAGAACTTGTCTTTTTTTAATACACTTAAGCAAACTCATCGGTAGTCATAAACTCAGAAGGCTTATGATTTGTGTTTAAAAGGTTTGTCATAGTTAAAACACCAAGGATTTTGGACTCAAGAGGGTAAATAGGTATAAAAATTACTATGCAGTCTTCTTCTTCCCTCTTACACTATTTTTGAACAAATCTATTTATTTGTTTTGTTAATCTTTAAAATAGAAAAACTTTTCACAAATATATATAAAAATGAACCAAGTTTATTAAAAGTCTTTTCAAATAAACCCTTTCTGAAACAAGAGCTCTGAACTGTGAAAGAACTTCTTTTTCCTGAATTGCTTGCATTTTTGGTTTGAGCTCAGAACAATTCTTCATTTTGAACTTACATAAGAAACTTGGATACTTTTAAATAGGGCTTAAGAATTTTGTAGAACCCCAATTCAACCCTCTTTGTTGGTATTTTTGTCATTTCAGTATTTCTACTAAAATCAAATCATCAATGAAAATGATAAAATACCCTTTACCCCCACCATGTCTTGGTATCTCAACTGTGCATAAATCTGAATGAACTATCTCCAGTAGCCTTGTCTCCCTCCAAGACTTTCTGATTGTAAAAGATTTTTTGTTTCTTTCCAATCTAACACGTCTCACACATACCATTAGCAATATTAACAACAGGAAAACCATAAACAAATACTTTTCTTGACAAATAATTTAACCCAGAAAAGTGAAAGTGTCCAAACGCATATGTCACAACCAATCACCATTTGAAATTACAAAAATCAAGCAAGAAATCTTTTCATGATAAATTTTCAAAAGGAATAGGTGGTTGGGAGATATCTTTACCTTTGCAATGAATCTTCCATATCTACCAATCAATGTGTAGTAACCATGATGAATCTGCATGTTGTATCCTTTGTAAGATAACATCAAAATATCCTATGCTTCTTTGTCATTTTTGACATTTTCATTTTTGCCAAAAACTGAACATTCTACTCCTTGGTGAATTTATGACAACACCAATTGATCTCTCCTCCTAGCTGTATCACCAGCTCTTTCTGCTAGTTCTGACTCAACAAAGATCCAAATACTATGAGCTCTCAAATGAGTTGACATCAAAAGTTCCCAAAATTGAAAATCTAACTTCCCATTTAGTTTGAGACTGGACCATACAATGTTGTAATTGGTGGCCATATTTCTCTCTCTCAAAAGTGTATAAAACTATTTTTTTACATAGGGAGAACATTCATGTTCCTCACAACTAAATATTTTTTCACTCACTACTACTACAACCCTCAAGCTCTTATACCAATCAATTGTTATCAGTGGACTAAAAAATATAAACTCATAACTGACGCATAGTGGAAGAGACTTAACTCACAAAGAGTTGCTTTCACTCATATTTATTCAAAAAAGTACTACAAGCTTCCATTTATACACATAACAAAACATTAAAATACATTAAAAGCTACCCTTGGTGGCAATTAAAAAATCGTGGATCATTGCCTAATAACCACTTAGCAACTAATCTCTCACCTAGCATGGAGAACGAAACTTATACACATGTAAAACTAAATCAAAATGCAAAGTTACTATTTGTCATCATATATTAACTAAGTAAACATGAGCTTAACACCTAACACGAAAACATAACATGTACTACATGTTACATCCACATAAAGATGGTGATGTCAATGCATGAGGTACAGTAAAAGATTTGTGTCTTGATTTAATAAAATAATCGACAGTTCTAGTGAAATGTATATATGGGGATACATGAGTTTGGAAGGGAATACTTTGAGTGCCGAGTGTTACTAAAGATTCAAGCCTTTGTTTTGAAAGTATTGCAAGACAAGATTCTATCATTGAAGAACCTTGTTCATGGTTGTTGGAAATTTCAAGAAATATGTTGCTTAACAAATAACAATACCATAAATTAAATGAGAAGATTTAAACTTATTTTTAAAAACAGAAACATTACAATTTATAGAGCTTAAAGAATAACTACCCACTAACAGCATGTTCCTAGAAATATGCCATGAACTTAAAACTAGGAAAACAACAACAATTAAAAATAACATAATTAGAATGAGGACACATTTCAGTCCTGAAGCATTTTCCTAACACTCCTCCTTGTTTTAGGAGCTGCAAACCCCATTTTTTCCCCTTAGAAACTCGAACCTACTAACTAAAAGTGTCTTTGTAAGCAGATTTGCCAGTTGATTTTCAGACTTGCAATAAACCAAAGTCACAAGTCCTTTTTTCTGCACTTCTCTTAAGAAAAACAACTTTATGTTGAAATGCTTGGTTTTCCCATGAAACACATGATTATGGGAGATAGCAATAGCAGCTTGGTTGTCAACAAAAATCTTGGTGCTTTCTTTCACTTTAGATTTAGATCCATTAAAATCTTCCTTAGCCACAATGCTTGATTGACAGCAGCTGTTGCCGCAAAAAATTCTGCTTCAGCAATGGATTGAGACACAATCTCTTGCTTCTTCGAGCTCCATGAGAAAACAACAGATCCAAGAGTAAAACAGTAGCCTGATGTACTTCTCATATCATCAATGAAACCTCCCCGATCACTGTTAGAGAAGCCAACCAGCTTAAACTCTTTGTTCCATGTGAACTTAACACCAAAATTACTTGTGCCTTTGACATATCTAATTATTCTCTTGGCAGCTCTGAGATGTAATTCACTTGCACAGTGTATAAACCTAGACTAAATGCTTACAACATTTAAAATATCATGACATGTTGCAGTAAGATACATCAAGCAACCAATCAAATTTCTGAAGTACCCCTCATTAACTTTATCAGCTCCATCTTCCTTACATAGCTTCTCCTTTTGATTCATAGGAGTGCTTGCTTCCTTGTATTATTGAAACTTAAACTTCTTCAAAATCTCCTTGGCATACTTCTTTTGGCAGATGAAGACTTCATACTCAGCTTGCTTAATTTCCATTCCAAGAAAGAAGGTCATTAAATCGAGATCTATCATCTCAAAAACCTTCATCATTTCTTGTTTGAAGTCCTGAATCATCCCTGCATTATTTTTTGTCACCAAAAGATCATCAACATAAAGTGAAACCATCAGAACATCATTGCTCTGATGTTTAACATAAAGAATGGCTTCAGACAAGCTTTTTTTTAAAACCGATGCTCAACAAATGGTCATCTATCTTGCTATACCAAACTCACAGAGCTTGTTTCAACCCATAAAGATTCTTTTTTAGAAGATACACCTTGTCCTTTTCTTCATTTTTCACAAAACCTTCAGGTTGTTCAACATAAATTTGTTCATCTAAATCATCATTTAAAAATGCTAATTTTACATCAAGTTGATACACTTTCCAATTCATTTGAGTAGTTACAGCAAGAAAAATCCTTATGGTGTCCAAACGAGCAACTAGTGTGAAGGTGTTTGAGTAATCTATGTCAAAGATATGACCTTAGCCTTTCACAACAAGTCTTGCCTTGTGTTTGTTGATAGAACCATCAACATTTACCATGGTTTTGTACACCCGTTTGACTCCAATCACCTTCCTATCTTGGGGTCGATCAACCAATTTCCATGTTCTATTTTTCTTAATCATAGACAATTCCTTCTTCATTGTAGCCACCCAATTTTGATCTTTCTCTGCTGCTCCAAAATCTGTATGTTCACAAACAACAATATTGCTCCTCTCATAAATATCAGATAGTGATCTAGTAACTCTTGCAGGGGCATCATCTACCAATTCACTATGCCAATCCTCTTTTTTTTTGGTTCTTGAAGCAAGAGACTTAAACTATAGATCTACCACAGTTTGATCCTTCTTTTTTGCCTCATCCCAGTTGCACTCTTCATCTTCTACGAAGTGGACATCTCTGCTAACAACAATGCTTTCAGTTTGTGGTTGAAAATTTTTATAGGCTTTGCTGATAGTGCTATAGCCTATAAGAATGCCTGGTGATGCTCTTTTATCAAGCTTGTCACGCTTGCTCTGTGGAACATGAGTAAAACACAAACATCCAAATATTTTGAGAAAATTTAGAGATGGTTTATAACCATACCAAGCCTCATATGGTGTCTGATCCTCGATTGCTTTTGAGAGGAGTCTATTTTGCAAGAAAACAGTTGTATGAGATGCTTCTGCCCAAAAATTCTTGGTTAGATTTTTTTCATGCAACATGCATCTAGTCATATCTAGGATGTATTTGTTTCTCCTTTCACTCAACCCATTCTGTTGTGGAGTATAGGGAGTGGTTAACTGATGCTCAATGCCAGCTTCCTCATAAAATTGATCAAATTTTTCCAAATTGCCATTTTCAGACCTTAGAATCTGAATTTGCTTGCCACTTTGATTTTCTACTAATTTTTTGAACTTCCAAAATGCTCTAGCCACTTTTGACTTGAATTTTAAGAAAAAAAATCCAACACATTATTGTGAAATCATCAATAAAGGCAATATAATATCAATTACCTGCTAATAAAGGATTTTTTTGAGGTCCATCTATATCTATGTGGATTACCTGCAGCTTATAAGTGGCTCTTTTTACTAACTTTGGAAATAACTTCCTTTTTTCTTTCCAAATAGACAAGCCTTGCATGTTGGTATATGATCATCAAGTTCTGGAAAATTAGTTGTCATTTTCTTAGACTTCATTTGCTAAAGCCCTTAGTGGTGATAATGCCCGAGCCTTTTGTGCCAAACTTTTGTGATGTTTTCTTTGATTTGAAAAACAGCTTGCTCTTCCTCCAAAATATTTAGAGAAAAATTTTTCCCTTTCATTTCTACTTTAAAGATATCCTGACTAGCTGCATCTCTAATCAGGCAAAAATTATCTTCAAAAACAACTTTGAAGCCTCTTTTAATCAATTGACAAACACTCAACAGATTTTGTTGAATTTCGAGTACAAAAAGGACATCAAGAATAAACTTTGTACCTGAGTAACTTGTTATTGCAACAATCCCCTTTCCTTTGACTGAAATATTATCACCATTGCCTATTCTGACTTTGATGATGTTGGTTGGCTTTAAATCTTTGAAATGCTCCCTGTCATTGGTCATATGATTTGTGCAACCACTGCCAATCAACCAACTCTCACTTTCTTCGCTACTTGCAAAACACGTGGCCACAAAGAGTTGATCATCCTCCTTCTCCTCCTAATCAACAACCTTAGCTTATTCCTCTTGTTGCTGATTTTTGCTATTGCATATAACTGCTTCATGCCCCATTTGATTGCACTTGATGCATTTAGCATCAGGTCTCTACCAACATTTGAATGAAGGGTGACCCATTTTGCCACAATGCTGACAAGGTGGATAACTTTTCTTTTCACCTTTTCCTTTTTTGTAATTATTTGCATTGCTTTGACTGCTGACTGGATGATTCTTCTTGTAGTTTTTAACTTGTTGGCTCTTGGCTAGAAGAGAACCTTCAACAACATGATCTTTCCTTATCAATCTTCACTGCTCTTGGGCTTGGAAGGCTTGTAGCACTTCTGTAAAAGTAATTTTAGATAGATTCTTTGTGTTCTCCAACAAAGCAATAGATGCTTCGTACCTTTCTGGCACCGTTACTAGAATTTTTTCAACAATTTTGGAATATGCAAAATCACTGCCCAACAATTTGTCTGAGTATTCCTTGATTGTGTCAGACTCTTTGATCCTTTGAAGCTCAAATTCCATCATTAAGTTAAGCACCTGCATGCTTCGAATTCTTTCATCTCCAACATATTCGGCCTTTAGATAGTCCCATATTGTTTTTGCTGATTTGAGAGTCATGATCCTAGTAAAGATCGTTGTAGAGACACCAACAAAAAGGCATGATTTTGCCTTTGCTTTTGGGGTTTTTTTCTCCTTATGATTCTTGATTTGGGCCATGGTGGGATTGTCTAGCAGTCGAAGGACTTCATAATCCTCTTCTACAGCTTCCCACAGATCCAAAGCCTCTAGGTAAGCCTCCATTTTGACGGCCCAAAGGTCATAGTTTTCGCCATTGAAAACTGGAAGAGTTGATTGGGAAAAACTTGTTTCAAAATCCATTTTATAGGTCCTGTAAGAAAAGGGCTCTAGATACCAATTGTTGGAAAATTTCAAGAGAAAATAAAAATAATATTTTGCTTAACAGAGAACAATATCATATATTAAATGAGAAGATTTAAACTTATTTTTAAAATAAAAAACATTAAAAAAGCTTAAAGAATAAGTACCCATTAACAGCATGTTCATAGAAATATGCTAAACAGATATAACAAATCACTTAAAACTTCCTAACTGACACCTTAAAACTAGGAAAGCAACAACAATTAAAAATAACATAATCAAAATGTGACACGTTTCAGTCCTGAAGCAATTTCCTAACAATGGTAAAGTGATCCCCATATTTGAAGTTGTTTTGCATATTCAAACATTGAAGAACCTTGTTCATGGTAAAGCGATTCCTATATTTGAAGTTGTTTTGAACAGGTTGCAACAGTGGGGAGGAGACTGCAAAACACATCTTCTTGGAATTGCTAGGCTTATTCAGAGTCGTAGGCAACATGTTTGAGTTGGTGGCATTGTTTTAAATTACGGTCCGCTGCAATTTGCAATGTTAAGGTTTTTCAAGTCACTGCAACTGCATCATGATTGCAAATGCAACCACATTTTCCTGAAATTTTTTGCAACTTAAAAAGTTTTCTTACTCATCAACCCCAATTTAATTAAAATCATGGTTGGTAAGGTGTAAAGACACCACTGCAAAATTACTTGATAAATCAATTTCAACCGTGGACATGGGATTACCAATTTAACCTAGAGAAAAAGGGAATATTTGACAGGTGGTTTGGTTTGCAATTGTTTGGCTGATTTGGAAAAATTAAAACTATATTGTATTTAAAGCAAAGAAACATGATTTGGAGATGCTGGAATAGTGAGTTTTCATATATACCCGTTATCATGCTTGTTTCGTGACCCTTTTTCATGCTTACAAGCAAGTTAACAACATGCTATTGTACTAACTATGGATATTGTAGTTGCAAAACAGATATTGTGTAGGTCAGTTTGGTTTAGTGTGAATGATTTTATAGGCAATAGTGGCTAACTGTCTTAGTTAGTATAGATTATCATGTAACTAAAGTTAAAGTTAGCTTAAGTGGTTAGTTTAGATGGGTATCTTTGTAACCTTAGTTGGAATACTTAGTTACAAGTTTGTTATTCCTATAACTACTTATATATTCAACTGATATAACTAACTTCTGTAAGCTAATCTCATTCAATGATAATCTTGCTTTTCTTCTATCTTTTCTTTTAGCTTCCTCTACAAATTTCTTATTCTTCTTCTCCAAGCTTCTGTGTCCATGGCTGACATAAGATCTTTGATGGTATTAGAGCTCTTCTCTTGAAGAGCTTTGCTGCATAACTTTATTTTCTTTGCTGCACAACTCTATTTTCTTGTCTTTCTTTTCTGTTTGATTCGATCTCTCATCATGAGTAACAATCAATCACAGCAAGATCAATCCCAAAATATACACAGTCCTTTCTATCTTCATCCAGGAGAAAATCCTGCGATTGCACTGGTTTCTTTAGTGTTTGATTCTTCTAATTACAATTCATGGAGCCGTTTAATACTCACTGTGTTGAGTGCAAAGAACAAGGTTGAATTTGTGGATGGTTCAATTGTTAGACATGCAACGAATCATGTACTTCACACAGCTTGGAAGAGATATAATAACATGGTGGTTTCCTGGCTAGTTCATTCAGTCTCACCTTCAATCAGGTAGAGCATACTGTGGATGGATGATGCACGAGATATATGGAAAGATTTAAAATCAAGGTACTTGAATGGTGATCTGTTGAGAATTTTTGAGCTTCAACAAAATATGAAATCCATTAGACAAGGTGATAATACCATAACTGATTATTTTACAATGCTACGAGTTATATGGGATGAATTAGAAATCGGCATAATCCTTTTTGCATATGTGACCCAAAGTGTATGTGTGATGCTCTTAATAGTGTTATGGAAAGGAAGAAACAAGATCAAGTTATGTGGTTTCTTTGAGGTTTAAATGACCAATTCAGCACTGTGAGATCCAATGTACTGATGATGGATCCATTGCCTAGCATAGCAAAGGTATTTTCATATGCAGTTCAACAAGAAAGGCAGATCAATGGTAATGATTTGATGGAAAGCTCTAGTTTGATCAATGCAACAAGCATAGCTTCATCAAATTCATGTACTTACTGTGGAAAAGATCATCACATAGTGGATAGATGCTATAAGAAAAATAGATTTCCTCCAAATTATGCTTTCAAAGGAGGAAGAGGCAGCCAAGGTAGAGGGAATTCTGGTGGTAGAGGAGGCAAGGTTTGCACTTACTGTGGAATTGCCAATCACACAGTAGATGATTGCTACAAAAAACATGGATATCCTCTTGGACACAAGTTTTACAAGTCTGTTAATGCTGTTAAAGAAGAATGTGATGATGTTGTTTTGGAGAGAAATCAAGAAGAACAAAATGATGAAATGAAGTTAACTTCTCAGCAGTATAAAGCTTTGATGACACTGCTACAACAACAAAATTTGGCCCATAACAACTCACATGTGAATCAAATTGGAACAGTCACTAGTTCAACTGGTACCAATAACATACACAAAGGTAAAATTTTATCTATTACATGCAATGTAAGCAAGTCCAGTCCAAATGAATGGATTCTAGATTTAGGAGCAACTGACCATGTCACAACCTTTTCTCATCTTTTTTCTTCTTGCAAAAAGACAGATCCCATAATTGTTAAACTTCCCACTGGTCACACAGTTAGTGCAACTCATGCAGGCAAAGTTCAATTGTCTTAGTTTCTATATCTTGAGGATGTTCTGTACATATCTACTTTTCAGTTCAACTTGATTTCTATATCTAAGTTGCTTTCTTGTTTGCCTTGCAAGTTGACTTTTATGAATGATAAATGTTTCATACAAGATATGCAGAACCCACAGATGATTGGTACAATTGATGTGATGGGAGGTCTTTATAAGCTCAAAATGCTTCCTTTCAGCCTCAACAAGGAGTCTAATTCCAGCTGTACCACAAATTTGTTTCTTCTAGTGTATCAACACTTTCATGTAATGAAGTTTTCATAGACTTGTGGCATTTTAGACTTGGTCATCCTTATTTTGAAAGGTTATTGTTGTTAAAACAGTCCTATCCCTTTCTTACTTCAGACAAACACTTTGTATGTGATACATGTCATCATTCAAAATAGAAAAAGTTGTCTTTTCCTGACAGTAATTCTTATGCTTTCTGTGCTTTTGCTCTTATACATATTGATATTTGGGGACCTTGTCATGTGACTTCTGTGAATGGTTACAAATACTTTTAGACTATAGTAGATGATCATACAAGGTTTGTTTGGATTTTCATATTGCATTCAAAAGTTGAAACATAATACCATTTAAAGAACTTTGTCAACATTGTTGAAAGACAGTTTAACACCAAAGTGAAAACCATTAGATCTAATAATGGGTTAGAGTTTATCATGAAGCAATTTTATAATGACATAAGAATTGTTCATCAAACCTCTTGTGTTGAAACTCCCCACAAAAATGGGATTGTAGAAAGGAAACATCAACACTTACTTAATGTAACCAGGTCCTTGTTGTTTCAGTCCAATCTGCCTTCCATTTTTTGGTCTTATACTCTCATTCACTTTGCTATTCTTATTAATTGCATGCCTACTCCTTTTCTTGGTAACAAGACTCTATATGAGAAATTGTATGGAACCATGAATGATATTGATTCCTTGAAAGTTTTTGGTTGTCTGTGTTTTTCCAGTACCTTGACTTCTAACAGAAAGAAGCTTGATCCTAGAGCGACCACTTCTATTTTTCTAGGATTCAAGCCTAATACAAAAGATATATAACTCTAGACCTTAAAACTAGAGCTATTTTTGTTTCTAGAAATGTTGTCTTTTATGAGGATTGTTTCCGTTTTACTGATTAAAATAATAACCTTGATTCTATCACTGTCTTGCCTATACCCACTTCTTCATCCTGTGATATTGATGCTCAGTTGGATGATTTTCATTCTGAATCACCAAATGATCATCACCCAGATGAGTCCAACTTTACTGATTCTGATTCCTTCATCTCAAATAACAATGCTCAGACCCTTAGAAGATCCATAAGACAAGTACACAGGTCGAGAAAATTTAAAGACTTCCACATCACATATCCTTAATCAATTGTTGCCAGTCACTCTACAGGTACTAGTCTCTATCCTATTAGCTCTGTTCTCTCTTATAGAAGCTTGTCTCCTTATCACAGTGCTATTTTGTCGGTTACACAACAAGTTGAACCTCAAACATATAGTCAAGCCTCTAAAGATCCTAATTGGATTAAAGCCATGAGTGAAGAAATTAAGGCATTGGAACTTAACAATACTTGGATTCTTACTGAGCTTCCCAGTCACAAGACTGCCATTGGATGCATATGGGTTTATAAGATCAAGCATAAATCAGATGGGTCAATAGAAAGATACAAAGCAAGATTGGTAGCTAAAGGCTATACTCAAATAGAAGGACATTATTATTTGGATACCTTTTCTCCTGTGGCCAAATTGACTACAGTCAGATTGTTATTGGCTTTAACTGCCATTAATCAATGACATTTAAAGCAACTAGATGTGAATTATGCCTTTTTACATGGTGATTTAAATGAGGAAGTATACATGATTATTCCTGAAGGAATACAAGATGTTAAGCCAGGACAGGTCTGTAGACTTCAAAGGTCTTTGTATGGCCTGAAACAAGCTAGTAGGCAATGGTATGCTAGATTATCTTCCTTTCTGATTTCTCATGGGTACAAGCAATGTTCCTCTGATTATTCCTTATTCATTAAGCATGGATCTAAGACAATTAGTGCTTTGTTGATATATGTAGATGATATTGTTTTGACTGGTAATGACTTGGCTGAGATACAAAGCATTACTCATTTGTTGGACAATGCTTTCAGAATAAAAGATTTAGGAGATTTAAAGTTCTTTCTTGGTTTTGAGGTGGCCAGAAAACATTTGCTGGTATTAATATTTGTCAAAGGAAATATGCTCTAGACATTCTTAATGACAGTGGGATGCTTGGTTCCAAACCAATATCTACTCCTTCTGATTACACCACCAGATTGCACAAGCATTATGGATCTCCTCTTTCAGTTAAGGATGTATCTTCTTACAAGAGATTAATTTACTTGACTAATACCAGACCTGATATTACCTATACTATGCAACATTTGAGTCAATTTGTTGCTGCTTCTACTTAAGTCCATCAACAAGCTGCCTCAAGAATCCTTAGATACATTAAAGGATCTCCAGGTGCATGGATTTTTATGTCTGCCAGTAGTACCGTCCATCTGAAAGGTTTTAGGGATTCAAATTGGGGTGGTTGCATTGACACCAGAAGATCTATAACTAGTTATGCCATATACATTGGAAATTCATTGATCTTATGGAAGTCTAAGAAGCAAGTGACTGTTTCCAGAAGTTTATCAGAGGCTGAATATAGAGCATTGGTCAGTGCTACTTGTGAGCTGCAATGGCTTACTTTCTTGCTACAAGATTTTCAGGTTCATTTTCAGTAGCCTGCAACTCTGTATTGTGACAACAAATCTGCTCTCCACATTGTTGTTAACCCCGTTTTTCATGAGAGAACAAAACACATTGAAATTGACTGTCATTTAATTCAAGAGAAGGTGTTGACTGGGCTTGTGAAGTTACTTCCAATTTCCTCTGCAAATCAACTTGCTGATATCTACACCAAAGTTTTACTGCCTAGTGTTTTTCAGTTTCTGCATTCCAAGTTAGGAATGTCTAACATCCATTCCTAGCTTGAGGGGGCTCTTAGTTAGTATAGATTATCATGTAACTAGAGTTAAAGTTAGCTTAAGTGGTTAGTTTAGCTGGGTATCTTTGTAACCTCAGTTGGAGTGGTTAGTTACAAGTTTGTTCTATATGTTCTGTTTTTTAGCTAATGTAATCACAATAAATTTGATGGTAGCTAGAAGAGATTTTTTAGAAAATTCAAACTGGTTGTAAGCTTATACATACATGAACATTAATGTCTCAATTTTTTATTTTATAAATTCATATCCTTCCTTAACTTTCCATATATCACATTACTCTTTGTGTCCACTCTTTTTCTTTTTCAGCTAGCTGAATAGAAATTCCCTAGTTGCATCAAATTGAAAAGAGAAAAGAAAGGAACAAACTCAGTAAGGGGATGCACAGTTGTCGATCGTGTGAATGTGTGTGAGGCAAGCACACAAATTGAAAAAATCATCGTGGAAGTTGCCCACTAACGTTAGAGGATGGTGCCAAAGCAAGCAAGGAAGAGCAATGGCAGATAATAAGGCACCTTATGTAGGGGTTTGTCGGGTACCTTGTCATCGTGCTTGGATGAAGAAGGGAAAACAAAGGCATAAACATGTATACGGCAATTTTGGCAATACTGAAAGTGGGAGGGGCATGTTGTTGTCTGGTATTTTTTTTTTACTTCTTTTTTATTTAGTTTATTTATTTGGTATGATTTATTTCTATTATTTCATTTTTATTTGGTAAGTGAAAATGACCAAGTAAGTAAAACAAATAAGATAATTTTGAGACATAAGCGTCACTTGTTAAAATTGGCCACACATTTTCAACCTTGAATTTAAGTGGAAAAGCAAGTAAAATTCCTTTCTTGTTATTCTGAGTACCATTGGTATTTGGTACTCCTAATAAATTCCTTTTTGCTTAAAAAAAAAGTGAAAGCAAGTAAAATGATATTAATATGAGAATCTAAACCACAAATTGCTTATACTACCTTTTCGAACCTCCAATCTAGCAAATTTTGCCTAGACCACTTCATTGATTTATTAGCCTATACCAAGGTTTTTATTTTATTTTTTTAAAATCTTGTCCTACTCCTACTCTTACTTAGATTCTGGAAAAAGAACCTAAATATTGTTTTTTTCCTAATTATTTACCAATTTGGGGCTGATTCAAACTCATTTACAGAAATGGTGTACTCAAACACGCCTAAACCAGGCATGTTTGAGTCCACCATTTCCTATAAAAAGCCTCCAAAATTTACTATTTACCATTCGTTCATATTTCACCTTCTCAGTAAAAGTTGTTCTGGCTTCTCTATAGAGCTTATGAGTGGATATTTTCTGAAGCGAAGCCCTGTCAACAAGTAAGTTGATTTAACAATTTTGCATGTTATTTAATCCGTTATATTTTTTAATTAGAAAATTGTTAGGGCCATATGAATTTGTTAGCGACATAGATGTTAGGTTCATAGGAAGTTGTTAGTGTGTATGTTGGTTTAATGTGTAGTGTTTAGGGTTTAGGGCTTGGGTAAAAGATTTAGGGTTTAGGGTTTAGGGATTGCGGTTTATGGTTTAGCATGTGTGTTGTAGGGTGTTAGTGTTTAGTGGGTTAGGGTTTGGGGGTTAGGCTTGATGGAGTTTAGGTTAATTGGACATTTGGGGTTTAGGGTTTATGGTTTAGGGGGTTTAGGTTCATGTTTGAGTGTTTAGGGTGTGTGGATTACGGTTTAGGGTTGATGAGGTTTAGGTTAATGGTTTAGTGTTCAGGGTGTGTGGACTTATGGTTTAGGGTTTAGGGGGGCAAAGGAACCTAAATATTAGTTTTTTCCTAATTATTTACCAATTTTGGGCTGGTTGAAACTTATTTATAGGAAATGGGTAGGTCAAACAAGCCTAAACCAGGCGTGTTTAAACATGCCCAGGCTAGGCGTGTTTAACACGCCTGGTTTAGGCGTATTTGTCCTACCCATTTCCTATAAAAAGCCCCAAATCCAGGCATGGTTCTCCACATCTTGCATTTTAGTGCTTTTTCCTCATTTCCAAATTTGCTATCATTCTAATGATTTTGCCTTGTATAGGGATATTTGAAGTTGTTTTTGTTGACGGCAAGAAATGAGTTCAAGTAGTAATTTTGTTCGTGTTATCTTATATTTTAATGGAAGAAAAGTTAACGGACAACAAGGTGTTGTTTTTGAAGGGGATAAACGACCAACCCTTATCAAGCGAACCTCAACAGTGAGTGAATTGCATGAGAAGATACGAAAAAGTTAGGTCTAAATGTCAACCCATGTATCACTTTACTGACGGCAAGATTATGGCAACACGAACAATACTTGGGGTTTCAGATACTGGATGATGAAGACATACAATTGGTAATGGAAGAATTTTTCAACCAGGCAAGGAAAGATTTTCTGGAGTTGTACATGGATTTTATAGAAGCAGAGGATGTTGTTTTACCCATCCAGGCAGTTGCACATAATACATCATCATATCTTACCGGAGGGGTAAACGTGTCCGAGGAGGATTCACATGACCCAACTTGGGTCATGGGTGATGATGAAGAGGATGATGATGATGATGAAAATATCTCAATGGAAGATCGGCTTCTTGAGGAGGATGCTAGTGCGTTGGATAATGATGAGGATGCTGGTGTGCATGGGACTGCATTCCAGGAAGATATTAATGTGGGGTCATCTCAAAGTCGTCATCATGCAGAGGCTGGATCCAGTCGACCAGAAGAAGGTGTTGAAGGTTTGTTACTTGAGTAAATGAATTAGAATGTGGGGTCAACTTAGGTTATTCATTTTTTGGAAGGAATTTGTTTTGTTATTTAATTTGGCTGATATTATTTATTAAAACTGACTTTCAATGTACAGGTGTTGAGGTGATTCCTTTTTGGGATGGAATTCCTCATTATACATATATTGATTGGAATTACCCAACCGAAGAAGATTCTTTTAGCAGTTCTGGTTCGGGTTCAGGATCAGTGCAAGGTCCATGGAAAATAGGGGATGATTTGTTTGTTAAACAGGAATTTGACTCGAAAAAGGAAGCGCAAATAGCAATTAAGCATAACTTGATGAATGAGCATCAAGAAGCAACTGTAGTTGAAAGCAGGCCTGTCAGGTTTTCCATTAGGTGTGTTGCGTATAATGATGGTTGCCCTTGGAGGGTTAGGATTATTAAACCAACATACGGTGAGAAAATGGCTTGTTTCAAGATGGGGTGGCAAACACAATTGCTTGAATGATCATATTTCACAGGGTCACAGACAGCTTGATTCTAACATCATTGCTTCACTAGTAGTAGGTATGTTTTTATTGAATGTGCTTTATATGGAAAATATAGTTGGGTTTAAAGTATCTTGTTGATGTGAATGTTACACTTTTTTGTTAGGAATGATGGAGGAACCGTCAGTGTCAATCACATTGGTTCAAGAGAGGATAACCAATACGTATGGATTTAAAGTTTCATATCGAAAGGTCTGGTATGCGAAGCAGAAAGCAATAGCAATGGTTTATGGGGATTGGGAAGAATCCTATGCATTCCTACCCAGGTGGTGCAACTACATGCTTCGTTTTTCACCAGGTTCTTATTTTGATATTCAAACAAATGAATATTTTGTGGCAAATCGACTGATACGGGCAAAACGCGTGTTTCATCACATCTTTTGGACTTTTAGACAGTGTTGCGAGGCTTTTAACTTTTGCAAACCCATCATTCAAGTTGATGAGACTCATTTATATGGCAAGGATAAAGGAAAACTGTTGATTACCATAAGTCAAGATGGAAATAATGAATGTGTGCCATTGGCATTTGCCATTGTTGAGGGGGAGACACTGGAAGCTTGGAATTACTTCCTTTCTAACATTCGCTTCCACGTTACCCGTATGCAAAATATATGTATGATTTCAGATCACCACCGGAGTATTATATCTGCTGTTGAGAGTCATGCTGGTTGGCAACCACCTTATGCGCATCACGTGTTTTGCCTGCGTCATATTGTTAGTAATTTTAATCAAAGGTTCAAGGATACAAGATTGAAGAAGACCTTCATGAATTTAGGTGAGTTAACAAATCTTTGTGATATATTTACCTAAGATAAATCTGTAAACGGAATTATGTTAGTGTATTTTATTATTATGCAGGTTATACTCCCTCTATGATCGATTTTGACATCGGATTTGCACGATTTCGTGATACCAGTCCTGAGGTTGCATAATGGATTGATTCCATCCCCAAGGAGAAATGGACATGTGCATATGATGTAGAGGGGAGAAGATACGACCACATGACAACAAACTTGACTGAATCAGTTAACAGAGTGTTGAAGGGAGCGAGGAACATGCCTATCACTGCTACTGTCAAACACACATACACCCGACTGGTTCAGTATTTTGTAGGCAGGGGTCAGGCAGTTGCCGAACAGCTTTAGCATTCACAACGATATTGCAAAAATGTGGTTGATGCTATGAGGCGTAATTAGTCCCTTGCTACAGGCCACCATGTCATCACATATAACGTTGATCGAACATTATTTCAGGTAGAGGATGGATGCGAAATGTCATATTTAGTGTCCCTTGTCGAGCGTCTTTGTCAGTGTGGGAAGTTTAAGGCATTCAAATACCCATGTAGTCATGCCGCAGCTGCTGCTTTACATGTACGTCAAAATCCTTTTCAGTATGTGGATGACGTGTTCCTTGTAAGTAGCTTGGTTCAGGCCTATTCAGTGCCATGGCAGCCAATAGGTAATGAATGGGCTATTCCACCGAGTGAAGATCTAGTCGTCATACCTAACAGGTCAATGCTGCGTGCCAAAGGTCGTCCAAGGTCCACTAGAATACGCAACGAGATGGACGAAGTCGAAACATCTCAGAGACATATGAGGTGTGGTATTTGTAAGCAAGTTGGCCACAATCGGAGAGCTTGTCCTACTCGTGGGGGTACTTCATGATTTTGTAATTGGTTGTATGTTTGTTTAATTAGTTATATGTTAATGTATAACATAATCAGATATGTTCAATTACCTTTGTATTTTGTTTTATTTGAATAGCTTTTAATTCTAATCATGTTTGTTTAATTAGTTGTATGTTAATGTATTTGATGTATAAATATGTTGAATGAACACTGTCATATAAAGAAGGACCTGCTTGGCAATCACTCTGTTTCTCTTTCTTTACCCTAATCAATTTGTAGAGTCCCTCAGTCCCATTGTCGTTGTCTTCTGTCCCGTGCCCCAGTCAACCTCTCCAACGTGTAAAGATCGCTGCTTTATTCTAATGGATTGTTTTGTTTTTCTTTCATTTTTGCCTATGACGTGTTTGTGTTTATGCTTCTTCTTTTTATCATTTTTAATTTGGGGATGCAGAAAGAAGGAAGAAGTAGTAGTTGCTACTTGATATGGCCCCAAAGAGGAAGCGCCAGGCAATGCCTTTTGTTTTTCATCCAATGCATCTCATTCATTAGGGATTCTCCCTTCACAGTTTTGATGACCTTAATTTTGTATATTTTTTAATCACTGCCATTACATAGGGAGGTGGACAGGGAGTGGCCTGCTCTGGAGATAAGGGTCGGGGATGCTCAATGAACACTATCATATGGGATCTCACATAATACGTCGTGACTGAAGATGCCTAAGACATAGGGCATGACTGAAGATGCCTAACACATGGGGCGTGATTGAACACGCCTAACAAATTGGTCATGACTAAACACGCCTAACAAGGGCGTGATTGAAGATGCCTAACAAGGGCGTGATTGAACACGCCTAAGTAGGGTGTGATTGAACACGCCTAACTAGGGCGTCATTGACCCCTATATAAGGCAGACACTACCACAAAACACACCACTACCACACAACACACCTCCAGAAGCAAAATTTAATCTGAATAGCATGGCATTTTTAGGAGAAACAAGCAGTCAGTCAATTGATAATTCCAAATTAGCATTCAGAATGTCCATCCACAGTTGAAGGATAACCAGAATAACATAGAGCATAATCTTTAGTACCTTTAAGGTATCTCATCAGCCTACTGAGGGCATCCCAATGCTCTTTACTAGGATTACTAGTGAAATGACTCAACATGCCAATTGCAAAGGCTATGTCAAGTCTAGTGCAACTCATAGCATACATGAGACTACCTATCAGTTTTGAGTACTTTAACTGATCCACACTGGTCCCTTCATTAGGACTCAGTCTTTTGTTATAATCATATGGTGTCTCACTCGGTTTACACTCACTGTATCCCCAGGTAGAAAGTAGCTGCTCAATATAATGAGTTTGGCTAAGGGAGATAACTTGCCTTTCAAAGCGCTACTTTCATACCGAGAATGGTATTAGCTATACCAAGATCTTTCATGTCAAATTCTCTAGCTAAAGTAGTTTTCACATCACTCACTATAGAATGATCGAAGCCAAGAATTAACATGTCATCAACATATAAGGATATGATGACTATCTTATTTGACATGAAACGATAGTAAAGGCATTTATTTGAATAACTGGACTGAAAACCATAGCTCTTTACCACCTTGTCAAACTTAAGATGCCACATCTTAGGTGCTTGTTTAAGACCATACAAAGATTTGTTCAATTTATGAACTTTTTTCTCAAGGCCTTTCATGACATACCCTTCAGGTTATTCCATGTAGATTTATTCATTTAACTCTCCATTTAAGAAGGTTGTCTTTACATCCATTTGATGCACTACAAAGTGTTCAATAGATGAAAAAGCAAGAAGAATTCTTATAGTTGACAGATGACATACAGGTGAATAAACATCAAAAAAGTCTATTCCACTCTATTGCTTAAAGCCTTTAGCTACTAAACGTGCTTTATATCTAGCTATTGATCCATCACTATTCAATTTCTTCTTTAGTACCCACTTATAGCCTATAGCCTTAACCCCTTTTGGCAAATTGACTAGCTGCCAAGTGTGATTCTGTAGCAAAGAACTCATTTCATCATCTATGGCTTCTGCCCACAGTAAGGATTCCCTAAATCTCATTGCTTCTTGATAGGAGAATGGATCACCCTCTATATGGTAAGTGACAAAGTCCTCACCAAAACTCTTAGAGACTTTATCTCTTGTAGATTTTCTAACTGGGATTGGTTCAATAGCCAGTTGTGTGAGATTAGTGTCAGAAGGACAAGCTATAGATTCTACAGGAGATTCTGAAATCATATCTGTAGATCCAAAACCTTTCAAGTCAAGATTGCTAATAAACTTGTACTCAAAGAATTCTGCATCTCTAGATTCTATCACTGTATTAGTAGATAGATCCAAAAATCTATTTGCAGCACTATCTTCTGCACTTCCTAGATATACACAAGTAGTTGTTCTAGGCCACCTTAGGCCTTTTAGGATCTTGTATCCTTACATAGGCAACACAACCCCAAGTTTTAAGGGTATCATATCTACAAGGACGTTTATGCCATATCTCATAAGGTGTCTTAGACAATTTAGAGTGCGACAACCTGTTTAAGATGTGATTAGCAGTTAAAACAACTTCTCCCCAATAGGAGGAAGGCATGCTAGCTGTAAGTAACATAGAATTTAGCATTTCAATTAAACTCTGCAACACCATTTGATTGGGGTGAGTAAGGAGCAATAGTTTCAAGTATTATGCCTTCCAAAGCACAAAATTCTTTGAACCCAGTCATTGTATATTCTCCTCCTCTATCACTCCTAAACCTCTTAATTTTCAAATTAAGTTGATTTTCAACTCTAGATTTAAAAACCTTAAACTTCTCAAAAGCCTCAGCTTTCGATTTCAACAAATAAACATGACAATATCTAGAGAAATCATCTATGAATGTGATTAGGTACTTCCGTCCCCCTCTGGTGACATAGTTTTTAAAGTCACAAAGATCATAATGTATAAGCTCAAGAAGTGTTGTGCTTTTAGAAACCGACTTAAAAGGTTTTCTAGTGATCTTAGTCTGTGCACACACTTCACATTCGTCAAATCGAATAGAAGTATCTAATCGAATGTTGTGAGTTTTAAATAAATGTTGCATTTTCCTATAGTTCACATGTCCAAGTCTATTATGTAATAATTTTGGATCAATCAAAGTAGAACTAACATGCTTTATGCTATCAGTATCTAAACTCAATCTATACATGCCATTGATCATAAATGCACAACCAAAGTAGCATGAGTTAACAGATAAAGTTACTCTACCATTCATAGTTGAACATTTACGGGTAGAGTTCAATAAATTAAGGTTCGATAGTAGGTGATCCACGAGTCGAACAACAATCGTTAAGATAAGACTTTGTTACTATTTTAGAGTGAGTTATATGTCTAATTCAACCCAACAAATCTAAATTATAGAGTGAGGGAATTACCTCACTTATATACACTAATTTAGGCATATTTCTAGCAAATATGAGATTTCCAACAGGAAATTATCATATATCAAATTCTTTAGAACATTTTAATAGAGGTGAAAGTGAGTACAAGTACTGTAAAAAGAAAAAAAATGGAAAAAATTATACAAGTATATGTACCTTTTCAATGAGCATCTGTGGTCTTAAATTGTGTGGCTTTCTTTTGACCAAAGCCCTCAAAACAACACTGCAAACACTTGCAATCAGAGCAGCTAAATCTGACAAACCTTGTTGAATCACTAGTTGTGATGTGGCTATCTGGTCGGTGGTAGCCATCGTTGCCTTCACAGCCACCACTGGTTTTCTTTCTCCTTTCACAGAACCTATGTTATGATTTTCATTCAAACTAGCCCTACTTTGGTACCGTACACAATTCATGCACAAAGAATTAGAAGAAGTAGGAGGAGCAAGTTGAATTGGCCTAGAGGAATGCAACAATAATCTAGTGGTTGTTGCCATTCACAACTTAATTGAGTTGAGTTTGGTCGAGGCATGTTTGGGGTGAGTTAATTTGGCACATGCTAAACTTTTGAATGGACTGTGAAACTTGCAGCGAACTTGCACATGCAAATTTGGGTTTCCGCTTTCCAAAACGTGTGGGCCCTCTTGTGTTTTGCATCGAACACGTCTCGCATTTGTATTTTTTTTTAAGATCTTTATGTGTACTTCAGACATCGCAAGCATATTTTTAAATCTGAATTAGTTTTTGACTTTTCGAGCAGGCACTTTTTTTTCAAATCACATAAAATTATAATTTTAACAAAGGCAAAAAAATTAAAATAATACACTTTTAATAAAAAAAATTGCAAATTTGAGACTGTTTTGAAACTATTTATAAATATGGGGCTGTCAAACACGTCCAAATTAGGCGGGTTCAGTCACGCCAAATTTGGGCGTGTTACCCCCATGTGTCACGTCAAAATTAGACGTGTTACCCCCGTTACGATACATGACACGCATGCATGAATTGGTAGTGATGTTAATTATATAAACTTCAAACGATCATAACTTTTAATAGAAATGTTTGATTGAGGCGTACGAGATGTCAAAACGCTCGAAATTCAAAGAGGAAGCCCTGAAAAATCCCCGAAGGGGATTTGTTCAACTATTTTTTTCCGAAAAATGCCTCTAAGTAGGTCAAAATTAGGATTTAGGATTCAATCATCCCAAAATTTCCTTGTTTTTCTACTTTTTTAATTATTTAATTAGTTCATTTAATGTTATTTTTTACTTTTTTTAATTATTTCTCTCAATTTTGAGCATTTTGACATATTGTACACCTCGATCGGACATTTCTATCAAAAGTTAGACCATTTGAAGGACATATCCTACGCCTAAATTATATTAATTTTTTTGCCGACATTAACTATTATACTTTACCCCAAATAATATAATGAATTTTTTTTAATTTAGACAAGTGTCATATGCATATGCAATTTGAAATAGATTTTTTCTTATCAACTATTTCGATGTTCTTCTTTGAGTTGAGCTGTAACGACCCGCCTCATCGCTACTGTATCATGTCCTTAATCATGTTTTTAATCACGATTTGTAATTGAGAATCCCTTTAAGTTGATTTCAAAAAAAATAGTAGTAAATTTTTTGCATGGGCATAATTAATATCACGAAATTATAATGTAAACATTCCATGATGTAACACATCAAAATACTTGGGGGTGTGTGTGTGTGTGTGTGTCTATATATATATATATATCAGAACCTAATTTGATGGTGATTACAAAAAACCATGTTTGAATTGTACAAAATTTTCAAAAGAAAAAAATGATTTAATTGTCGGGGTGTAACTAGCAAAATAATGAGGTGTAGCCATTAGAACAATGAGTGTAACTAGCAAAACACAACCCTTGTCTGGGATTTAATCCATAAACATCCCGGCCACTCGGCGGCTCCAACCAACATAGGTCATCTTCCCGGTCACCTACTACTGCACATCTGCTCACACAAACATGGTTTGTAATCATCACAGGTACCAAGCCACAAGGTACAACAAAGCAAATGTGAGTTCATCATGTAAAATAATAAGTAATAGATAACATCAGTTATGAAAAAACCATTCGGTTATCACATTATCACAACAATATTCAAGCATTCATCACGCAATCAGCTATAGACAACCCGTCCAAAAACATTTCACTATCCATTTTATGATGACTAGTCATGATGCATGCTTCTAACTTTTCTCTCAGAATGCAATGTGGTACCATCTCCGGAAATAGGCCAAATCCATGGTCCGAATGATAGCTGCAGTTGACATCGGGGTCACTCTGTTGTGCACAGGACTTATCCCCCATGGTGATCAACCAATAATGGGTGTCATAAGGATATCCTTACAGACGTGGCCCCCAGTACTTCTCGTACTATTATAGTCCATCATCCTATTTTCGTCATGCAAATGAAATATGTATGACCCGGCTCGGGATCTACTCGTCCTGGCTAGGATAGTGTCATACACCCCCTATGTACTTACATATGTCTCATGGGCACCATCAATGTATGGCCCGACCCAAGATCAACTCGTCCTGGCTAGGATAATGCCATACACCCCCCATGTACATATATGTTAACCCATTCTCGGGCCTACTAATGCACTGACTGTGGTCCTCATAAGGTTAACAACCCGGTCCTAGCATCTCACATCTATACATAGAATATTACCACGACACCATCAAAGTATGGCCCGACATGGGATCTACTCGTCCTGGCTAGGATCATGCCATACACCCCTGTGGGTATTTATGTATATCCAAATGCATTTAAATTACCATGGGCACCATTAATTCATTTAATATCTCAAGCCATCACATAGGCTAAGCTCAACGTAATAACATTCGTCATTCATAAACATTACAAACAAGTGAATAAGTGTGAAGTATTAGGTGTCTGGGTTGGGACTTGGACATATTGTCCTAAAGTAAGAATCTAAACAAGGTCAGACATAGCATTATGTAAATTGATTACATAAGCGTTGTAATTGATTATAACAGCTAGCGCTTGCAAGAATCAAGGTTGTCTGGGTAAGGGAACTCGGTAGTTCTCAAAGAAAAGGTACGAGCTTTACCGAGTAAGGAACCCAGTAACTCTTTTCCCGAGAAGATACGAGCTCTGCGGAGTAAGGGACCTAATAGCTCCTAAAGAAAAGGTACAAGCTCTACCGAGTAACGAACCCGATAGCTCTATTCCTGAGAAGGTACGAGCTCTGCCAAGTAAGTAACCCGGTAGCTCTTAAAGAAAGGTATGAGTTCTGTCGAGTAAGTAACCCGGTAGCTCTTAAAGAAAGGTACGAGCTCTACCAAGTAAGTAACCCGGTAGCTCTCTCTCTCAAAGTAACTTGAGCTTAACAGCTCCAAAGTACAACCCCGGGTAAGGAACCCAGTATACTGACGTCCACCAACAAGGACTAAGTTACGTCCTGCATGCATAGATGCATGTTATGTAAACCGCTCAACCCATCTCGGTAGCCGATATTACAAACAAAGGTTTGACACATATATGGAACTCGGCCAACCCTTCCCGGTAGTCGACATCATAAACAAAGGTTTGACGCATATATGTAACTTGCCCAACCCGACTTACCCAATCTGGTAGTTGTCTTCTTCCAAAACATATCACATAAAAACTTCATCAATTTATTTCACGCAAAACATTAGAACACGTATACGTACTACATCTCAACTATGATATCTAAAACCATTATCAACACAATAAACTCCCCTTACCTGGACAAGAATTCCTTTCTTTCAAACTAACGTGAGTTTCCTTTGAACACAAATTCTCACAGCAACCAGGAATGAAAGGGATTAAGCTCTGTTCATGAGTTCCTCTTAACGTAGAGGTTTTTCTGGTGCAACTATGGTGGTTCTTGAGAGTTAAAGGTGGTATAGAGGGTTGATGAAGAGAGGTTTCTGGGTGCAAAAAGTTTAGAGAGAGAAAAGAAGAGAAATGCGTTCAGAAGTGAGAATGAATCATGCTTCTGCTTCGTGTACTGTTATTTATAGACAAGGATACTAAGGCAAGTTGCCAACAAGCGTGAACAGATAGCTATCACAGCCACCATAGTTGCCAATCTTGCATGATCAAACAGCTACCATAGCCACCGTCGTTATTACTATGCGTGTACGAACAGCTAGTTTAGCCACAAAATTTGACTTATCTCCCTTACACACAAATTCCCATCCAAAACACTTTAACAAATTGCAAGAATTATCTTTCAAGCACAAATACCAATGCACAGCCATTTGCAAGAATTATATTAAACAATTAAGCAACGTAAAATATCTATCAGATTGTAAATTTTCAGGGTGTTACATGAGCACTCACATGTCTAGTTGGTATTTGGTAATATATTAGCTTCTGGCTTAGTAGTTTTCTTTATTTGATAATTTGTTGTTTTTATAACTGAATTCCATAAAAATGCTATCTAATTTAATTTTACGAAACATTACTTTTCATGAAAATAACTTGTGTCTAGATATACTTTTTGAGTTTTTGATTTTGGTTCAATTTTTTTTTTAAGATTTGAGTCAAAATTCAATTTAATCTGTTCAAATTACTGTATATAATTAAATATTTATATAATTTTTAATTCACCCATGATTTTTTAAGTTGATGTTTTTATTTTTTATATCTTAATTTTCCTATATTGTCATGCTAATATCTATTTAATATAAAATATTGTTTAAGAAAGAATCTGATATATTACATGAAAAGTTAGACCATTTGAAGGACATATCGTACGCCTAAATCCTAATTTTGACCTACTTAGAGGCATTTTTTGGAAGAAAAAAATAGTTGACCAAATCCCCTTCGGATATGATCCCTGAGGAAATGATGTCTTATCTCAATATGTTTGGTCCTTGAATGCATAATTGGATTCTTGGATATGTTGATGGCACTTGTATTGTCACAAAGCAGGGGAATCTCCTTTAGCTCAACACCAAAATCTAGTAGTTGTTGTTTTAGCCAAAGACTTTGTGCACAACAGCTTCCAGCAGAAATATACTCAGTTGACAAGGCAACACGGGATTTCTTCTTGCAGTGCCAAGAGATGAGTGAGCTGCCTAACAAGTGGCATGTACCACTAGTGCTTTTCCTATCCAATTTGCAATCTGCAAATCAGAATCAGAATATCCAATTAAGTTGAGAGATGCACCTTTAGGATACCATAGTCCAACTCTTGGTGTAGACTTGAGATATTTGATGATCCTTTTGACTGCAGATAGATGTGACTCTTTGGGATTTGCTTGGTATCTAGCACACAAGCATACACTTAACATAATGTCAGGTCTACTTGCAGCTAAGTATAACAAGGATCCAATCATTCCTCTATATTTAGACTCATCAACACTTTTTCCTTTGTCATCTAAATCAAGATAGGTTGATGTAGCCATTGGAGTTGTAGCATCCTTGCTCTTATCCATTTCAAACTTCTTGATCATTTCCAGACAATACTTAGCTTGACTAAGGAAAGTTTCATTCTTCAGTTGCTTGACTTGTAGTCCTAGAAAGAATGTGAGCTCCCCATCATTGACATCTCAAACTCACTCTGCATTGAGACAGAAAATTCTCTGCACATAGATTGATTAGTTGAACTAAATATAATGTCATCCACATATATTTGAACCAACAAGATATCATCTCCTCTTTTCTTGATGAACAAGGTTTTGTCAACTTGTCCTCTTATGAAAGATTGGTCAAGCAGAAATTTGCTCAATCTCTCATACCAAGACCTTGGTGCTTGTTTCAAACCATATAAAGTTTTTCTTAATTTGAAAACATGGTTAGGATATTTGTAATCAATAAATCCAGGAGGTTGGTCTACATATATTTCTTCCTCAATGTAACCATTTAAAAATGCACTTTTAACATCCATTTGAAACAATTTAAAGTTCATCAAACATGCATATGCAAGCAACAACCTAATGGCTTCTAACCTAGCAACTGGAGCATAGGTTTCATCATAGTTTATGCCTTCCTCTTGGTTATATCCTTTAGCAACCAATCTAGCCTTGTTTCTTACTATGATGCCACTTTCATCAAGCTTGTTTCGAAAAACCCACTTTGTGCCAATAGGTTTATGAGTAGAGGGTCTAGGAACTAATTCCCAACCTTGGTTTCTTTTGAATTAGTTCAATTCATCATGCATAGCCATCAACCAATGTTCATTCATCAAGCAAAGCTTGATCAATGCTCTTTGGTTCAATCTGTGATACAACAGCCATAGTACAATAAAGATTTCTTAAAGAGGATCTAGTAGAAACTCCATTGGATACTTCCCCAATTATATTGTCAAGGGAAAGGTCTTTAGTTGTTCTCCAATCCGTGTGCTTTTGTAATGGTGTTGACTGTTCCAATTCGTCATTTGGTCCTGCTTTTTCATTCATCATTTAGATCATTACATTGTAGAAATTCTTCCATTGGTCCTGCATCAATATCACATTTCAATTCCTCCTTGGAGGGGTTAGACTCATCACATATAACATGGACAAATTCCTCAATACACAATGTTCTTTTATTAAAGATCCTATAAACTTTACTTTGCAAAGAGTAACCAAGAAAAATAGCTTCATTAGCTTTAGAATCAAATTTGCCAAGAGAATCTTTACCATTGTTTAAAACAAAACACTTGCAACCAAAAGCTCTAAAATGTGATATGTTTGGTTTCCTTCCTTTGTATAGCTCATAAGGGGTTTTCTTCAAAATAGGCCTTATGAGAATCCTATTCAAAGTATAACAAACCGTACTTACTGCATCAGCCCAAAAGTGTTTAGGCAAATTTGTTTCATTTAGAAGTGTTCTTGCACCTTCCTCAAGGGATCTGTTTTTCCTCTCCACAACACCATTTTGTTGGGGTGTTCTTGGAGCTGAAAAATTGTGATTAATTCCAAATGCTTCGCAAAACTTTTCAAAGTATTCATTTTGGAATTCTCCACCATGATCGCTTCTAATTAAAACAATATTGCATGTTTTTTCATTTTGAATGATCTTGGCTAACTTTCTAAAAGCAATGAATGCATCACTCTTGGATCTTATGAATAAAGTTCATGTGTATCTTGAGTAATCATCTACAATAACAAGCCCATAGAAATTACCCCCTAAGCTCATGGTTCTAGAATGACCAAATAAATCCATATGAAGCAATTCAAGGGGTCTAGAAGTAGAAATAACATTTTTACTTTGAAAAGAATTCTTTGATTGTTTCCCTTTTTGACAAGCTTTGCATATTTTATCCTTCTCAAACTTAAGCTTAGGCAAGCCTATGACCAAATCCTTCCTAACAAGCTTGTTCATATGATGCATGTTTATAAGACTAGCTCTCCTATGCCATAACCATGTTTCATTAGTTTTACTTACAAGGAAGCTAGTGTTGTGAATGAATGAATGCATGCTCAATGGATAGAACATAAATGTTACCCTTTCTCTTACCAACATGGATAGCCTCACCATTTTTACCATCACAAATAAGACAACAATTGTCATTGAAGGAGACCTTGAGTCCTTTATCGCATAGTTGACTTATGCTTAGGAGGTTGTGCTTCAATCCTTCGACATAAAGCACATTCTTTATCTTTGTTTTGAAGCTATCTCCTATATTACTTTCTCCAATGATCTTTCATTTATCATTATCACCATAAGTGACATATCCTCCATCTTTAAGAGTCAAGTTTGTGAGCATGGACATGTCACCTGTCATGTGCCTAGAGCAACCACTATCAAGATACCATAATGCTGATTTTGCTCTTAGACACACATGCAAAAGTCAATTTAAGTAACAAAGAAAGGTTCCCAATGTGGGTTGGGTCCATAGGGGTTAGTTGGCTTCCTTTTTCTCTTAGGCACCCATATGCATTCACCATTAGGCACATATTATCTCCTAGCATAGCACCTAATAGATGTATGACCTTTCTTCATGCAATAATTGCAAGTAATAGTATTTGATGCCTTTTCAGAATGAGCCAATTGATGATACTTGACTTTGGAAATGCCTCTTTGATTTTTTTGTTTTGGTGGTACAAACTTTGTTTTTCCAAAAGAATTTGATCCATGTTTATAACCCAAACCAGACGTATCTCCAGCATACTTTTGAACACTAAGCATTTGATTCAAACTACATTTTCCTCTACAGAGTCTTTTCAAAAGATCAACCAAGTAAGAATTTTCTAAAAGTAAAAGCATGTACTTTTCACCTTGACTTTTTTTGTAATCATCAAATTCTTTTTGTAAAAGATTGCATTTATTAACATTTGATGTTGATAAGGCACATACACATCCATTTGCATTGTAACTTGAAATTAGCTTTTCATTTGCTTCTTTCAAATTACAAAGTTTAGATTGCAATTCAGCAATTTTGGTAACATGCCATTTGAGATTACCTTTCAGCCTATTATTGGTTTGTGCAAGCTTTTAGGCCTCTTCATGCATCTCATGGAAAACATCAACAATATTATCATTTTCATAATTTACCTCAGATTCAGCACTTGAGAATTCTTCATCGTCACTTAATGTGGAAGTGAAACAAACATTTGCTTATTCATTCTCACTCGTTGATTCAGAGGTTGTTGAATCATTGTCTTCCCATGCTATATATGCCTTCTTTGACTTCCCTTCTTTCTTTGTCTTCCTCTCACCTTGTTGCTTCTTCAAAAAGATTGGACATTCAGATTTAATGTGTCTGGGCTTACCACATTCAAAGCAAGTGAAGATGGTGGAGTTTTTGTTGTTGTTTTTTTTTTTTTCTTGTTGAACTTTGACAGCTTTTTGTTGTTGTTTCTTCTTATGAACTTGCTGAATTTCTTCAATATTAGGTTCATGTGTTCATCACATTCATCTTCACTTGAGTCTTATTCCTTTTCCTCATGAGTTGATGCAGTTTTCAAGGCTATACTCTTGTGTTTCTTTTCTACATCTTCTGCATGTGTTAGTTGAGACATTTCAAGTTCATATTCAAGAAGCTTACCAAAAAGTGCAGCCATGGAAATCTTGGATAGATCTTTGGATTCCTTGATTGTTGTAACTTTTGGTTGCCATGGTCTTGTGAGACACTTCAGTATTTTGATGTTCAACTCTTCAGCATCAAAAATCTTCCCAAGACCAAGAAGATGGTTAACAATGTGAGTGAACCCTGTTTGCAGCTAAGATATGTTTTTAGTATTTCTCATCTTGAACATTTCATATTCATGAATCAATGCATGCTTCCTTGACCTCCTTACTTCATATGTTCCTTCATGAGTTACCTCCAACATCTCTCACATTTCTTTTGCACTTTGACACCTAACAGTTCTAAAGAATTCGTCAGAAGAAAAAGCAGATGTAATCATGTTTTTAGCTTTAAAATCATATTGTACAACTCTCTTTTCTGCATCTGTCATCTCATCCCACTCCTTGGGAATTCTTTCATTATCAAAAAATTTTGTAGGAATCAAAAGACCTTTCTCAATAGCATTCCAAGCACATGGGTCATTTGATTGAATGAAAATCTACATACGATTTTTCCAAAAACTGAAATGCTCTCCCTCAAACATCGGAGGACGATGGAGAAAGGCTCCCTCTTTAAAAGTTATTTGTGTTGTATTCATTTTCTTTGAAAAGAAAGTGATCTTGAATAACTTTCAAGAACCAGCTGTTGATACCAATTGAAAACAATTGAAAACAATATGAATACACTCAAATACCAAGAGGGGGGTGAATTGGTATAATCTTGACCTTTTAAAACTTTATCAAATCAAAGTATAAGGATCTTAATCACTTTTTTTAAAACCAATCAGACTTTGATTCAATCAAACCACTCAGTCCAAGATTCCAATGACCAAAACTTACACTTGCTGAGTAATGAAGAAATCACAATTATCAAGAGATCAAGATAGCAAGATAGCAAGAAGAGATGGAACAATAAATTGTAACACAAGCACATATACTGGTTCACTTCTCAAGAGAAGCTACATTTAGTTCTTCTAATCAAACTAGATTAGAGTTCCACTAAATCAAATATGTTCTTTACAAGCAATTACAAGTGATCTTCTTTATCAACCCTAGACAAAGAATCAAAATTCTAACACCCTATTAGAAATCAAATCACAAAGACTCTGAGAACCCTACTCAGATCTTTCCCTAGAGAACACTACTCTAGACAACTTTAAAAAATCTATTTGACTTTAGCTTTACAAAAGTAATTTTCAAATACAAAATAATCTACAAGAGAGACACAACCTGTGATCCTCAATGGATGAATGAATATCACCAATTATTTCCAGGTTGCATGAATGTTTAAACCTCAGAATAGAATCTCTTGAACTTCTTTTTCAAATCTTGTCTCTAATACATCTTCAACTTATGAAGCAAAATGATCTTCTCATTTCAAACAAGATTTCTAATACTCAGAAAACTGTTTCTTGGACTTGTGAAAGCTTAGCTTGTGTTGGGTATTTGAATTTTCTCATAGAATTAAAAGTATGATGTGTCTTTGAATCACAAACCCAAGCAGCTTTAAATAGAAAATAGTTTTAACTGACAATAATTGATTAATCTGTAAGAGTAATCGATTATTTCACCTGATGTAATCGATTAATATTACAAGTAATTGATTAAAGTGTTATTGAGCAATTCTGGAAAACTTTGATGAACAATGCAATCGATTAATACGAGATGTAATCGATTAAAACAGATAGTCTCAGTTTATAATAAGCTTTAGTAATCGATTACAGATGAATGGTAATCGATTAAAGCAGAAAAGCTTTATGAATGAAATGAACTATGTAATCAATTACAAGTAAGTGGTAATCGATTAAAGTGTTCTAAATGACTTTCCTGAGTTATCATATGCTTATGTAATCGATTACAGAAACACAGTAATCAATTAAAGCAGTCACATTTGCTTTTTCAAAAACAAAGTCATGATACACTTATTTCATATGCAACATGGAATCATTCATCCTTTTCTCAAAACATGTATGCACGATTATGACTATGATTTATGCAATTCAAGGATCTCAGGTTAAGCCTCTTTAACATTTTAAATAAGTTACAAATGCCTTCAATTGAATGACATGTAAAAAGCTAAAACCTAAAGGCTTCTTCATCATCCTTGATCAGCTTTGATGATTATCCTTGATTAGCTCCCCCTGTAACCAACACTTTACACCCAGTGGAATGTCTATATAGACTTCCTCCTCCAAGTCTCCATTTAAAAATGCATTTTTCACGTCAAATTGCTTCAAGGGCCAGTCTCTATTTGCTGCCAAAGAGATAAGAATTCGAATTGTATTGAGTTTGGCTACTGGAGCAGATGTTTCTTGGTAGTCCGCACCATATTTTTGAGTATACCCCTTTGCAACTAGTCTGGCTTTGTATCTATTGATGCACCAATCAGCTTTCAGCTTCACATTAAACACCCATTTGCAGCCAATAGTCTTCTTCCCATGTGGTAGAGAGGTTAATTCCCAGGTAAAATTTTTTCAGAGTGTTGTCATTTTTGCATTTATGGCCTCGTTCCACTTAGGGTCATCCAAAGCTTCCTGCACACTATTCGAAATACAAACGCTGGACAATTGATTAACAGCTAGAACATATGGTTCAGATAGTTCTTTTGTGGATATATAGTTGTTGATCGGGTATTTTATTTTCACTTTAGGATCAGGTTCATAGAGGTGTTTAGGTATTCCTTTGTTGGGTCTAAGAGACCTTCTTATTTGTGTGTGGGGAGTAGAAAATGGAATATAATTGCATTTTTTGATGATTCCAAGAAGTAGAGCTTCCCTTGTCTAACACCAAAACCAAGAATCTCCTAGGTTTGGTTTCCTTGAAAGATACAGAAATCAGGCCAGAAAATCACTCGACAATTTAATGTAGCAGTTAATTTACTGACAGAAAGTAGATTAAATTCAAGAGTAAGTACAACTAGAATATGGTCAAGAGATAACTGAGGGGATAATTGGATGGAGCCTTGACCAGTAATGGTGGAAGTGCCACCATTGGCAATGGAAACATGAGATTTTTCAGAGGGAAAAAATGAGGAAAGGGCAGCGGGATCACGAACCATGTGATCTGAAGCTCCGGTATCAATTATCCATGTTGAATTTTGAGAAAGTGTAGAGAAATTAAAGGACACACCCAAAATACCTTCATAAACCGTATTGGCAGTAGGGTTACCAGAGGAAGAGTCACCAGCGGAGATGGTAGTCGGGGCCTTGTTGAGTATTTTTCAGCGAAGGCGTTTGCTGAAGTCCCACCAATCAGGGTACCCTATAATTTCATAGCACTTGAGTTTGGTGTGACCCAAATCATCGTAATGAGAGCATTAAAATGGACTGGTCTTGGACTGATCCTTGCGAGGCCTTTGGGATTGTGAGAATGATCCAAAAGGAAGGCGCGGTGAGACGGTGACAAGGGCCATCGAGTCAGAGATTGCAGAGGGACGTCCCATAGTGAGACGTTGCTGACCTTCGCGCCTAACATAGGCATACGTTCCTTTGAGATCCAATTTTGGATCTTTGCGAAGAATTTCACCCCGGACAGAGTCAAATTCCTGATCCAAACTGCTCAGGAAGATATGTACCCGAAGTTGATCCATGGCGGAGTGCATGTGAATAATACCAGCCACAGAGCCCTCTTACGTAGCTGTCCAATGGTCAATCTCCTGGAAGATCGACAGCAGTTCGTTGTAGTAGACGGAGAGGGGTCTACCATTTTGTTTTGTGTTGAAAGACCTCTGATTGAGATCAAACAAGCATGTCTTATCTGATCTGTTGTAGAAGTTACAAAGCGAAGCATCCCAAATTTTATGGGCAGTTTCCAATCGAAGAAAGCGTTGCATCAAGGAAGAAGACATGGAGTCGATCAACCAACTCTTCTCACGCTTGTTATCAGTGATCCAGGCTTCATAGGTAGGGTCTTCAACTGGTGGTTTCTTCGTGGCACCCGTCAGGAAACCCGATTTGTTGCTGGCTCCTATGCGCATGCCCATTAGCTGAGACCACAAAGGGTAGTTGGTGTTGTTGAGCACCACGATGATTGGGAATGAGGAGTTATCTTGGTGGATGACATTGTTGGATGGATTTGCGATGGTGGACAATGGAAAGGTGGTGGATTCATTTGGGGAATCGATTTGGGGATTAGGGTTTTCAGAGTCCATGATTTAGGAAGAGACGAGTGTTATTCAGGGAAAAAAAAGGAACCGGGTCGGGTAAGTTTCGTGGGAAGAGGAGAAGGGGATGGGTTCAAGTGGGATTGGAATAAAAAATATGTGGGGTTAAACAACACATCCCAGGATCAGAACGAACCTAGCTCTGATACCATGTCACAACTCCAATACTGAGTTACTCATAAACACAGGTACTGATAAACTTGATTTTCCATTCGTATTTTCTTCTCCAATTGGAGATGTATATATACAGTAATTTGGTTTGAATAACATCCTTACTTTTAGGAACAACTAATTGTATCTACAACAACTTTCTACTAAACAAAATCAAATCTACTAGACGAAAAATAGATAAGCAAATTCTATCTAAATCTAATACAAACAGAAATTCAAAATAAGCTAACAACTTCTAATTTTAACAAGTTCCATTTCTTTAGTCGTGTTTGAATTAATGATTATATGAAAAAGGATTTCATTGAGAAAGATAGCCTACTTATCCCTCATAGGGATTTGTTTCTGATTGTGGGAGATAATCTTAATTCACACAAACAAAAAGTATATAATATATTTTATACTAAATGTGAACTTGCTGATAAAAAAAACTAAATATGAACTTGGATATAATCGAGAATAAGGAAGAGAACGAGAAATGAATAAGTGAGCTCCAAAAACATGGAATAAGTGCATCCACTTATAATTCAATTTATCCCATATCTCTTTTTTCCTTTTTCTCATTAGATGGTGAAGTCATAGGAAAGTTTGGAAGGATATTAATGAGTATTTATCCTATAAGAAAAGAAGAATCAATCTTTTTTTTCACTCTATGGGTTGATATACAAATTAAACACTATCATTTTACTTATTTAATTTGTTAAAATCCAATTTTTGATAGAAACTATTTATATCTTAATCTTGATATGTAATAACCATGTGATGAGTATATGATTTATATTATACTTGAAGGCAATGCATATATAAAAAACATATTTTACTTTGACAGGAAATTCTAGAATCCTTAACGGCAAGACTTCTAAATGCGGAAGTGTTGGACGTGCATTCCAACCAGCTAAAGTCCCTTCCCAATTCCATTGACTGCCTTTCTAAGCTCAAGGTTTTGAATGTGTCAAGCAACTTCATCGAATCCCTCCCCCAAACCATTGAGAATTGCAAGTTCCTTCATTTTCATCATCTCTTCTCTTTCTATTCTTTTTTTATGATGATTAAATCATGATGTTATGGGATTTTGCATATATATATATAAATTAACTTTTCTATTTAGCTAAAAGTGAACCTATTCAAATAAGTTGATAATTAATTTGCGTACTTTTTTTCTAATCTATTTTTGGTCGACATGTATCAGAATACAACAAATTAAATATGTTAACAATTTGGTCATATACGTGTTACTTTCTTTTTGTGCATGACTTTAATTAAAAATAAATTAAAATGTCTTAATAATCGTTTAATTAATGAAGTTTGGTACTAGTATTGAACAAAGTAGCTGGTAAATTCATGTGTATATCTACTCTATTCAAATCTACTATTACAATTTTTGTATCCTATTTCCTAAATGGTAAGACATTCTAAGACGATTATTTGAAAAACTGTCTTAGAATCCTCAATGTTTTTTTTTATTTTTTTTTAGAAAGACATTCGAAGACGATTCTTTGAAATATCATCTTAAAAAGTTTACATTCTAAGATAGTTTTTTCAAAAACTATCTTAAAATCCTCAATTTTTATCTTCTTTTTTTTAAAAGACATTCTAAAAAACACCCATTTATTTTTTTTATTTTATAAAAAGAACAATTTTTAAGACAGTTTCTACCAAAAATCGTCTTAAAAAGTGGACATTCTAAGACGATTTAAGACAGTTTTTCGTAAGAACCGACCTAGAAACACCCATTTTTTTTAAAAGAACATTCTCTAAGAGGGTCTCGGAATAAAACCATCTTAGAAATTATACCCTTCTATGACGATTTGAAAAACGTCGTCAAAAGTATTGACTTTTTTACGACGTCGACTTCAAAGACAATTGTAAAACCGTCATAAAAAGTCATTTTTTAGTAGTGGCAGATGCATTTTATACAAATACAAAACCACTTTGCGTATTTGGTGTGGAATGCATAGTTAGCCAACGTAGTGCCATAGGTTACCTTCCATCTGCCCGTGTCCTTTTTTGTTGTCTTTGTTGATAGCAAGCATCTTGTTTTTCTTTTTATTTTTAGTTGATATATTTTCATTAATATCTTTATCTCTCTTCGTTTCTTTCTATAAGTCTATTTTTTTAAAGTTGCTTATTCCTTTTTATAAGACTTTTTAATTGTTTGTTGCATTAAATTTTTCATAAAATACCCTTGATTAATTAATAATTTTTTAGTCAAAAACTAATAAATGCGGGAAATTAATGAGATAAGTTATTTTTGTCTCTTGTTAGGATTCAAGTAAGAGACTAGCAATTCTGTGAAAAACAATTAAGTGGAAAAGATATATATGTGTTGAAGTTTTTAAAAATTCTGTGAAAAACAATTAAGTGAAAAACAATTCTGTGGAAAACAATTATGATTAGTTTTTAAAAATTAAGAATCACTACTAGAAAAATGCAATCTAGCGACCAAAATAGTTGTTGAAGTTTTTGTCGCCAATTGAAACCGAAATTGTGACCAAAGTTTATCGTGGTGGCTTAGTTGTTGCATCAGCAATCTAATTAGCGACCGAAAAGGATTGAATATAGCGACCGTACCTAGTTCGGTTGCTATTTTATCATGATAGAGACCTAAACCATATCGGTCGCTATCCACACATAACGACGAAAATGGTTTGGTCGCTATTAGATTACATAATATCTTTAGATTAGCGACTGATTGTATTTTTAAAAAGGAATAGAAACCATATATTTAATTTATTTTAAATCATGAAAAATATATCATATATTTAAATACATTTTATACTTTAAAAGTATTGAAATAATATATTAGTAATATTTTTAAATTAGAAAACCAATATTTATATTTTTTATTAAGATAAATAAATCATACTTATCATTAATCTTTTAATTTTTTTTGTACAAAATAATTTTTTATTTCATATAATTATTTAAAAAATTATAATAAATAAATACCCTTAATATTATGAAAATATGTCATAATCAAATTTTGTAAAATTAAGTATTTTAAAATATAAGACATAAGTGTAACATTAATAATTCATTAAGGTTCAAGATGGTGTAAGTGAAATTTATGCATTGATGAAGACCCAATTGGACTTCAATAATTTATTGTACTAAGCAAGGTCCAATAAGATGCAATGGGTAACTTATTTATTCATTAAAAGCTTAAATTGACTTTAATTTAAGGCTTAACTGCAAAGTATGTCCACCTATTTTGCATATTTTACCAAATCAATGCCCCTATTTTTTAATTCACTATCTGAGTCCCCAAAATCATTAATTCTTAAATTTTAAACATTGACTAGACTAGAAAGTTAACCAACAATTTCTTAAAAAATAAGAACTTTAAAAATGCTTCAGAAAGGACTATAATCATGGTCCTTAAAATGAGAAAAACACTTCTTTATCACTACACCCAAGTACTCATTTGAGTATTTAGTGCTAAATATAGTATTAATATAAGTTTTCTGCGAAAATAGTTCAAAATTCATTTTTTTAGTTTATTATATTTTATAATCTTATATATTATTTTTAAAATATAATATATAAGATTAAATTATATTTTCACATAAATTAGAATATTTATATTTATATGTTTTATTTTTATGTTATATATTATATTAATCTTTTCAAATAATGTTTGTGATTTAGTGACAACATCTTTTTATCTATATTATGAAATTATAGTTTATATAAAAAAATATGCATTAAAGATAAAATTGGTATTATGTCTTTACTGTATGAAATAATTTTTGAATAATGTAATGAAAATATATAACATTATAAAAATATAACATATAAAAACAAAAATAAACCTTATATAAGTATACATATTCTAATATATGTGAAAATAGAATTTAATCTTACATATTATATTTTAAAAGATAATATATAAGATTATAAAAATATAATAAATTTTAAAAAATAAACTTTGGATTTTGATCTATTTTATCATAAAACTTATATTAATACTATATTTTGCACCAAATATCCAAATGGGTACATGTGTATAGTGGTTGTGTCACTTACTTCAAAGAACATGGTTTTAGTCCTTCCTTTAGCATTTTTTTAGTTCTCTTTTTTAAGAAAATATTAGTCAACTTTCTAGTCTAGTCAAAGTTTAAAATTTAACAGTCAACAATTTCTGAGAACTCAGATAATGAATTTTGAAATATAGGAGACTCAAATAGTTAATTAAAAAATAGGGGGACCAATTTGGTGAAATAGGCAAAATAGCATGACCGATTTATCAATTAACCCTTAAGTAAACATATTCACTAACAAAGGTCCAATAATGATTTATTAAGGTTCAATGTGTAACTTATTCATTCACCACTTTCCAATATGACTTTAGTGCAATATATGTACTAATGATTGACTGAAACTCAATAAGATCCCTATATGACTTTAGTGTAACATATGCACTAATGATTGATTGAAATTCAATAAAGTCCAATATGACTTTAGTGTAACATATACACTAACCAAATCTTAATAATTAATTAAAAGTTACTAGTGTGTGTTCTTGTGTGATGCACATGTTGATAAATTAATAATTTTTTTTCATTTTATAAAAATTAATTTAAGATTAAATATATTTTTAAAAATAATGAAATTAATTATATTATGAGAAAAAAAGTCATGCACTGACATATTAAATGTGTACTATAGTCTCATTTTTTTTAAGATACCACTTTTATTTTGAGATCCACTCTCACTTGATTATGTAAAAGAGTCAAGCTCAAGTTTTTATTTTTTTAAAATTTTCATATATTACATGTTAAGCTCCTTTTTTAATTATCTTGTATAAAAATAAGTATAGTTTTGGACTTGTGTTTTTTGAATTTTTTTAGAGAATTTTTTTAAAATTTTAACATATTTTTATTCTTGTTTTTCTATTTTTATTTTTCTTTTAAATAAATACTCAACCCAAGCGCCACCTAAATATTCTTAAATTTCTAATGTTATAAACTCACAAATTAACTACCTTTTTTTTTCCTTTTCTAATCAAAAGAGAATTATGTTCTTCACTTATTATATAGTATGACACACTCTTGGTCACATGGGTTATGGCCTAGTTGAAACAATCCAATGGTGCAAAAGAAAGTGGTTGGGTCAAGTAGGCATACATACATACATGTTTAATTTCCAAGCAACTAGCGTGTTGTGCTAAAAGAAAGTGGAAGACTGGTTGAAACAATCTATTGTTATATATTTTTCTTCTTTTTACAACTAGCGTGCAATGCCTCACGATAAAAAAACAGAAAGAAAAAGAGTAAAATAAACAAATAAAAAATATATCAGTTCCTCACACTTAATAAAAACACATAATACACACACACAACACCCAAACACACAACACACAAACACTCCACGTTTGGCAGTTCCCGCTCGCGTTCAATAGCGTTGGCCACCACCATGCCACCATGCCACAAAGATCTTCCCTCGTTCTTGGTCACAGTCGCAGATCCGTGCTCGCGCTACCAATCACATTATCGTGCCACTGCGTCACTAAACACCCTCCCAGTTGACTCGTGAAATCCTAACCTTCTCACACACACTTTCTGCACCTTCACTCATTGCTTAACTAGTACTTTTTATTTCTTTTACTCATTATGGAATTTAGTATTTGGTTTGTTTGATTTTGTAATTGTTTAAGTTTTAATTAGTTGGAAATGTAGAATTTATTATCTTGTATTTGACTTTGTTTATGTGCTTGACATTCACTTTGGTACTAAGAAGCTGCTTTGAAATGAGTGATTTGTGTTGCTTCACTCTATTCATAATGAAGGCAAAAGCTCGTAGAAAAATCATTAACAATATAATGAGTGAAACTAAGCAAAAGGCTCCATCCCAAGATGATGAGCTTGTAGGCCTTCAAGAAGTGTTGGAAGTTGACCCTGATGTCATTAATGAATCTCTTGTAGATGTTGATGAAGATGGAGAAGAGATGGATGCAGATTTACTTAAATAGCCAAACTTGGTTGAACCAAACGAGGATGAATGCATATTAAGTGAGAATGAGATTGAGAGTTATTTTGATGATACAAATACTTCTTAGGTAATTCATACATTAAAGTTGATTGCATTCCTTAGGTTCATTGTGTGTGTGTGTGTATTACATTTGTATGACTTTGGTTTGTAATAATTATTACTTTTACTCTTGTAGTGAATATCAAAAAGAAGATACCTATTTTGGTTTAGAAAACATGTTTATGTGAGTGTTCATTAACAAGTTGGATTTATTTGTTCTTATATATATATATATATATATATATATATATATATATATATATATATATGTATATGTGTAACAAAATCAAACATGTAGATGACAAACAAATGTAGAGTGGTGGTCGCAGAACATTCATAAATCATGGTAGAAGACGTAGTGTTAGTTTGGGAGCTCCAATTATCACCAACCATTCCACCTCTTCCATTCACATATCTACCTCAGAGTCGATGATTAATGTCATTAAATCGGCACCAAACATACTTCCTACAACTCAAGACCAACCAAATCTGACCTTTGTAAGGGAGTCAATTCCCACTACCCCTGTTGAAGATGCTTCACCTTCAGCGCCAAATGATTCTCTTACACCTAAGTACCCACCTAAGCCAAATTGTTAACTATGAATTTTTCTTAAAATGTTTTTTAAATGTGGTATTGTCAATGTCTTTGTACATAGGTTTCAACCAAGATATGGATGTTCCAATATCATATCAGATATCATTAGGGCAAAGTTTGATGAACGAGTTGCAAGTTGGTTGAAGGTGTCAATTGACCTTCACAATAGGTGGTTTGGAGAGTTTAAGGTAATTTTAATTCTGGTTTAATTTAAAATGGATTGTTTATTCTATTATTTCTAATTTAGTTCTTTTTTCCTATTTTATGCATAAATATTATAGGTGGTACCCAACAGAAGAGCGAGCCATTAGAGCTGTTTTTGAGACAAAAGGTTCACGCATTTTGAAAATGGCAATGAACAAGATCATAAATGGTCAAGATAAAGGAAAGTGGATAACAACTCATGTTCAAGCAACCTTGGACGAACGTTGGGGTTCTAAAAATTTCCCAAACAATAGCTTCACTACCAAGGCGAATCGATCTATTGATAAAGGAGCCTCAGCATATTGTGGTAGTTCCATATATATTGTAGCTCACTTTGAAAAGCTAGTAATTTCACTTTATATATATACTTCATTGATTTCCAATTCAATGTAATTAATTAAAACGTTTTACAATTTTTAAATTTTTAAATTTATGTAGTCAAAGGAGTTTCAAAGATCACCAATTGCTTGGGAGGTGATGGAGAAAACTAAGAAATTAAAGTCGATAGAATGGTCAATGATGTAACACCCTAAAATTTCGATAACTGAAAATAGACGTTTAATATATTTCTTATGTTATTTGATTATTTGATTAGTTTAGATTATTTTAAATGTTATGTGAATTATCCATGTGCAATTGCTTGGCATAGATGTCAAGTTATGTGGACTTTGGTTGAGATGCATTGTAATTGGGAAGGCTTTTTGGCTCGCCTGGGTGAATCAAGTCGACTTTAAATAGTGCAGCAGCATCCAAAATCATGAAAATTGGCCGCTATTGCTTGCCACGAGACAACCGCATGGAGAGGAACCCTTTAATCGGAGCAGAATCTTTGAAAGTCTTCTCGAAGTTTCGGTAAAGAATGAATCCTCCAATCCTCCTTTCTTGGTTTCCTTGAGGTAATCTTAGTTTCATTTGTCTTCTTCTAGCTAGTTTAAGTTTCTATTAGTATCTCTTGTGTTTTTGGTACCGTTGTTGGGAGTTGTACACATCCTTTGAAAACCCTTTAAAAATGAGATGTTGTAAAAATCTCCTTTTTATGAAATTAATGTCATTTTTGTGATCCTTGTTGAACCCTGGTCACATTGGTGTGATCGCAATTTCAAAATGATGTCTTTCGGTGTGAACTCCCAAAACACCCTTTTAGCCCATTTTTTATTTGAGTGGGTATTTGACTCAAATGTTAATATTGATCTTATCTTGAAAATCTATACTAAATTATCTTCAATTTGGTATGTAGAGCTCTGTGTTTGGGCCAAAGCATGTGAACTTGAGAGATCCCAAAACGACGTTTCAAGGAGCTAACAGAGAAATATAGATAGGTAAGGGGAGTTTATTATTTGGTTATAGTTTTAATATCATAGTTGGGGGACAGTGAGTCCAACTATAAGGATATCTGTCTGTCCATGTTGTGTGCTGGTTTTCAAGAAAAGTTATGTTTTAAACTAATGGGATGCGATACATTTATTATTGATGTATGTTTGTTCCTATTGTGTGCTCACTTTCAAGAAAAACTGTGTTTTTAACTAATGGGATGCGATGAATTTGTTATTGATGGATAAAACTGTGAATGATATTGTTGTTGCAATGATTAGATTTTTGGGAAAAGTCTTAATCACAGAGGAGACTCTGCCCAAAATTTTATAATATGTGTTCCTATTAATTCCTTATTAAATTTTTAAATGGGCATAAGAGTGTGTTTTATATATTGTAGTCCTCCTCTTTAATTTAGAATTTTCCTCAAAATATCAGTCTTGTGATATGATGAATTGTGAATGTATGAAATTTGGGTTGTCTGAAGACTTAGGGAATGTGAATCTCAGGCATATGTATTATGTATAGATGTGAAATGTGATTGCTTATAATGTCGTTGATGATATTGAAATTGAGATGCCATTGATGTAGTTGATGATGTTTAAATGAGATAATGTTGATGTAGTTGATGATGTTGAAATGAGATAATGTTGATGTGGTTGATGATGTTGAAATGAGATAATATTGATATGCATGATGATGATATTGAGATGATATGATGTTGAGGTTGATAATGACATTGATGAGAGATAATGTTGATGTGAACAATGTCATTGTGTAATGTGGATATACATGGATACCCGTAGGGGTGTATGACGAGTTACCCTTGCGAGGAAGGATTTGTTCCTAGTCAGGTCATACATTGATGGTGCCCATGGTTGTAGGTTGTGTATGTACACGTGGGGTACAATGACCGTTTGGTTACCCTTGCGAGGATGGATTTGTTTCTAGCCACAAACAGTGCATCGGTGAGCCCACATTGGTGTGTTATGTATGTACATGGGGGTGCATGACGGGTTATCCTTGCAATGAAGGATTTGTTCCTAGTCGGGTCATGCATTGATGATGCCCATGTTTCATACTTCATTTGCATGAATGAAAATAGAATGAAGGCACGGGTATACCTATGGGTTTCAGTGGGCTGAAAACGCAAGTACTAAGGGGTCATCAGGTTTGGAATTCCTTAGCGACACTGGCTTATCACCAAGGGGGAATGGCCAGTGCACGACAGGGTGGCTATAATAGACGGTGAATCATTTTTCTCATGAGAGGCTATTTTCGGGATATGGTACCACATTGCATGTTGATAGATGAGTCAAGTGCATGCATCATTCTATGCATGATTGTTTGAGTTGTGAAATGCATTGGATGATTGGTTTGTTGAGTGTGTATTGGAAACATGGATTTTTGTTAATAATTGTGGTGGGTAATGTTGTTTCCTTCCCAATTGCTGTTATCTGATGCTTGTTGGTTTTATATAATAAACTCATCCTTCTTTTTGTTGTACCGTGTGGTTGGTACCTGCGATGATCGTGAACTTTCGTTCGTGTGAGCAGGTGAGTAGTAATAGGTGTCTCTGGAGGGAGATTCTTTTTTGTTGGAGTCGCCAAACTGATGTGATGACGTTGGAGTTCTTTTGGGAAAGAGTTGTGTTTTGTTAATCAACTATTTCTTAGTTAGTTCCCGAATTCTTTTGTTAGACATGTAAGATTTCAAGTGTAATTACATGTAAAACTGAATTAAGTATTGATATGTGAATGATATGCCCTGATACGATATATATATATATATATATATATATATATATATATATATATATATATAATTATGTAATTGTATCGTGTGTATGATAGTTGTATTATCATTACCATTTTCATAATCAAATTAATAGAGTTTTCATTAAAATTTGAAAATTCACCCGATTAGAGTTAGTGATATAGTAGCGACGAGGCGGATTGTTACAAATGATAAGTGTTATGAATTTGCTATAAGTTATTTTTTCTAATTATATAACTTTATTTGATTATGCCATGTTAGTTACGAATTTGAACTTTATTAAACTTTGACATTGCATTTTATTAAACTTTGAATTTGCACTTTATCAATCTTTAAATTAGAACTTTGTTATTAGATATATTTACACATTATGAATGTCCACTTTTATTTATAAGTTTGATTATACAATTTAATTAAAAGTTATATTTATAGTCGATGATTGTTAAGCATGTCAAAATGTAACATGAAAAAAGAAAAAATAAAGCATATTTTACTTTAGCGACCAAATCTGCAACTGAATTGTATTTTTAATTAATTGTATATTTAAAACTTAAATATTCAATAGAATTAGCAACAAAACTACATTTTAATCATAAAATTAATTATTAAAGAGTGACCAAATTAAATATTATTTTAACTTATTTTGTTTAAAATTATTAATTATTAGCAACCAAATTCACGACTACCTGTTTCGATTGATGAATTGGTCTAGGCAAAATAGCAACCAAATACACTGCGATCGAATTTTACTTTAATGCTACTGAGTATTTAGGTCTCTAAATAGTGACCGAATATGAATTCGGTGACTAAGGACTTAGCGACTCGAATTTATGCAACACGGTGAATTTGGTCGCCATTTCGATTGCTAATAATTTGAGCGACCGAATTCTTCGATCTCTAAATCATGTTTTTCTTGTAGTGGATAATATAAGAACATTAAAAATTAGGTTGCGCCTAGATGACCGACCCATCTAATCTGCTAAAAATGACAAGCCGACTAGATGGCTTAATATGTCGTAAGGCCACTATGTATTTTTTAAAAGAAAATTATGTAAATATTCTTAGGTGTTTAAGCTTTGGGATTCCACTATGTATATTTTTAATTACTTTTTAGTATTCTTCAAAAATCAAAATACACATTTGTTATTGTAAACTTATTTATAAACTCAATTCTTTTAATAGAGTAAATTACAATTGTTTGTCCTAAGATTTGAATTTATTACACTGAATAATCGTCATTGTTTTACCCTTACACAAACCTCCCCTAATTTTTACAATTCTATTACACAAACATCCCTAACATCGTTAATTTCGTTAACATATAGTGGTCATGTGCGTTGCACATGTGTGTTTAATAAAAAAAAATATGAACTAAATTATCCTTGTCTTCCTCAAGTATTTTGAAAGAAATAAACTAAAAAAATAACGTGTAACCCACCAACACTGATACATCAATGCTCTCCCATCATCCTAAAAACCTTCATGGCATCCTTATGGCTTGAATGCCTCATCAAACCTCCCATTCATAGAAAGCACATCAAGCACCAAATTATACCCCACAACACTCATCTTCTTCTTACCAAAATCCTTCTCATAACACTCAATAGCCTCCTTCTTCATCACTTTAACAAAATACTCCTTCATCAAATGCCCAAACACAACCCCATCTTGCACAGAGAAGGAGAAAGATTTGAAAATGTTAAAAATCAAACTAACCTTCAACAATTGCAAAGTTTGCATGTACGTATACCTATTTGGTTTTGGCTTTTATAAACCTTCACTGACTCAATACGGTGATGTTTCGTTTTTGAAGGAGCAGTAGGCTTAGTAACCCAAAACAGTGAGCAATGCGTCTTATATAGAACTCTACCATCATGGAGTTCAAAATGTAAAGATATATGCAGGAACCATAAAATCCAAACACACTCTAATTCTGAACGTTAACATTGATATGTGTTTGAATACAACTTGAAAAATGGACCACATATGATAACAAACTTCATATAATTGTTTCCACTCACTTTGAATTAAAACAAAAAAAAATACTTGTTTCGTAAAATATTGGAAACTACCAACATTTTCCCACTTGATCCATGTATCTCATTATCAATCATAACAAGAAACCAAATATATCACGATATATCAAGTCTCTTAACTTAATGAATAAACCACATGTTTATTCTAGGTCAAAACTAAATGATATTTCCTAAGATAAATAAATATGTGCACAAAATAAATGAGAAAACATCAAACCAAATAAGAGTTTCATCAAAACAATAAATATAGTACAATAAATATCACATCATGAAACCAAGTCTCATTCGTATTATATGATCCTTAAAATTTTTTGGTGGCATGCCTTTAGTCAAAGGATTAACTATCATCAACTTAGTGCTAACGTGTTCAATGACTACTTTATTTTCTTTAACATGTTCTATTATGGTTAAATATTTAATGTCGATGTTCTTACTTTGACTTCCACTCTTGATGTTGTTAGCCATAAATACCGCAATAAAGTTGTCACAGTACAACTTCAACAGCCTAGAAATAGAGTCTACAACTCTAAGCCTGGATATAAAATTCTTCACTCATACACTGTGCGAGGTAGCCTCAAAACAAAAAATGAACTCAGCCTCCATAGTGGAAGTAGCAATCAAGGATTTCTTTGCACTTCTCCAATATACAGCACCACCAGCTAGCATAAATACATAACCTAAAGTGGATTTCCTAGTATCAATGCAACCATCATAGTCTGAATTAGAGTAGCAAATCACCTCAAAATGATCAGTTCGTTTGTACATGAGCATGTAGTCCTTTGTTCCTTGAAGATATATCATTACCTTTTTTGCATCTTGCCAGTGGTCAACACCTAGATCACTCTGATATCTTCCCAAAACTCCAACAACAAAGACAATGTCAGGTCTGGTGCAAACCAAAACATACATAAGGCTTCCAACAGCTGAAGCATATGGAATATTTTCCATGTGTTCCTGCTCAATGTCATTTTTTGGGCATTGACCCAATTCAAGTCTATCACCCTTCACAATGGGAGCTACACTCGATGAATAATCTTTCATGTTAAACATCTCTAAAACTTTGTTGATGTAGGTCTCTTGAGACAAACCCAAAATGCCTCAAGATCTTTCTCTATGGATCTTAATGCCTATGACATAAGATGTCTCACCCATATCCTTCATATCAAAGTTTTATGATAGAAACTATTTCACCTTATATAGCAAACCCTTATCATTAGCCGCAAGCAAAATATCATTCACATATAAAACAAGAAAACAAATCTTACTCCCACTGACCTTTTGGTATATACATTGATGTTCTCTTCAAAACGGAATGAAGAGATAACCTCATGAAATTTTAAATATCATTGGTGAGAAGCTTGTTTCAATTAATCAATATATGGATTTATTAAGCTTGTTGACTAAGTGCTCACCATTACTAGAGTAGAATCATTTAGGTTGTTTCATGTAAACCTTTTCTTCTAGATCACCATTAAGGAACGTCATTTTCATATCCATTTGATGTAACTCAAAGTCAAAATGAGCTACTAATGTCATAACTACTCGAAGAGAATATTTCTTAGACACAAGAGAAAATGTTTCTTTGTAATCAATTCCTTTTCTTTGAGTGAACTCTTTGGTAACAAGTCTTGCCTTATGTCTCTCAATGTTGCCTTGTGAGTTTTTTTTTTAAAGACCCATCTACATCCAATGGCTTTTACACCATCAGGAAACTCAACAAGATCCCAAACTTGGTTAGATGCCATAGAATTCATCTCATCTTTCATAACATTATACCACAAACTCAATTCCTTAGAACTCATGGCTTGTGAAAACGTATTAGGATCTTTTTCGGCTCCAATATTATAGTATGATTCTTGTAGATACACTACATAATCACTAGGAATCGTTGACTCTAGTAGATCTTCTTAATTTTGCCTCATTATCTTGTTGAGAGGCATGTTCCTCATTAACAGCTTGATCTACATGATGATCTTTAGCAAATTGTGGAACTTCAATTACTAGTTGTCTAACACTCGTTTGAATTTGAGGGGCATGAATGACTACCAATTTGTCACTTGATTCAGAAGATTGAGCCATATAGTGATCCTTTTCAAAAGTAATGCCTTGAAATTGATCATTCCCACTGATCAAGTCATTTTCAAGAAATTTTGCATTTCTTGATTCCACAATTCTAGTGGTGTAAGATGGACAATAAAACCTAAAACCCTTAGACTTTTCAGTATATCCAATGAAATACCCACTAGTAGTCCTCAAGTTTAGTTTCTTCTCATATGGGTTATAAATTCTCAATTTAGACAGGCATCACCAAACGCGTATATGTCGCAAACTAGGTTTCCAACCTTTGAATAACTCAAAAGGTGTCTTTGAGACAACCTTGGTCAGAACTCTATTTAATATATACATAGTCGTCTTAAGTGTGTCAATCCATAAGAATTGAGGAAGTTTTGCATTTCTCCTCATACTTCTCACCATGCCCATTAAAGTTCAATTTCTTATTTATGCTACACCATTCTGATTTTGGAGAACCAAACATAAGTATACTAGGCAACAATCCCATGTTCTTGAAAAAAATTTGCAAATGGACAAGGTGCTTGTCCACTTTCCGTGTACCTACTATAGTACTCACCACCTCTATCTGATCTCACAATCGTAATTTGTTTTCCACATTGTTTCTCCATGTTAGCCTTAAAACCTTTAAAGGTGTCTACAACTTCATCCTTAGAACAAAGTAAGTAAAATACATATATCATGAGTAATCATCTATGAAGGTAATAAAGTATCTCGGACTGCTCGCATTCATGTATGGACAACTAATATCTATATGAATGATATCCAATAGGTTTGAACTCCTCTTTGCACCAGTTTTAGACTTGTTAGTTTGTTTACCCTTAATGTAATCTACACAAGTCTCAAAATTAGCAAAATCTGTAGTACTAAGTACATCACCATTTACTAATCACTTAATTTTCTCAATGGAGATGTGTCTCAATCTTTGGTGCCATCACATAGAGGAACCTCATTCACAACACATCATTTTAATCCAACAAAAACATGCATAGAATTATAAGCAATATTATTTTGTAAATTAATAGAGTAAATATCATCACGTAGTTAATCAAAACCAACAATTTCATATTTATTTGATAAAGTAGAACTAGAATTTGAGAAATTAAAATAAAATCCCAAAGGTGCAAGTCTTGAAATAGAAATAAGTTCTTACAAAAACTACGAACATAAAAAGTCTTTTTTAAATGCAAAATAAAACCACTACTTAAAAATAAGTTGCATGTCCCAACGACCTCCACGTAGGAGCTCATCTTGCTTCCTGAATATATGCATTTATCACTTTCCATTGGCCTCTTTAGCTTTTCCATACCCTGCAATGTATTAGAAACATGGATTATAGAATCATAATCAATCCACCATGTGTTATGACTAATATTAATAGTATTAGATATATAAAATAAAAAAAAGCAAATGGAGTACCATTTTTTTCGAACCAATTCTTGAACTTTGGACAATCTTTCTTCATGTGTCCCTTCTTCTTGTAGAAGAAACACTTTGACTCTTTCTTTATTATTGGCTAAGTAGGAAGCTTTCCCTTGTTATTAATTTGATTCCTTTTGTTCTTCTCAAAGGTAGTCAAGTTAACCCTTTTGCCCTCTTCCATTAGTAACCTTTCATCCTCTTGAATGTACATAATCAACTGCTCATTAACAAATCACTTATCCTTATGTGTGTTGTAAGAGATCTTAAAGAGGACTTACTGATGAGGCAGGATGCACAAATTGTAATGTACCAAGAAAGAATCTGGCATGATAACCTCCAAGGATTTCAATTTAGCCATTATATCCCTTATGTGCATGATCTGATCATGCACTTCTCTTATCCCCGTGAGCTTTATGGATGAGAACAGCATTAAGGATGGTTGCAAGGGATTTATCAAATGTAGCAAATTGCTCATCTATAGCCTTTAATAAATCCTTGACTTTATTATGATGGTCGATAGAACCTTAGATACAAGCAAAAATATTGGTCTTTATGAAAGTCATAGAAAGGCAATTAGACCTCTCCTACTTTTCATAAAGATGAACTGCATCTGGAGTGTTGGTCTTCATAATAGTCGATGGTTCTTCCTTCTTGATAGCATAATCAATGTCCATCCAGCCTAAATGAAGGAGACCTCTCTCTCTCCAAACCTTATAAATGTCACCCTATAACTTAGGAGTGCTACATTTGATATCAGAAAAATTCACGGATTGAGAAACTACAAAGTTCAAAAACACATGTTCATCATCACAATTTGAAACTAAATAGATGTCATCTTTTGCTAATGTAAACACGTCTTAATTCACGAATCTAGCGACATATAACTTACATGTGGACTAAAGTCCTACTCAATTAGACTCATTTGATAATCTCATGACAAAACTATCAAATTATGTTCCTTTTCTTAATTCCTATGGGTAGATTAAGAAATATAATTTGATATTTCATCCTAACTAATCATACAAACATAATAAAATTCTTGTGGGTATATTTCATTACATTACATATGATTAATTACATTTAATGTTTCTAATGTGGTTATAAAACTTAAATATAATTTTAATCAATCAAAGATGTTGTGGCTACTCTGTAATTCATTAAAATTATATCCACCACTTAACATTAAATCTCTATAGACCTAAATATTTGCATTAACATCTGTAATAATGCAAACAAAAAATAAATAATCCATAAACATAATTTTGCCTGTACAATAACAACAAATCCATTCATACACACAAATGTTAAGTAAACAATGATATGTGCATAAATCATATAACAAATTAAGTTGTATGCAAATCATTCACACACACACACACACATATATATATATATATATAATATATGATAAAATTAAACATACAATTTTATGCCAAATAGATTATATACACTTTTATGCATGTACAAATAAGATAAACAAAATGTCCTGCCAATGGGAATCAAACTTGCATTAAGAACATAGAAGGAAAGCACCTTAGCCGTTGCGCTAAATTCATTTTGGTGCTTACATACTGCATAGCGCTATATATTTCATGTGTTTTTCATTAATTAAGCACACAAAATGATGGACAAGACCTGCATTTCCCGTCATCTTCAACCTTTAGCTAGGTCATTCTGATCCTGTTCAGACCTGCGAATCCAATTAAAAAACCCGATGATTTCTCAACATTTTTTTCATCTAAAACAATATTTTTTAAACACAAAAAGGTTAGAAAAACTATTTTCATTCAATTTATGAATTTAGTTTGAATTAGAAGACTAAAAAACATAAAGTCCATATTCTGAAAATATCAAACTAAGCAAGGCAGAGGCATATACAAGGCTCTAATACCATATGAAATGCTAAATATGATCCAAACATGTTAGAAATCAAATGAACACATTCAGATCAAACTAAAAGCATAAGTGTTTATCAAATCAAAAGCTAACCCCCATCCATTGAAAAGCTCGCACTTACGTAAACCCATTCAGTTTCGGATTTTCTAACCTTCATTGACTCAATGTGATGGTGTTTCGTTTCTGAAGGTGCAATAGACTTAGTGACCCAAAACAGTAAGCAATACGTCTTATATAGAACTCTATCCATCATGGAGTTCAAAACGTGGAGATATATGCGGGAACCATAAAATCCGCACACAATCTAATTCTAAACATTAACATTGATATAAGTTTGAATACAACTTGAAAAATGGACCACGTACGATAACAAACTTCATATAACCATTTCCACTCACTTTGAATATAAAAAAATATTTGTTTCCTAAAATATTGGAAACTACCAACATCTTCTTCTTCCCCAAATCCTTCTCATATCACTCCATAACCTCCTTCATCCCCTTAACAAAATACTCCTTCATCAAACATCCAAACACAATCACATAAGCCAAATATAACCATTAATCTTAGGATCATATTCAACTTTCTTCAACAAGTAATAACTAACAAAATGTCTAAATCACAAAAAAGTAAATAAAAAAATATGGCAAAACCAAAACTCAGATCAGAGGTGAGAATTGAGAAGAGAAACAAAATATAGTCGAAGCAAAAAATGTGACACTGACTCGGAGGTGCAGTGTGATTCTCACTGTCCACATGAATATACTTGGCCACAACCTACCAGAAAGAAAACCCTTCCCATATCTCAATGAGGAGGCAGCATCACAAAACACATAGTTGCAAGGGCAACTTTGTCTGCAACACAGCATCTGCGGAAGCAGCATCGCAAAATGTTAACTTTAACCCTGCAAATCTCTGGCAGAGTGAAGAGGAAAACATGAGAGATGCTTCTAGCGATCGAGGTGTTGTATTTGACAGTGAAGGGGTGGAGGATGGCAGGGTGGTTGTGGAGGGGGAAACACAGACAATAAAAAAGAGTCATAGAGTGGTGGTGGTCATTGAGGGAGTGCGGTAGTTATGGCCTTATGTTGAGGAAGGAAGATGAAGAAGAAGAGGAGGAGATACTGCCAAGTTAAGTGCAAGGTTTTTTTTAACCTTTCACTAAATATTAACATTGTCAACTAACAATATTAGCTTAGGGGGTGATATAGAAATGCATTTTAATCGAGGGGTGTCGAGTGTAATAAGTCCAAAACTCAGGGGAGATGAGTTTAAGTTGCTCTTAATAATAATAGGAAAGGAACTTTTATATTTAAATCAAATTTAGGCTAAGTTATTAATACACTTTAGGTCATTTAACTAAATTTACCAATTTTTTTATAGTTTTAGAATAAATTACATGGACCTTTCTCCTGAGGTTTGTTCTTATTACACTCGATACTTCTCCATTTTTTAACCTTATAAAAAACCTCTAAATTTTTTGTTTTCATTACATTACCCTCCCTTTTAGGTGTAAATTGTTACACCGACCTTTGATAATTGTTATTTATACCTAAATTGTGCATTTAAATTACACAACAATTATCTTTTTTTTTCCTATTTTAATGCTTCTTTTGTGATTGAAACGTATAAATTTAGCTTCTTGTGAGCTTTTATCCAATAAATGAGAAAATTAGTTGATTTATAATGTGCTGGTTGTATTTTCTTTGTAGGATTACACATTAAAGACTTGGAAGATAGATTGAGGATCTGGAGTAGCGCGCTCAGCGCAACAGGCTAGCTTAGCATGCACATATGGGCTTAGCGCGCCTCCAATATCGAAAAAACCCAATTAAGCAAAGTTTTGATTGTAAAAAAGGGGGAGCAGTCATAGGAAAGGGATGAGAAGTCAGATAGAAACCTAAGGCACAAAGGAGAGAAGAATCAACTCCACAGAAGTTGGTTTATGCCCCTTATTCTACTAGTTTTCTTCCATTCTTTTTCATCATTTGTTGTTCCCTTTTGTTTTTGTAAGTCTCTCATGACAAGGAAAGGCTAAACCACTCATTGTTGGGGGTTCAACAACCAAACACTCTTGATATAACAATTCTCACTATCTATTTAATGATATTTTATGTTATTATTCTTTTTTGAATCTATTGTCATGTTTGTGATCTGATCATCCATGTGCATGTAATGTTATGAGGGTTTATACATTGAAAAATGTCTATACTCTAAGAACTGGGAAATAAAATCTAGACAATTCATATCTAGGGATAGAATGAAATTGTTTAGCCTTAAATATACATCTCTACTCTTAATGCAAATTATTTGATGTAACTTTTTGAGGGATCAGGAGTAAACTTAAGTAATTTAAGCTCTTTCATATGAGGGATCATGATTAGAGTAAATTAGAGGATGAAAATATATGTAAAATAATGTTAAATAGTGAAAAATCCTTAGCATTAACATAATCCTGCATCAATCGTCAATTCACCTCTCCAAGTATTTGTATTTTCTTTCTCTTACTCTTAATCTATTTTGCAATTTATTTTATTTTGAATTTATATTTATGCAGATTATCATATGCAAATCCCAAAAATTATTCTATTAATTGCTTACAATTAGACGTATACAAATTATAAGTATAATCAAAGTCCATGTAGACTCGGCACTTGGTCTTACCGTTTATTTAATACTTGGACGAATTTGATGCACTTGCCAAAGAAGTTAACAAGTTGTTGACGCCGTTGCTGGGGACTTTGTTCCTTGTACTCGGTATACCCTCATTTTAAGCATTTAATATCTTTTTAAATCAAGAGTTGTTTGAAATTCAAATTAAAATCTTTTAGATTTTATTTTATATTATCTTTTAGGGATTATATTCGTAGATTAGGTAGTTATCTTTGAATTTATTAAGAAATTATCATAACCATTATCTTTCTAGATTTTATTGTTAGGTTGTTATTTATATTATCTTTTGTCTTTATCTTACACTAATAGAAAATAGACTTTTTACATCGATTATGTTTTACTTTTAACATTGGTTTTAATGTTAAAACCACGGACATTAAAAGTATCAATGTTAACATCGATTTTCAAAAAACTGATATTAACATACACTACACAATATCTATTTTCTTAAAAACTGATGTTGTATAATAAAAAATAATAAAAAAATGTATTTTACATATCAATAGTACATATACCCATAATTCATTTTTCTCACTGTACCACTTCCAAGTATTGTACATATCATATCAATAGTACATACCCAGGTCCAGGAACATCATGATTCACACAAACACAAACAATGAGTTAATCATGATAGAACTGTTTATACCATTCCAATATGACACCTTTACTAGTTTATTACTAGCTTCACCTCGTTTTAATTATCAAGGTATACCAACCTTTCCAGGTGTCATAAGTCCATTCTCTTATCCATCAGAAATCATACTATACCCCATCATGTGTGTCAAAAACAAGAGAACAAGCACAAAATAAAAATAAAGCGATGCAAAGCATAATGCTACTAAAAGCACAACAAAAGGATAGAGCATTTATTGCTTAGTAGTTAATATGGTCTACACTTGTATATATGGTTGCGTTTAGTCGTTTACCACTACAAGTTAATTACAAATGATATAGTATTTATTTAGGAATACAATCAAAGGAATTTATTACTATATATTAGGTTTAGTTTAGCATATTGAAAAGATGCATTTTATTTTTATTTGGTGTTAGAAATATGGATTTGTCTTGTCATTAGAATTGGAAGAAAGATACGAAGCCAGAGGTGAAGCATGGAGTTCATGTCTTCAAACACTATGCTCTGAATTTTATCAAAGGAATGGAAATACTGATTTGGATTAATTGCCAACTATTGACTCCTCATCTAATCCTAGAAATAAGCAGTCTAAACTCTCAAGCCTCAAGACAACCAATTCCGTGAACTTTTAATTTTATCTGGAAATAAAAAATAAAATAAAAAGTCCAGAAATTATTAAAAATGACCAAAGTCCCATCTAAAGAACTGTGAAGGATTTGTTCATAAAAAACCAAAATACTCCACTGCACACTCACTATTAAGAGTGTGTTAACATAAAGCACTGAGGTGATCGGAACCAGACCAAACAAAACTAATTGACAAAAAAAATGAGAAGACAAATTCCAGAAACGTCAATTAACCTTTAAATTTTGATGCACTTGTAAAATTTTGATGCACTTTTAAATTCTAAAAGATGCTAAACAGAAACGAAGTTTCAAACTTGCTAAACTATATAAACATTGATTCACTATTCTCTAGGAGTAGCACTAGACAAATTAAATACAAACAGCAAGCAACCCTTTCTCTGAAGTTAGAAGATTATAATACAATTTAACTTAGCAAGCATCTCCTCAAATCAAAAAATTAGTCAAAATTAAAAGACTGATTTCTCATACAAAGTTCAACCTTATTCTATTTATAGCAGCAGTCAAAACAACGTTCACTTAGAAGTCAAGTGCAACTTCTAGCAAAACTATAGTACTAGCTATAACAAAACGCACGCCATTCCTTATCAAAATCAAGAAGATACCCTCAATTTAAAAAAAGAAAAAAATTGAACACTGCAAAGAGCAATAAACAGTGTCACGCAAAGATTTATTAAAAAGAAAAGAAAGAAGTCTTAAAAAGAACTTAGATCAACACTTACCTTGGAGTAACCATTGGGCGTATCCTGCACAATACAGCCAGAAGGAAGCCTCTGACAGCTCATCAATGGTTGTGCATTAGCAGCATCACGACCTATCTCAATGGAAACATCAACTACAACCCATACACCTTCTGCATGCTGCTTACAGAACCTGATGAATCTTACTTAACGAATGGGGACTAGTGGTGAAAGCAATTGAACCTCACCATGCATCTGAAATGCATAATCCCAGTCAATGAATAGGAGGGAGAAAATCGAATCGAGTAGGCACCGAATCTTGCGATCAAAAGGACAAATCAATGCATATATGCCCAAAGATGTGTCAAAACAAAAGGCTTAGGCTTGGGCAAAAGCAAAACAGTGAACAGTACACACCAACACCAACAAACACGATAACGTGTGCGTTTTCCTTTCTCATTTTCATTAATGCCCCCATTTTCTGTTCATGCCTCATGACTAAGGTATAATATTATGGTTACCTTAATCAGTGTCTCGTTCGTCCCCCAAGTAATAAGAATAATAAATTTATATAAAAATTAAGTATACATTATAAAATGCAGGAAGAACAAACCATCACTGACCCTGTTTTGCTTGTAAGATGTGCCAAACAAAACTAAAATAAAATAATTATCACGTGGAAAAATAGAATTTTTTAAAGAAAAATATCTTATTGTAATTCTGGAATTAGCATTAGTGCTATCTTTGTTGATGCCAGAAGCGAAAGAATCCATATCAATCACAAAGTAACATTTGCTTCACAATTGGATAAATAAATGACCATGAAAACCAACCTGAAATTGGGAAGGAAATTTAAATTGAAAACCAACCGTGAAAACCTACACATACCTAGGGTAACGAATTCGGCTTCAATCGCGACCTTGAGAGTCTCCCACTAGCTCTCCTTGAGCTGCTCGGCGAGCATCGTGGACTCAGCAACGAAAGGGTTTGGCAAGCGAGTTTGGAGAGTTTGACGACGGCGGGAGCGGATGCGACGGCGGAAGAGGAGGCGGCGAGGTTGTTGGGGGCTTGGCGGGCACTAGTGAGGGGACCATTGTGGGGGGCAGGAGGCGTGTTTGAAGCCTTGTTGCGAGCGACGAGTTTGGAGGGTGCCAGACTTCCTTTTGTTGGCTCCGACTCGGCGGCGAGATGTTGCTTGCTCCAATGTCGACGAATCAACGGCAGAGGGAGCGGCGTCGTGGCGTTTCTCCTTCATCGAGACGAGAAGGAGAAGGAGAAAGGGGGCTTATTAGGGAAAATAAATATTTGGCGCCATCTAACTTCCTTTTACTGCTTCCCCCCACTCACTCCACTCCTTATGGCTACTGTAATACGGAAGTGGATTATGGATCTCTCCATTTTCTCTTTTCATCCTCACTACATTGTTTTTAAGATGCTTAAGAGCGTGAGAGAGAACAAAACCTAAGGAAACAACAGTGAAAATAGCATGAGAGAGAGCAAAACCTTAGGGGCGTGGTGGATTTTCTAGAAACCGTGAATACGGATGACCTATGCGAGAAGGAAGAAGGAAAATGAATCACAACGTTTCATATCTAACTAGTCGGTAACATGAGAGTACGCACACGCATGTGCCTGCTGTGTTTTGTTATGTTTCAAATTGGAAAATTATATTTATAATAAGTAAATATATAAATATTTTAAAAATGATGAATTTATAATATAAATAAAAAATTATGTTTCTTGTGTGTAATATAAAGATATGATAATTATAAATAAACACACGAATGAAAATTCTAACATTTATTTGTGTTTATCTTTTATCTTCGATTACGTCTGTTAGTATCATTTTGTATGTGTAATAAAGAAAGATTATTTAATAAATAAATAAATATATATATATATATATGTAGTGTAATATAATTGTAAGCATGTGACAATTAATTTGTAATATATTATTTCTTAATAATTTTTGTTAATATCTTACAGAATTTCAGCCTAAAAATAGAATATTGTCTATAAATATAACTGGTGGATCACAACAATTTCAAAAGGATTGAAAAATTAAATAATTTAAGTGAAATATGACTAATGTATGGTTGATTGAGAACCTGTCAGAATTTCAATTCATATAATCACTATAAGATAAAAATATAAGATGGATAGAAAAAATGAAAAAATTAACTTGGAACAAAAATACTAATTTTCATTTTAAGCAATAATTATAATATGTAGCAAACAACTTTCAGTTATGAACTTAAATTAAAGAAAAAAACTGAAAATTTTATACAAAATTAATGCTCTACAAGTAAACTTTTCACTTGTTTAGATCTTCTCTTTAAATTTACCTGAGTAATACCTTCATTTCTCTCCATTTGTCTTGCATCTTTTCTCCACTCTGAACTTTCATCTTCTACTTAATCATCAATTGAATTACTTTTATTCACTTTTTTATGTGTTAATGATCACTTTTATAGAGGTCTTGCATCAAATTTTACAATTGAACATTTCATTAATCATTTACTCGTTCACCTAAATTTCTGCAATAAGCATTAGTTTCCATTTACAAACTTTTTTAAACAAATATATTTGAACTATTGATTATAAATAGGAGTAATATTAACAAAAGATAAACAACAATAACCAAAGATTGTATGCGAAAAATTCCTATTCTATAAGATAATACCAAACTGACGGAATCAGCTAAAAAGTTTCCATATGAAAATTCATCTCAAAAGTATCATAAATTTAGAAGTAAAATGAAAAATAAGGAAACATATCCAAAAAATATTATTTTGACATTTGATCAAACACATAATTTGTCATCAATAAATCAGTCTAGAACAAAATCAAATAAATGTTTAAAAAAATCTCCAATTCTCATATATTCTTATAAAATAAACCTTTTTAACAAATTTAGTCCATATTTACAATATTAAAGAAATTTTGATGAAGGAGAAAAACCAAAGAAAGTAATTAGGTCAAACTAAAAACAACCAAGAAAATAAAAACTAAGAAAATTGTTCATCTTTGGTGCTATAGATCACTATAAATCATGAAAAAATTATGAATAAGTTGTAGTCACAGTGGCTAGCAAAGGCATCTTCAGCGAGGGTTGCGATGTTGAATGGGTAACGGAGAAATAAAAAGATATTTCACTGGTTTATTTTTAGAAAAGAGAGAAAATAAATTGAGTGAATGAAGAATGTAAGAGAAGAGAGAAAAATGATGAGAAGACAGAGAACATCAGAGAAGAAGAACTTTTCAAAGTTGAGAAAAGAGAGAAGATGATAAGGAAGACATTTGAATACACATAACTCTTAAAAATATTGTTAAAACAACATATCATCTAAACTTAAAAGATATTTTAAAAAATTGAAAGATCTAGTATAGTTTATTAATGACAAAATGGATGTGCAGCAAAAATAAGAGAAAGAAAGAAGTGAAGTTCAATAATAATTTTTTCTTATTGTGATAATATACCTTTATTGAAATCAGGTCATACACAATTAATCAATTTAAGGTTTTATCTTTTGTCACACCTGTGCAAAATTGCCAATAATTAGGCTTAGTCAATTGAGGTAAGAACCAACAACATTGAGAAATATGAAGGGCCCAAAAGAGAAAATTGTGGAAATCATAACATAAAATGAAAGGAGACCACTGCATTCTAAACAATTGTTAAGTAAATTAATAATAGAAAGAAAGAAGTGAAGTTCAATAATAATTTATTCTTCTTGTGATAATACACCTATATTGAAATCAGACCTTAAACAATGGATCCACTTAAGACTCCATATCTTGTTACGCATGTGCAAACTTGTTAATAATTAGACTAAGTCAATTGAGATGAGAACCAACAATATTGAGAAATATGAAGGACCAAAAATAAGAGATTATGAAAATCATAATATAAAATGAAAGGAAATCACTACACTTTTCTAAATAGTTATTAAGTAAATAGAGAGTAATTACTATATCATCAGTGGTTTAAATTATTTTCAAAAGGAAAAATTAAAATAATATTGAGATTTTGTATTTTTGTAACTGTTTAGTACGATACCCTATGTACATAGGTAATACCACTACCTACGTGTTAAATAGATAACGTGTGAGAGAGATGAAATAAATAATATAATTAGTATTTAAGATTTAAAAGGAAATATTAATTTGTTTATCAAAAAAGGAGGTGCAATTATCAAGTTTTAATTTCGAAAAATTGTCCATTCGTATATAGGTAATACCATTGCCTATGTGTTAAAGAGATAACATGTGAAAGGGATTAAAAAAATGATATAATGAGTATTTAAGATTTAAAATGAAATATTAATTTGCTTATAAAAAAGGAGAGAAATTAGCAAGTTTTAATTTGGAAATATTGGAGCACACTTATTAAAAAAGGTGCAATTAGCAATTACTTACTTTGACAAATACATTTCAATTAGGATTTATCAGTTAATGATTTTTTTACATTGTTTTTTTTTTGAAAAAATAAATTTATTTTTAAGTGTAAAATTGGTAAAAATTTGTGGAATTTATTATTAATTAATTATTAAAATTTATATATTTAAATAATTAGAAAAGAAGGAAAAAATCCAACTCCCCTCTTCCCAAGAGAATTCTAGACCCATGTGACCAGATAATTCATTTTTAAATTTTAGTGTAAACAATTTTATGTTATTTTTGAATGAAGAGGTAAATATAATCTTTGAGACATGTTATTATTTATCTTCTATAACCTATTTTTTACATCAACAACTATATATTTTATTTCAAGAATTATTTTATGTATACTATTATTGGATAATAAAAGACAATATCTAAAGAGTTTCTCAATGTTACTTAATCTTATTCATTTATAACACTGTCTATGCGTTAAAGAGATAACGTGTGAGATGGATGAAAGATTTTTAAATTTTAGTGTAAACAATTTTCTGTTATTTTTGAATGAAGAGATAAGGATAATCTTTGAGACATGTTATTATTTATCTTCTATAACCTATTTTTTCACATCAACAACTATATGTTTTAGTTCAAGAATTATTTTATGTATACTAATATTGAATAATAAAAGACAATATCTAAAAAATTAAATTTTTAATGAAGTTTTCTAATGTTACTTAATTTTATTGATTTATACCATTGTCTATATGTTAAAGAGATAACCTATGAGATGGATGAAAGAAATATAGATTTTTTTATCAAAAAGAGAATGCAAATTAGCAAGTTCTAATATGAAAATATTGGAGTGCATTTATAAAAAAAATGATATGCAATTAGCAGGTTTTAATTTGGGAATATTAGAGTGCACTTATTAAAAAGAGGGTCCAATTAGCAAATTTATGTCCAATTACCAATTTACCCCTATTTTTTGCCAAATGTCATTAATATCAGATGTCTAGTTTTGTATTTTTGCTAGCAGTTAGTTTTTATATATGTATAGTAGATTAGGGTGGCAGCGAGCAAGAGAGCGTTTTACAAAAATTGACAATATGGATTTTTTAATAATAGATGGGTTGTATATGTTAAGGAACTCATGTTATTTACGAATATGCCATCACGTTTTTGTCAACATTGATTTTATCAAAAATCGATGTTAACGATGTTAAAATTATTTTTTTAGTAGTGTTATTAGATTTAATTGATTTATCCTTTCAATTTAGCTTTTCAACATTTGATTTTTTTTAACTTAAAAATCTTGAAATATACATATAGATAGATTTATATTTTGAATTTATCTTTTAGAATTTCAGCATTTAATTTTCTTGTTTTTATTTTCCCTTTTGATTAACATAATTTAAAAAAAAAAATAGACAAGTATATTTCAATTTTTATTTTATCTCCAATTTTTAGCAATAAATTTTAGTTTTCCTTTTTGATAAAATGTTCAAAAATAAATAAAAAATAATTATATATTTTAGTTTTTAATATAGATTTATATTTTATCTTTTTAGATTTATTTTCCAATTTTTATCTTTTGATTTTTAGGAAAAAAAAATCTCTTTCTATTTTAAATATCCAAATTCTCATAAAAATATATCTATATCCCCTCCTATTGATTTTCAAAAAAAAAATATATTTTTCTTGTGAGTTTATGCTTATAGGGTGAAACCTTTAAAAAACTTCATGAAAGATATTTGGAGTAGTATGCTTAGACAACAAAAGCTTTTTGGTAACTAATTAGAGATGTTGTATGAGCATCTTAAAATCATGCAAATAGGGGTCAGTCACCCACAACTTATCAATTGTGATTTTTGTGGAGGAGAACATTTCAATGATAATTGTCATCCTTACTCCATGAAAAATTCTTGGTGGGAGCAAGAGTTACATCCTTACAATCAATATGAAGAAGAAAGACTCACTAATCTTGAGAATGTGTTGATGCAATTCATGGAAACTTCCCAAGCTAGCTTCAAAGTCAATCAAAACTCAATTAAAAATATGAAGATTCAAGATGGTAAGCTAGTAAAATAAGTGGCTGAAATGTTTTTTTTTTGTCCTAAAAGAAGAAAATATTGTAGCGATTACAGCACATGAGGAGAGTCTTATAGAATAGAATGATTCACGAGAAAAAGATGAAGAAAAAAAAGAGAAAGGTGAGGAGAGAACACAACAACAATGGGAGAAATGCTCACAACTAAAAATTCAACAAGAAAGCTCTCTCCAAGTCAATATCTCTCATCACCAATTGATTGGCAAGGAAGAAAGGCATGGAGAACATGATAAATCCTTAAGTGTCATTTTTTCCTTGACCACCAACACTTCCCTTGCAATGATATAGAAGTCGTTTCATGGATACATGATTTTCATGGAGTCTCTAGCTAAGAAGCAAAAATGCAAGTAAGATGTGTTTTATGTGGCTTTCATGCCACATTGAAGGCATTTGGCCCGTCAAGCTAGTGATGTTAAAGAAGTGTTGACTGGGAGGCAACCCAACATTCCTACCTTTTTTTCTCTATTTCTGTGAAGTATTTAATTTTTGTGTGAATTTAATTTTTCTTTTATCTCATTTTTGTTTGTCCTTTACAAATGCTCTCTAAAAAATGAGGGCTTGCTTCTCAGCCACATATTATGGAGCCACTTCTTCCCATGCTAACCAGCCTTCACCACGAGCAATATCTCCTAATACAAAGTCTTCATCAGCTCTTTCTCCATCAACCGGTCGTGACTCCAGATGACCTCCTCGAGCGAGTTGCTTGGCCTCATGCAAAGTTAAATATTACATTTATTGTATTTATTCTATTGTAATTTTGCACATTTCAAATATTTCCTTAATAAATATTATTCAATCATTTAGTTTCTTTAAAAAAATACATTTAAAATAAAATTGTGGAATTAGTTAAATAAAAAGTCAAGTATAAATTATGATATTCTTCTTATGTCTATCACATTTTTAAAGTTAAGTAAAAATAAATAAAATTTAAATAAAAATACTCAAATCTTTTGTTTACCCGAACATTCCACAGATCAAAAAATTAGTTTACTATTGGTTTTATAAATTAAGAAACTATAATTTTCTCTTTTTTTATTTCCATTTTTGATGCGTTAGTCAACCTCCAAATGTCTTCCAACCCACTATTAGATTTTTTCACCCAAATAATACAAAACAAAAATATGTACTCAAATAATACATCCCCAAAAATATTTACATTCATGCTGATTTCTCACCTACATTTTTTAACGTGGTTTAGAAATCGATTCTTGGATTTATTTTTTTACACACGTTTAGAAATTGGTTCCTCAAGAATTGATTTCTAAACCTTTTCTTAAAAAAAATAGTTAAAAAAAAACTGAGCTTTTTTTATTTGGTTTTTTATTTTATTTTTGTTATTTCTTTTATTTTGTTTTGTTTCTAATTTTTTTTCTTTTTAATTATCTATATGTTGGTATAGAAAAAAAACTTTCATAAGTTGTTAAATGAAATTTTGTATAATTTTCACATTTTTTTCTTAATACGAATTCATATCATTTCATTTAAAATAGGTTTCAATACATGGAATAATTTGATTAAACATGTATAGAGACTACGATGAAAATGGAGTTACCCTAGTTAACTAGTGTCTACAACTTTACGATTTTTTTTTGTAAAATTTGTTTCCTACTATTTAAGGTAAATTGGATGGTTAAGAGAGAAGGAAAAAGAGAAAGTGTGGAGAGTTGAAACTTCTCTACTAACAAAACTATTTTTCTATAAAAAAATTTAATGTTTCTCATAATTTTATCCTCATACGTTCCTTTCCTCAGTTCCACCCATTAGGAAAAATAAAAGGTTTAATTGTACTTTTATCTCAAATTTTTTATTTTTTTAGCATATTTACCTTCAATAAATTAATTTTCCGTATTTTATCTGAAACTTTTTTAAAAGCTTGCAAATTTTATTTTTGTTCACTATGTTGATGTGAAATGTTGACATATGCTTAAAGTTGAAGGTAAATTCGTCAAAAAAATTAAAATTAAAAATTAAAATTTGTCAAAATTTTTTAAAAAAAATGAAAGGTAAATTTTACTAAAAAGTAAAAATTTGAGGATAAAAGTATAATTATTTTAGTTTGTGACGTTAGTTATAACTATGAAATGTAAAATTTTTAAAAAATTAAAGATAAAATCTACTAAATTAATTTGTTTGAAGTAAAGAGTATCAAAAAATAAAAAAATTGAGTAAGAAATACAATTAAGCCAAAAAAGAAAGAAAAAGAACAGTTAAAAATAAAACAGTGAAATGTTAATTTTTACGTAATACATTCTCTTATAAAATATTTTATGACCAAGTTAAATTTTATAATAACTTAAATTAATTTGTCTAAAAATACTTAAATTAGTGACAAATTAATTCCCTTATGGAATTACATTTATTTAACGTTACAAAAAATATTATAAAAATAAATGAGTATGCCATTATAATTATTTATATAGTATTTTTTTCCTGATTATTAACACAGAAAAATGCGAAAATATAAGATAAAGACAAAATAATTTTCTGCAGTAAAACTTATAAAGGTAAAAATCAAAACAGGAGTTGAACCCGACGTGAATCGAACACGCAACCTTCTGATCTGGAGTCAGACGCGCTACCATTGCGCCACGGATCCACTTGTTGTTATAGTCGTATAAACTTGTTTCATTGTTTTGATTACATTTTGCAAATTTTTCTCGTTGTTGCAAGATTTTATTCTACCCCAGAAAAAATTGTCATAATAACTGAAATAGATTCTTATTTGATAAAAAAAAAAAAATTACTACAGTACTAATTGGACGCCTAACAAAAACTACATAATGTAAATAGAGTAGTGAATATGATTGCTAATTTTTAGACTTTAATAAAATACTGTCTATACTTTAAATATTCAATATCAAATATAACTTTTTAATATATAATTAAAATGTTAAATATCAAAATTATTTGATAAGGAAACGAATAATTAATTTACATTGAATATCAGTATGGATTAATAGATGATAACAAAAAAAGATAAAAAAACAATATTAACGTTTCATAAATTGAAAAAAAAAAACAGAGAATAAAATTTATATCATAATGTTGTTATAAAGATAAAAATAAATTTAAATAGCATTTCATTTTTATTATTTTATAAAATTTACATATACGTATTCAACTATGTATATTAACTTAAATGCAAAATGTGGACAAATATTACAATAAAAATGAAATAAAATCAATTCATATAAGGCTAATATATACAATTCATCTTCTAAATTTTTTTATATAATTAGTCCCTTAATTATAATTAAAAGTTCGATTGAATCTCTTAATTATTAAAAAATTCAATTAGATTCTTTAATTATTTAAAATACTACAATTATATCCTTTTTGACAGCTTTGTTAGTTTGATTGAAATTCTTTTGTAAAAACATTTTTATATTAATTGTATTGACAATTGATGTAAAATTTTTTGATGTAAAATTCTTTTTACATCAATTGTATTGACAATAGACGTAAAGAAATTTATTTACATCAATCACTAGGATTCCATTTTTACATGTGATGCATTGGCCACAAATACAAAATTTATTATTTTACATTGGTTGTATAAGTAACTAATGTAAAAATATTTGTTTTCTTCAAGAAAAAGGTACAATTATAGTATTTTTAAGAATTATGGTACCTAGTTAAACTTTTTAATAATTAAGAGACATTGAATTTTTAATTATAATTAAGGAACCAATTGGGTAATTAAACCTTTATATAATTATCAAATTTTGAATGAATTTATCACAATATTCATTATATTTTATATGAATTATAATTGTATTTTTTATTCATTTAAAAGACTTATTATCAGTACTACTTTATGGAGGAGGAGGGTTGATTCTAACATCATATAATTCATTTTTGAACTTAGCTTCCTCCTTATCTAATCTAGAAGTTTTCTTTTTCTCGGCCTTTAGTAATTCAAGAATTATTTAATCCTCTACAAATATTTCATTGAAGGCTTGTGGCAATTCATCAAAACTAGGAGGAACACGACACTTAGAATCACAATTAGAGATTGAATTACTTATTTGTGCTTTATGTTCCGTTGTTAAGAATAAACTTGCTTATTTATTCGAGCCTTCGCAGGAGTTCTACTCATCATCTTCTTCTCATGCTATGCATGCTCCCCTTCCTTTGTTCTTTGATTTATGGTTTTCCACATTCATAGAAATTGCGTTGGGAAAATGACTCTTCTTCCTTGAATTCTTTATCTTGAGTTCGAAGAATCTTCCCTTTCTCATATTTTTTAAGAGTTGTTTTTCTAGGAGGAGAATATCTTCATCATCATCATCATCAAAGTCACAAACATCATCCTTTTTATTTAACATGAAAACAATGTTTTTCTCCTTCCTTTATCTAGTTTCTTCAAGTTTAACTTGTGTTTTTCATTGTTTAGTTGCTCTACCATGAGGTCAAGATCGAACTCCTCTTTATCATTTTCTTGATGTGGTGGTTCCTCATGCGTTTTCCTTTTCTTGAGTTGACTGCAATATATCCCATATCTCCTTAGCAATTCTACATTCGTTGAGGAAAAATGTTTGCACCATGACATGATGACAACCTATATGTAGGACACCCTTCTCTAAATCCAAAACCTAAACCTTAGGATCACATGCCCTAGTGAATTTGACAAAGAAACATCAAGCTAATTATATCTGAACAACGACAACCTTTGAGGGACATACCCCTTCTTCTCAAACAACAACCTGTTAAGATCTAAAACCCTTGAGTAACAACTTATTGCTAACAACCACTCTCAATAGCCAAAATAACAACTCACTTAAGAATTACATCACTCTCTATGTTTCTTACTTTAGACACATATCAATGATCCAAGCCATATGCACCTAGCTTTTCTATTATTCTACGCTTGGATACTAAAACTCTTGTTGTGCTTTTCTATGTTGTGTTTGGTGCACTTTGCTTTTAGGCAAAGACATATGTACGTTTATAATGTAAGCAAGCTATAGACTTGGACTTTTCAAAATATAGATTTAAATTTAGTTTAGATTTATCCCATATTTGAAAAACTTGTTTTCAACACAGATACTTTTTAGATACTACCTTTGGTTCTACATATAAGCAACAAATGGTATTTTTATTTGGTCCTAATTATAAGCAACAATGACCGGTTTTCAAACTTATTCATAATTAAATGTCTTTTATACTATTAATTTATTGCTAACTCTATTTACTAGACATCCATTCATTGGACTATGAGTATTAACATTAAATGAGACCATCACTTACAACATTTAAAGTTAAGGTCACTTTTGGAATAAAATTTAAATTTATGGTAGTATTAAATGTGACACCACTTTCTTTGATCTTGATGATTTGTATTATGTTGCTTAAATATAGGACCAGATGTAGTATTAGATTTCAATCCCAAATAAAACAAGCTAATATATTTTGAGAAATAAATAAATTTTGTCATAAAGTACATTCCAACTTTGAAATTCAAAAGGTTTATTTAATTATGGAAATCTTACTTTTACAAAAACTACACAAAATCTTCTTCATATTTGTACTACCTCACTCGTGAAACTCGAGTCTGATATGACAGACTTGAGTTTGAGCATGTCTAAACTTGAGTCTACTATAGAAAACTCAAGTTTAGGTTGTTGGGACTTGAAGTCTCATTTGTCATATATACTCAAGTTTCCCAACCCACTTGGGCCAAATTCGTGTTTTCAAGCTTCTTAGGTTAATTTCTTATGAAAGGCTTTGTTTAATGAGTTCCTATTGACTTACATTGATTATTAAGCCCTAGATGTTAGTATTGGTGATACTTGAAGAGTTTACAAGACATACCTAGGATACAAACTTTTCCTCTTCAACCTTTAGCATTGATCTTTGACTTTATATTTCTTCTATTTTTGGCTTTGATTTGGCAGTTGAGAATGTTTTACTTGTTGGCTTTGTCTTCATAAAAACTTATCAAAAGAACTTCCTTAGATATTCTTGTTGTTGAACGCTTGGATGTTTCATAGTTCAAAAGTTATGGTTTTAGCCTTTTCTTTAATGCTCACACCATTTTATCCAATCAATTTGTTTCAAAATTAAAATCCAATTCAATCTAAAATGATTTAGATTGAATAATTTTTTGGTTTTCTTCTTCTTTGGAGAAATTATTGAATAAATGAAAAGACATATAATATACAAAATAAAAATAATTGAAAATTGAAAATATCTTATTTATAAATTACTATATAACTAATAGTTATATAAATTTTCAAATATATAAAACTAAAAATAGATTTTACACAACTTAATAATTATATTTATGCATTTTAACTTAAATAATTATTTATAATATCTTTAATTAAATATATTTTTCATAAATAAATATAAATTATGTGATATTTTTACAAGTATATGAGAAATAAAAATTTATATATGAATGATATCATATGTATAAATTTGGTTAAAATTGGATTTAGATTAATTTTTAAAATTAAATCTAAAATTTGATCCAATCTAATTGAAAATTATGTTTTTTTAATTTTTAATTTTATTTATTTTTTATTGATTTATGAATACTCATATTTTTAATTAAGTCAAAAAACTTAAATTTCATAAAAAAGAGTCAACACCTTGCACAGTGAGAGAGCTGTATTAAAACAAATTCACTAGCCATTACACTTTTTTTTGCTAAATTATATTTTTTTTATTTTCTCTTTATTTTTGGAGATTTTTTTATCTTTAATCGTTAAAAAATCAATTTTTTTATCTTTTAAATTTGGATCAAATTAATCATTCTAATAGTGATCGTTTTCAATTTTGAGATATAATTTTAAATTCTTTTGACATATTCAAAACATTAAACATGTCTTTTATAAAAAAAACAAAACATTAAATATGTCTATCAGATTCACCTAAAAGAAAATTCTAAAATCCAACTACTGTCAAAATCAAGAAGAAGCCATAAAGATAGTAAAAAAATTGTTAGAATTTGACAAACTTTCTCAACTTTGGTTCAATCTTCAACTGATGGAGAATATTTATAATGTGGCTCTCTTTCCTTGTAAGCTGCAAAGACAATCTTAAATTTTGAGACAGTTGACAACATATGATATGTGAAATTCCATCTTGTTTGGCAATCAAGAATAACTTTCTATCTTTCAAACCCTTATGTTCAACATCACATAAAGCCTTTAACCTTGCATTATCGTGATTAATATACTTCACCCTTTGACGGACATTAGAAATGATTTCCTTAATCTAACTAAGTCCATGTTGCACTAACAAATTCAAGATGTGTGCACAACATCTAACATGAAACAAATCACCATCCAAAAATAACTTACTACTCAATGATAAGTTATCCTTTAGATTTTTCAAGCAAGAATCATTATAAGAAGCATTATCAACAGATATAGAAAAAACCTTATTTCCAATACCCCAAGCTTTTAAACATTTGAAAATTGCAACAGCCACACCTATTTCACGCCTTGGAGGAGGCACTTTCACAAAACTCAAAACTCTCTTTTGAAGTTTCCATACCGCATCAATGAAATGACTAGTAATGACCATATATTCAACTACTTGGTAACTTGATTTCCACATATCTATAGTTAAGCTACTCTTATTCACATCTTCCAGCAAAGTCTTCAATTGTCTCTTCTCTGCCTCATATACTGTTAAGCTTGCTCTTGCTATTTTACTAGAAACCTTCTGAAATTCTGGATTAGCATATTGGGAGGCCCACATCCAAACCTCATCCTCAACAATACGAAAAGGTTCCTCATGAACCATAATAACAATGACAATTATTCCCCTCATCTTCTCATTAGAGCAACTAGCACCGGGGATTAGAATGGATTGTTATGATAAGAAGGCTGAAATGGGATGACAGTTTGCTTTTTTTTGTGTAGTCGTGTGCAACTTCTTTTCCATACAATTGTGTCTTTTCAAAGGGCTAGTGTTGGATCCTTTACCACCAGTAGCAAGTTTCTCTTTGCAATATTGCAATCAGCTTTCTTTAAACCTCCAGGATGTTCAATTTCTTCAAAATCATTCCAAATTGCTGATGTTTTCTGCCTCTTCCTCTTAATGACATCTTCATTTACTTGATCTTTGTCCTTTTCCCCTTGTTATGTGTTATTTTCTACATGTGCATTCACCGTGTTAACCTCATTAGCAGTTGCAGGAATAGATGGGGAAGCCATTCTTTGACGCTAAAAAACACAATGTAATTATGATTATAAACACAAATTCAAGCCTATCATAAAATACCATTAATATTCTGCATACATAAAGATTATTACTTTGAAATCAATTTGGAACTTGTAGAGCACAATCGAGGAATGGACAAAATACCAGTATAACACATCAAGCTTCACCTAAATAAAAAATGTAAAAAGAGCCCAATATATTCATTAGATCACTCTCTTTATTCTAAATTTTCCCCGCACTTAATTGATATAATAAATGCTATTTTTCTTATCATACATTTCATTATTTTCCTATTAAATTAGCTTATATTAAGATTAAAAAAGAAAAAAATAAAAAAGATATATTTATCCTAAAAACAAAACCTAGTGTAATAAAAAATTAACATGGATGCATGAAGGGTCATAAGCAAGAACTTGTATGTACATATTACACTTTGGACAATATGACTTGTTGCTGGAATTATGGAATCAAGTTGCAAAAAGTATAATTCTATATAAAAAGGAGACAAAAAAAAAGACAATGCGATCCACCGATCTTCCAAAGCCATTACAATTTTATTCATTGAAAAGAAGAAAAAAGGATGTCTATATATAAAAAATTAAAACCAATACAATACATAATATTGTTTTGCAGATGTAGGTGAGTGATGAGTTACATACCTGTTGCCACATGAGAATGAAAAACAAAGATGGAAAATGTGAAGTCATTCGATGGAAGACCAGATGAAGACGAAGTCACATAGGTAGGTTGCCAGGTTTTTTACTTTCTAATTGTGCTTTCTTCTTGACATGGTTCAATGAAATGAGATTGTAGAAATAGAACTTAAGAGTCATAGACTCATGTCACGACCTTAATAACAATGTTATAATTTTATTGAATAATAATTAGCTTTTCATTTTCAAGATTTCTTTTATTTATGACGAGATTATTAACTTACCAAAATATTGAATTAAATATACAAGCATACTGATTATTATTTTTTATTATATGTTAAATGAATAAACATGTGGACTTATCAAATTTAATAGATTTTTTACAAACTCATGCCTAACCTATTTAACTAAATAGGCCTTTTAAAAGCTAAACCCTAACTTTTTAATTAAATGAGTTAAGTCAGACCAGACTTTAAATAGGTAAGGACATAAGCCCTTATCAGACAATGTAACACCCCAAATTTTAAGTATTAGGAACATATCATAAGGATAATTCTTATTAGAATCCTTTTGTTATATTTTCTGTAAATATTATTTATTATTATTTGTGTATTATTGATTTTGTCCCAAGCATATACTTGTGTTGTGATAGTGTGTTCCTATATACATGTGTATTTTGTGTATATTATTATTATTGTTGTTGTTGTTGTTGTTTTTATTATATTATATTATATTATATTATATTTGGTGTTAGAAGAGTATTAGATTAATTTCTTATAATTAAAATGCTTGAAAAGTTGTCTAGGTCTAGTGTTAGTTTTATGATAACAATCTTAGACAGACCACGTCATATCTTGAGTTATAATTGTCTGTTTGAGGCATTTTTTGTGTCATTAGAAAGCTTGTTGAAAAAGCTACAATTCATTCACATATCTTAGAAACCAAAATCAGCTTCTATCTTAGAGAAAATCAACTCTAAAGTAGGTCACTTGATCATGAAAAATGCTTTAAGTCCCATATTAAACAAAATAACCTAATGAACCCCTTTCTTCCCTAGATATAGAGGAGACCAACAACTCTTATATGCACCAAAGAATTAAGTGGGCTTAGCATTATGCACGAATAACGCTAAGCCCCTCCATCAATATTTTTATATTTCCCTTTGAGTTTTCAAACTCGGGAAATTTAGACGGCTTGAAATTGTGTTTTAAATCACAACTAAGTTTTTTCCATAGTAAGAGTTGTCATAGAGATCGTGAAGGATGAAAACATTGGATCAGATCACGAGATCGTCTTCATTTTCCTTGTTGAGAAATTGCTTCATTTGAGGTCAGGGGATTGAGTTTTCTCCTTTTCTTTTGTTGTACAAGTGCTAATGAGTCACTAATAGATTGTATGATCTTAGGTTTATGATTACAGTAAGTTTATTTTCTTGGATGGATTATGAATACCCTAAAGCACTTTGTTTTGTTATGATTTGGTTAAATTTGATTGTTGTATGTTTTGATGTTTTTTCATTTTGATGTTCTTGAAATTGAATTTGATAATTGATGTTGGACACATGTGCTGATTTTCTAATAGAAAATGTCAACTTAGAATACCAATACATGTACTTAAATGTTATAATTAGACTTTGTGTTCTTCATAAGAGTTGTAGCCTTAGATGTTATCTAGATAAGAGATTTCATTTCACTCAAAAGAGATTTATATAACTCCAGACATTACAATTTTAGTGAGTAAAGGTTAAGCTGTCAAAATTATGCGGTCAGTATATTTCCTAATTTTAGGTTACTAAACGATTGAAAGGGATTTTGAGGTCAACATAAAAGTTGTATATATCTGTTTTATCTTTCTAACAAGATAAGAACCAACTTAATAGGTGTATCCTTGCAGTATCGATTTGTTATCTCCTTTAAGCTCATTTTGATCACATGTGTTGGAGTATCCTTGCAAGACCAAAACACCCTAATGCGTCGTCAATGGTATTATCTCAGTGAGAGTGATAGTGCCGAGTTGCCCATTGTGTGGCAATTTGTCGACTACATGGACTCTTAGGCTACATTCACATCGTTTTCCAAAATGGTACCACATGCATACGAGTCTACGGGTCTAATGTGCATCACATTTCGTGTGTGACTGTGTGTATGGAATGTTTGATTTGGATGAGGCCTGCTTATGTTGTGGAATAAAATTGTTTATAAATGTATCTTATATCTTTATGACTTTCTTCATGTTTTAAATTTATTGTGAGATGTATCTCACTCCCCGTCTATTTGTCTTGTTTGTGTTTGGACTAAATGTCACCTTTGCAAGTGAGTCTCTATAAGGTTATGATGATGATGCTATATGAGAGGCTTAGGTCTTCACTTTATATTACTATTAATTTTATGATTATAGATGCTCCGAAACAATGTAACATTGGACACATGTTTTATTTATTTATTTATCTAAGGATTAAATTAATGAATAGCTTTTCACCATATTTTATTTAATATGGTTTGCATGGACTTTGGAGCCTCAAGATTTGTTTAACATGAAGTTATGATTTTTTTATTGATTCATTTTCTTTAAGTTCACAAATATTTGACATGTAATACTCTTACCACGAAATAAGTGTTTTTTAAAAAAAGTTGATACATCCTTTTAATTAAATTCTGCAACAAACGCATTTAGAAAATATCACAAGTGTATGTATCTTGGGGTAGAAGAGTGTTACAGGTGGCCCAACCTATTCTCACCCCTACACACAATGCGACACAAACATCTAAGCTCAGAAGCATCTGTTGTTGTTAATGGTGACACTGTGGTGGCGTTAATGCACTTGCTTGGACCACCGATAAGGGTTTGATTTGGCGATGGCGATTTTGTGGAAGAGTGTGACACATAGTGACAATACCATGATCAAGATATATCTCATTTTTGGTTTTCGACGGTCAAGTGTGGAGGCCAAGCAAACAATGACGTTGTGGAGGAATAAGTGCGATAGCTCTCCGACAATAGTAGCAATGAAGGCATAGTTTGGGAGGGAGAAAAGGAAGAGAGGCAGAGGAAATGGCTAGAGAAGAGGAAAAAGGTTGCAGTGGTGATGGTCACGACGATGGAAGGGAGCGGCAGAGAGGGGGAGTGGTTGAGGTTGAGAGGCAGAAGTAGTTGTTGAGGTTTGGTGAAGGGGACACAATTTAAAAAAATGGTGCATGTATCCGATTGTAGTCTCTCTTTATCTTCATCGTCGATTTAAAGATTTGATATTTAGTGTACCATATATTTTTTTTCCATTGTGGGGAATTAAAAAAAACATATTTTTTCATCCTCATAAATATGGAAATGTTCAGAAAGGATCTGTAATTGCAATTTTTTTTGTCTATTTTGGTCTTCACAAAATTTAAATCTATTACTTGTTGGCTTTGAGCTAGGTTTTGGTACATCTGAACCTACGTGTATGTTGTTATAAAAAGTGTTAGATTTTTAAATTTTCTACATCGATTATATGTCTAGAGCTAGGTTTTGGTACATCCTAACCTACATGTATGATATTGTAACAAATGTCAGGTTTTCCAATTTTCCTACACCAGTTATACATATAACGATGTAAAATATATGAAAATTTTGACACTTTCTAAACTAACATATACATAGGTTTGGATGTATCTGAACCTAGCTACGGGGAGAAAGTAATAAGTTTAAATTTTGTGATTGTGGAAAATAGATAAATTTTTTAGTGTGATGAATTTTGAACATTTCCATATTTATGAGGATGAAAAATGTATTTTTAAAATTTTTTAATCAAAATTGTCAACACATATAACTTTAAACTGACAAATGTTTAAATAATATTTAGAAGTTTTGTGTAGATTTTAAAAATAGAAGAAAAATATATATAATTTTGTTAAATATTATAAGAAACATGTGTAAGTTTTATAAAAGAAGAAAAAAATGTATAATTTCCTTAAACATCAAAAGAGACATGTTTATTTTACTCATTTTTCTTAACTATATTTAACAATCATTTATAAAATACACGTGGGTGTCTTCTTAAATCTCTTGATAATATAATAAGTCAATAAAACTTAGTGTTTTGTTTCAATTAATGTTATTGTGTGACAAGCGCAAACTAAAATAAAAAATACATAAATTAAAATTAAATAAAAAATCTTTAAGATTAAAATAAAATATCTATTTTATAGAAATAAAAAAATAAATAAAAATTATCTCAACTTTATTATTTGTGGCGGCAAAGCTCCTCTGTCTCTGAGTATTTTTATAGTGGAAAAAGGTGTTTGTCAGTTTTTGTGACTTGACTGACTTACTTGGGTTTCGTCTTTATTATATCCGCAAAGATGAACACAACACAACGTCATTGACTTCTCTATCCACTTCTCGCAACTGCCCCTCACGTCACTACACACCATTGGAGCACCTCCACCAAACCCAAGTAATTTCAAAACTCTTCCGGGGACAATATCGACAATGCACCAATTCTCTTGACACTATCACACGCTAGACTCATTCTCCATTTTTCTCTCATAAATCGTAATCATAAACCCCCGTAATTTACAGTTTTTTTGATGTAAAATGAACGAGAGAAAAAACCTTCCATAGAATACTTTTTCATTTTAATATCTGATGTTGTAAATTAGTCCTCGAATTTATACAACTTTCTTTCTATTTATTTTTACTTTAATAATTAAATTTGATTCACATTAATTTTTTTAATATATTTTCATCAATATTAAGGATTAAAATAAATATGCTTATTAGGAATTAAAGTGCAAATTTACTCACACAAGAGTGATGATGATTAAGAAAACTTTCTCCCGTATGTTTTGGCTACATAATTAATTTGAATGAAATTAATTATGTTTTGGGGACATAATTATTTTGAATGAAATTAATTATGTAGTTTAAGTTTGACCAATCCTAAGTTAGTAGTAAATTTTAGTAAAATATTTTTCAATATAAATTCCCTAACATTACTTCAATTTATAATCAAATTTAGATTCATAATTAACTCTTCGATGTAAAATTAAACATACGAGTATTTACCTAAAATTAACAAATTATTTTAACGTGATTCTCAATCATTTTAAGGTGAATCCAAACTAAATATTTTAATCAAGTTGTATCTCGCTTTTACTTAAATTGCCAATTAATGTTTTCTGGTTAAATTTTATACTTAGAAAATAAAGAAAATGACATTCTTTTTGTCTTATTATTATAATTAGGATAAATAATTATTTTTATTTTTTAATATGTAGAGATAAATTCATTTATCCGTCAATTTTTGTTCGTTATCATTAATAAAAGAGTCTATGTGACAAAAAGTGACGAAAATGTCACAAAAGTATTTGTCAACATAACTAATAAATAGATTGGATCAAAATATTAGTAATATTTCATTGAACTAATTTATCATAACCCAAATTTCATTTCATTTAAGGGTAAAATATAATTTAATCTTTATTTTTTTCCTACATTTTTTTTATCGTTACAAGTATAATATTACAATAAACATTTTTAAAAAAGGGAGCAAGTATAAGCTAGAACACACATAATAATAAACATAATATTGATTAATTAATATAATCTATCTGTTGCTCTAGAATTTATATTATGACAATATTAGGTAATGACAAAATTAAGTTGAGTCTTATTTGTTTGTAAAGATTAACTTAATAACTGTGTATTTTTGTTTGAGTATCATATTTTGGATAAGTTATTATCATACTAGAAATTTCAGAGCAATAGATAACTTATGCTTATTAATCAAGATTATGCTTACTATTATGTTTGTTCTAACTTATATTTATTTTTCTATTTTTAAGTGTTTATTGTAATATTATCCTTGCAACTATATAAAAAGAGAAAGATGAAAATTAAATTATATTTTATTCTTAAATAAAACAAATTTTGAAATATGACAAATAAGTTTAATAGAAACTTATTAACATTTTGGTCCAATGAAAATTTAGTGACATTTTAGTCTAATAGAAACTTACTGATATTTTGGTCTAATGAAAACTTAGTGACATTTTGGTCAAATCTATTCAGTAGCTATATTGACAATCATTTTTATTTTTGTGACATTTTCATCCCTTTGTATCACTCATTAACTGTAATGTAACATACATAAATTAATGGATGAATGAATTTGTTACATTTTTTTCCACTTTTGGAGGCTAAAATTTGAATTTTCATCTTTCGAAAACGAATTTGTCAAACTTTACATATTTGGGGACGAAAATAACTATTTACTTTTATAATTATCGTGCAAGAATTTGTTTTTGTTTCAATATATGAATTACAAAATTTAACAATAAATTAATGATGATAGGAAATTAATTTTATAAAATTATTAAATATTTATTATTTTTTCTTCTGTATAAAATAACATATCATACGATCATTATTATTTTGTGACGTGAAGTATACTAGTATAATGAAGTTCCATTTTACAATTAAAAAATGAAGTATACTAGTATAATGTTGTTGATACGTGAATGAGAAGAGAAAATGCGGAACATGTATTTTTAATTTTTTCTTTCCACCCGTGTCTGAGGCGTGGACTTTTTGCTGAAATCGAGAATTGAGATTCACGAAACCAAAAATCAAACCAACTAACCAACCAGAATCATCGTATAACAACAAAAAGGTATGATACTTTTTCATTAGAGTTTCAGTTTAGTTTCCAGAAAAGAAGACACACAGAGAGAAGAGAGAGAAACGAAAAACAAAAAAGAAGAAAAAGTTGAAGTCTTTGTTTCATTCGAAGTGAATGGTTGGCGGTGGAAATGGAGAGGGAGCAGGAGAGCAAGCACCGCAATCCTCGACGGCGGCGCGTCACGGAACCACTCTCCGACCACACCCCTCCACGGAGAGCGTTTTCAGCTGCGGGTATAGCCCCGGTCCCATGACTCTGCTTTCGAGCTTCTTCGGCGACGGCGATGAGTGCAAGTCGTTCTCGGAGCTCCTCGCCGGCGCCATGGTGGACCTCACCGCACCCTCGCCCATGCCCACCACCCCGTTCACCCTTCCACCTGGGTTCATCGATTCACCTTCTCCTCAAGTAACTCATAATAATAATCTCATTTGCTATATTTGTACAAACAACTCATTAATACTCACTACACTAATTAGAATACTCCCTCTAGAGTCATGTATAAACATACAAATCTGAATTTAAATATGAATAAATTTAATTATTTTTATTTTTTAATATTATTATTTTAAAAATATTTTTCATTTAATTTTAATTCTATTTTTAATAAATTTTTATGTATGATACCAAGTTCTAATAAAAAATATTTTAAAAATAATTTTATTTTTTATTTGAGATTAAAAAAATTAAATAATATCAAACTAACTCTTTTAATTAATATGAAATTAGTTATATTTACTTGTATACTATTCCAAATTCCAAAGAGAGTAATAGTTAATTATTATTTTTAGGATATTGATTAAAGAACTAAAAAAAATTATTATAAAAATTATATAACAACATAAATAAAATCATCTCCAACATAATTTTATGCATTTCAATTAAAATATTAAATTTTTAACCAATGTCTTTAACATTGGTTAACATTTCTCTAATTTTTTTTGTAATTATGTACTTTGGATGTTCTAGATTTTTTGTATAATTAATTTAATGAAATTAATTTTAAATCAATAAAAGTGATTAAAATGTGTGTTTATATAGGTTTTGACTTATAATTCTAGACTTCTAGTTTGAGAATAGGTTTTCATAAATATGACTTTCATTATGAAAGTTTTGTCTATCTATGACTCTTGAGTTCTTTAAACTTCATTCATTAGGGGCATGGGATTCCTTCCAGGGAAATCTTTATTATGGTAGAGATTTACCGAATATATGGTTGAACTTCCTTGTATTTGCTATTGGCAAGGTATTTATGAGGTTTTTTTTTTAATAAACTTTTGCTTGAAAAGAAAAAAATTATAAATTAAAATTAACTCATAAGTGAAAAATAAGTTTTTGAAGAAGCTAATATGAAAAAATTTCTATAAACTAAGTTATATATAAGCTAATTTTAAATTATGAAGAAGTTAATTTCAATTTTAATTTTTATTTATTCTTAAAAATATTTATGGAGAAGTTTATTTAGATATGTTTTCATTTGGTGTGACACCTACTTAGAAATAAGAGAAATTACTGTATGGTTTAAAATTATTATGTGTCGATGATCTCAATCAATTTTTATGTCATTTTTTAATTAATAAAACTTGATTATGTCATACATGAATATCGACAAGAATTATGATCTGAATTATGTAATAATTTCTCTAAAACCATAACTGAATTACTTCTTCCAACCTAATCTTTTGGCTGAAATATGGTCTATGAGCAACTAATATGAAAGGATATGATGATAGATCTACATACACTTCTTGTAAATGAAATTAAGGATGAGTGAAAAACATAATATGAAAGGATAAGTGATGCAGCAAAATACAGCCAAGGTTTTTTGGCAAGATAACATTATTATAACTAAAGTATTTTCTTTCCTTATTCTCTTGACAATTTGACTTATAAATCATGTAATGTAGGGCCAATTTGGAATGACACACCAGCAGATGCTAGCACAGATCACATCTCAGGCTGTGCCAGCCCACTTCAATGTGCAAATCTACTCTGAACGTCCATTCTCTATATCAGCAGTGACTGCTACCTCTTTGACACAGTTTCCTACAGGATCCAGTACTAGGGTGAAAGAATCCCTTGATTATTCTCAGTCTGAACAAAAATTGCAGTCTTCTTCTGTGAATGTTGATAAGCCTAATGATGATGGCTACAACTGGAGGAAGTATGGGCAAAAACATGTGAAAGGTAGTGACTTCTCAAGAAGTTATTACAAATGCACACATCCAAATTGTCCTGTCAAGAAAAAACTTGAGCGTTCTCTTGAAGGTCTTGTGACTGCAATTATCTATAAAGGAGAGCACAATCATCAACGTCCTCATCCCAATAAGATCACGAAAGAAACACAGATTTCGAATATAAATTCAGTGTCTAAGATGGATGTAGAATCTAGTCTGGCAACAGGTGAACATGGGTCAAGAACAAGTGATGGTGAGGAAGTAGGTGATCATGAAACTGAAGTAGATGAGAAAAATGACGAACCTGATGCCAAGAGAAGGTAAGGGTTAATTAGTTCATGTAAACCTGTTCATGCTGGCGTGATTATTTGCTTTTATGTGATGTTGGGAAGTTTTATGATTCTGCAGAAACACAGAAGCCAGGCTCCAGGATCCAGCCTCTTTACATAGAACTGTAGCAGAGCCTAGAATCATTGTGCAAACAACAAGTGAAGTGGATCTCTTAGATGATGGATATCGATGGCGCAAATATGGGCAGAAAGTTGTCAAAGGCAACCCAAATCCAAGGTGATATTGGTTTTCTTCCTACACTTTGATTGCTTATATTTAAGTAATAATTATGGATGAGCATTATCATTGCTAAAAGTGACAAGTATGAGAGAAGAAGACTCACGATTGAGTAAGAATGAATAAGTTAAACTAAGATATAAGTGAGATGACCTAATACTTTAATGTTTTAAGGCATTTGAGTTAGATATGATGGAAATTCATTTAAATTGTTAGCTTGTGAATCGTTAATGAAGGTATCTCCCACCTTTTTAATCAGCTTGTATTTCTGAACATTGTCCATAACAACTTTCAACAAACTTGGTTCCCATAATGCTTAATTATTCGCCATACTCAGATTATGCTACTCCATATATTATGGCCTACATTTTCATGAATTTTCCCACTATTCTGCTTTTTTATTGTTTGGCTTGTCTAGGACAAGAAGGTGATGCATGTTTTTATGATATGTAGGAGCTATTACAAATGCACAATCCAAGGTTGCAATGTTCGGAAGCATGTTGAGAGGGCTTCAATGGATCCTAAAGCTGTCATAACAACATACGAAGGAAAACACAATCATGATGTGCCGGCAGCTAAGACTAATAGCCATACATTTGCCAACAATAGTGCATCACAGCTAAAAGCACAAAATATTGCCATACCCGACGAGAAGCAAAGTTTCAGCAGCAGGGGTGTTCGGGGGAATGAACAGCAACCTATGGCAAGTCTCGGATTGAAGGAAGAGCAGATAACATAGTTTTCTTAGTTCATAGTCTAACGTATCTTTTTCTCATAATTCCACAAATATACAATATTATGTTCAACTCACCGCACTAATATACAACACAACAAACTTGCTCTATACAATTCAAGATTAGCTCAGAAATTTGATGTCAAAGTAACAAAATGAAACAAACTACTACTACTACTTCATACCTCATTATTCGGAAGCTCCATGCTATGCGTAGGTAAGAGGGAGGGATATGTATGCAGCCTTACCCTTGCATGTGCAAAGAGATTGTTTCTGGATTTGAACCTATGACCAACAAGTCACTAAGACACAATTTTACCGTTGAGCCAAGGCTCGCCCTCAACAAAATGAAACAACACACAAAACAAATTGAATATTTCAAGTTTTCAACATGAGGAGCCATTGTTGTGCAGCTTATGCAGCCACCTTCACACATTGATAATGAGACAAAGGGTCAAGAGGAAAAGACACAAGATGTCTGACACTCTTACTTTATTGTGATGGAACATGTTTAGTGTACTTTTTTGCCTATTGAAAATTAGAATGAAAATTTTTATTGAGGCAATTGATATAGTAGTATGGAATGTTGTTGAAATGGACCATACATTCCTAAGCATGATGTTAAAGGAGATTTAAAAGAGAAAAATTGGATTAAATATACAGAGGATGAGAAAAGAAAGACTCAATATGGTTAGAGCATTTTGAAGTTGACTTTTGGACATTGTACATGTGTCATTCATTAGAATGTTGTAGTACTATTTTTCCAATTCTTCCTCCATTAAGACTGCTAGTCTGGCATTGAGAACATTTATTTCCCTCATTGCTTCCTCCACACCAGTCAAATCCACAGGATTGGCAAATGTTCCTACTCCTTTCCCTTTGCTCTTCCTTTTGGTTGCCTTTTGATCCATTGGACGGGTAATTGGAGAGGTGTGTTAGCTTCAGAACTTTTACCCGTGTTTCTGGATTAGATGACAATCAATATGCCCTAGATGCGAAATCTTCGTCCTTTTAGAGCCATTTTCATTAAACTGGTATAACCATTTCGATTGATCTTTTAGAAGTCGCTAAGCATGCTCCAAACCAAAATTGCTTCCTTTGTCTTCCTTCTAAATGACATATGCATGAAGCATGACATCGTTATTCTGTGCAACCACTTTTCTTCAATGATACCGCTTGCTTGTAATGACTCTTGAACTTTTGCATGCCTAGATTATTTTTTTGCTATTGTGATTTCAATTGGTTCATTGCTCTTTCGTGTAGTTCCCCTCAAAATTTGTTGTAATTTGTTGTTACTCTTATCCAAAAATAGTCTCTTGCTTTACCATCACCAACAATTGGATCCATTGAGACATTAAGTCACAAACCAACAAGATGTGTATCCTCTTCAATAGAAAAGAAAACTCGCGACTTCTTTTTTGTAGAATACTTTCCTCTTTCTATTAGTGTGATTTTTTCTAGTCCAATTTGAGGAAAATTGTGGAAATTGCGTTTCAACGTCATTATTGGAAGGAGTTTGTGGACCACTATAACTATTGGGAAGCTTACGAAACATGGAGGAATTATTTTGTGGCATTGAAGGAAAAATTTGAGAACTTTGAGAATTTTCAGTAGAAGGGGTTTGATTATTCTGCATAAAATTCATTGGTGGTGGTGGTGGCAAGAAGGGAAAAAACAGAGGAGGATTTTGAGAATTTTCAACAAAAATGGATTGATTATTTTGCATAACATTCATTGATGGTGGTGGTGGCAAGTAGGGAAAAAATGAAGGAGGATTTTGAGAATTTCCTTTCGAATGAGGAAGTTGATAATTTTACAAAAAATTATAATGAGCTTGCGAATTATATTGATTTGGATCCATTAAGAATGAAACTAAAGCAAGAGATTGAGATTGAAAATAAGAGATTGAGAAATAAAGGATGATAAGGAGAATTGGTGTGCAAAATATGAACAGTATGTGCTCAATTTATAGGTTCAAAATATTTTTTTTTTTAAAAAATATAGTCTACTGTAAATAGACTGAAAAAAATTACTAATACTGGTTGCCTATAGATTGAAAGGCAACAATAATTTTTTTTAAAAAAAGGTTCAGTTTTATACAACATCCATTCTTTTTAGTTTTTATGCAACGTTCAATTTTAATTTTTTAATCTTTTTCACTTCACCCTTACCCTCACCCTCATTTTTTCCCATATCTGAATGCAGCCCCTTCCTCTTTTCCTCTACACCTCCCCTCTCCCCTCCTTCCCTTCCCTTTTCCCCTTCTCTCAGCCACATACACTCACGTTTCTCTTTCCTCTTCCCTCCCCCCTTTATGTTTCATCTTTTCTTCCTCTTCCTTCATATTTCCTCCGCTCCCAACCACCATACTCTTTTCCCTTCTCTGCCCCTAACCACCACACTCTTTTCCCTTCTCCTCCTCCAACCACTATGCCTTCATCTTCCTTCGTCCTCAACATCTCGGCACTTCCGGGCTTCGCTTGGTGTCGTCGCGCATAGCTATGTGCTACTGCGCATCATCTAAATGCCGACAAGGGCCATCACCCCTTCCTTGGCTCCGCCATGACTTATATCTCTTCATGTTTTGTTTCTTCTTCCCTTTCCTGTTGGTTCCCACCTGAAGCTGTTAGGAAGAGAGAGCAAAAAAAGTATTTTCATAAATGTGCAGATCTTCAGGGATCTTGTAGAAGATCTTATTCTCCATGCTGGAGATCTTGGCTCCTCCCTTAGTGGAAGATATGTTGAAGACCAGATCTTGAGCTCAAGATCCTTGCTGAAAATCTGTTGTTAAAGATGCTCTTGTAAGGCTAAAAACATAATAACATTCAGAATTGACACATGACAAGGGAACTACTGATGTATAAAGGACTAGGAAGCAGACACCAGTCTAAGAGTATGGAATGTTTTGCATCACATGAAAAATGTTGTAATTATCTTTGATGTTTATTCCTTAAAAAAATCTTTGATGTTTAAAAAAGGTTCACGCACATTGTTAATAACTTTTTGGCTTAGGTAAACAATTTGACAAGGGGGATCTTAATGTCAAGGTGCTGAAATTCCTAAATAGAACACGACAACCTAAGGTGACAATGATTGCCGAATCAAAGGATTTAACCATTGAATTTAGCCACTCTTTTCGAAAAGGCAAGGGAGCATGCATTGGAGTTCAATAGGATTACCTAAGATGAGGAATCTAACAACAAAAAAAGCTTTTGCATTGTAAGCCTCCTTTACAAATGGAAATAGTGAGGCAAGTGATAAGATTCAAAGGACATCGAAAGAAAAAACTTCATCCTTTTGATGAAGAAATTCAGCAAGCTCCTAAAAACAAAATAAAAGTCTAGTATCTTATAAAAGACGTCTAAAGGGGCATTTGGTTTGTAAAAACATTTTCTATTTTCATTTCTTGTCTACAATTTATGAAAATAGTTTTCCGTTTCAATTTTCTAACAAACTTTAGTTTTAATTCTGTTTTCATTTCCAATTTCTTGTTTAGTTCACCACAAACTTCTACGCATGTTTGTCCACTACTTCTCTGTCATCGATTCCCACTTCTATTGCATTTTGTGCCACTACCAAGTACCATCACACTAGTTCCTCTAGATAGTCCTTTTGCCTCGTACTTCCTAGCACTGTCACCCCCACCTCCATCTTTGGCACCACCTTTAACTTTAGAAACATCGTCGTTGTTAAGTACCTAGGGGTGACAAATGAATCCACTTATTCATCATCCATTACAAAAAAAGGATGGATTTGATCCACCCATTTAATTTTATGGATGGTTAATGATCCATCCACTATTTTTCAAAATCTAATGAATCCTCAAATTAATACTTAATGGATCAAAATTAATCCAACTTAATAATTAAAGAATTTGATGGTAATTTTTTTACCAATGTTGACAAGGATTGAGTTTTTATGACTACCATAGGTCGATGATATTTTTTAGTCAACATCGGTCGAGGTTGTATTTTGGCTGACATCAGTTAAGGTTTTTTCAACCGATATCAACCAATGTTTTATAGTATTTATGATTATCTTAATTTATATTAAGATTTAATTAATTATATTAATAAAGATTTTACATTTATTGGAATTATTCCTTGCATATAGTATAATATAATATAAATTATTAATAATTCTATCCAGTATAAAATTATTATTAATAAATATTTTTAACATGTGTTTAGGGAGAATTACTTGAAAAAGATATTTCAGGTTATATTGATTTCAAATTTTAATATATACTTATGAGTGGATGTTAAAATTATTGACAAACATCATTTTAAATTTATTTTATTAGCAACCTTGATGAGAAAAATACATTTGTTATTTTAGGGGAAAAAAGTTAGTGATGAATATATATTTGTTTATATGATTAAAGAGGGATGTATTCAAAATAATTAAAATAGTAATTTTAAAATATTTTATTTGTATTTTTTGGACAAGGTTTTGGTAGATCAGCCTATAAACCACCCACTTATATCTCATTGTTTTTTTTATAATTATTTTAACCTGCTTGTAAACTAGGTCACTTAGCGGACCTTTTATCCTTAAATTGGCTAATGGTCTCACAGGCTGAGGCCTATCACGCTGAAATAATCTATACATAGATATATAGTTTTGGACGGAAATAGCCAACCAATATTCAAGCTCTTGTTAATAGAAATTGTTAAAGGTGAATATCAAAATTATAAAAGGCTTAAATTTGGTGCAAATGTGAGATAAAAAATTTCTTTAGCTTTCTACGTTTAACCTGTTAAAGTTTTTAAATAAAGCAATTTTTTTAATGATAGGTTAGTCATTTTCCCACATAATTATATTTCTTGAAATATAAAACATTTGGATCCTCTTATTTAATACCATTCATTAGAAAAATTATACCCCTAATTCAAATGTGAAACAAAGTTAAGTAATATCTATTGTAATAACTTTGATCCAAAAATGAATTATGATGACAATGCAGATAGTTTGTCGGGGGGTAAAAACACCTTTTATTTGTGTATACAAGAAAATTGTTGCATCCTTTAATTGTTGTGTTTGAATATTGTTACAGGGAGTCAGGTGGAAGCATCAAATTGTCATAGAAAGACAAAAAAATTATAATAACACAACAAACAACGGTAAGGAGAAACAAACTTATATTCATGGATGTATATGTATTAGTTAAATATATCAGCTGGCAACTCTCTTTTTTAAGAAAGAATACATGTCAAAATTAAAGCGACAAATACATGGTGAGATGATGGGATGATTTTTGTGACAAAATATAATGCCCAATTCTGATTGATAATTGCAAATCATGAAGATCTTCATTATCTTCAGCATCACCTTTTCATGTGGTTTACTTGGAAATGTTATTTCAAATGCAGATCCTTTCCCATATTATGCTATTTTAAATTTTGGTAACTCTATAAGTGATAATGGAAATGCTGCTATTTACCACCCATCTAAGGGTCCTTATGGCTCAACACACTTCAAACATTCATCCAGACATATGTCAAATGGACGATTGATTATAGATTTTATAGGTATATACTCCTATTTTCATGGTTAGCTTAAATAAAATTTTCTTGAAAGGAAGGGAACACAAACAATATATTGGTGATTAAAGAAAAAACTAACATATATGTATGGTTGTTTTAATTGTAGTTGAGACATATGGGTTGTCAATGTTGTCAGCCTATCTAAATCTCACCAAAGCCCAAGACATAGGGCATGAAGTAAATTTTGTAGTCGTCGATGCAACTGCACTTGAAATGGACTATTTGACATAAAAAGACTCATTCCACCATTAACGGCTAATTCATTGAGTGTTCAACTTGATTGGTTTAAGAAGTTCAAACCTTCGCTATGAAAAAATAAAGAAGGTTTTGTCAAAACTCCTTTACCAATGTTTTTGGTATATACATGAAATTTTCTCAATATACAATCTTAATTCCCTTATATGACAAAATGTGAAAACTACTTAAAAACTCATTGTTTCTACTGGGATAGATTGGTGGAAACTATATTAACTCGCTTATATTATCAAAGAGAAACATTGTAGGACTTCGTCAAATAGTTCCCCTAATTATTGAACAAATTATCAATGTCACCAGTGTATGTCATATCAAATTTAAGTATTGAAATATCGACTTCAGTTTTTGATTAGAAATTGGATTGAGTAATTTAAGATTGATCATAAATTCAATTTTGTTTGTGTTTTTTTTCCATACATTAATAGAAGAAGGAGCAGTAGATATAGTGGTGACAGGGAACTTCCTAATTGGGTGTAATTTTGTTATCCTAATAGTAGTGAATAGTGATAACAAAGATGACTACGATGAATTTAGGTGCTTAGCAACTTACAATGTTTTCATTGAGTACTACAATGGTCAACTTAAATAAGCCATAGAGAAACTAAGAAAAGAAAACCATATTGTCGAGATAATATATTTTGATTATTACGATGATGCAAAATGTTTGTTTCAATCACCACAACATTATGGTACATTATGTTTTAATTTACTAATATTGGATGATCAATTTTACTATCATTTGTTCTTATCTTATGCTTCATTTATGTATATTAATGATGCAAACTTTTTCTTTTGGTAAAAACGAGAACATGTTGTGGAAAAGGTGAACCTTACAATGCTGATGTACATATATTTTGCGAAAGTCCTGCTTCAACAGTTTGGTCTGACCTTTCAAAATATATAAGATGGGTTGGAGCTCACTTTACTGAAACAACTTATAGGCTAATAGCCAAGGGATTAGTTTAGGGTCCTTTTGCAAATCCTTCTTTCAAATCTCCTCCTTTCAAGATAGCTTAATTTGACACAAACATTAACAGGAGAGCTTTGTTTTGATAAATTCAAAATTAGGATCAACCTTTTTATACAAATTTTCATTCACAACACCATCAAAGAGTATAGCTAAAGTGGGGATCTTGTGTTGTTGTTGCCAACAAATGTTCTCCTTATTGTCAATGGAAAATTTATTCTCAATTATATTACACAATTGTAACTTTTATGTTTCTATGTATTACTAGAGGAAATATACAAGAGAAGTGAGACGTAAACTAAAAAATCAAGTTAGAATAAATTATTTTCTTAACTTTCCTCCTGTCTCCCCGTATTCATTCGTATTATTTGTAAATTGACACTATAATATTGTCTACAACTATCTTTGAGCATGATTGTTAATATTATTATTACTAGCTTTTTGAAATATACATTTTAATTAAAAATTAACTATTTCATAAAACAAAACCCAAACATTGAACATGAAACGTGTAATAGTTGTTATATAACTAGTACCACCACTGTATGGTATGCTCGACAAATAACTATGCTCCTTAACCATGAGGTCAATTGTTCCATCTTTACATCCATGTGTATGTAAGAGCACCTTTTGGGTCGGGAGAGATTAGACCCTTAAATAGATCTAAGTACATTGAGGGATTGGTCTCTCGCTGTTGGCTAGGGGAAGCCCGTCAGATCAACCCTCCTAACCCGTTGCACATCAAGTTGACCCGTCTCGCCCAAGCCCCAATATTTAAGGTGTGTCCAAAAGTATTTACCATTTCTCAATGAACACAATATAAAATCCAATGATTTTTCAAGAATGGTTAAAGTATACATTAGTGACTTTATTTTTGACTTTTTCAAGTCATTTATCACAATATACTATCCAGTACTTCCAATATGCAAGGCTTACATTGGTGTTAGAACATTATTTAAGTTTCCCAACTTTCAATTTTGTAAATATATCAATTTAATATAAATTTAAGTAATTTTATAAAATATTAATCATTTTAAGTTTATTTTTTTCCCTGATGTGCATTTACTAAATGAAATAAAATTTTCCAAAATAAAAAGTATGACTACATAAATATATTTTCTAAAACGTAAACATATGGTTAATTTTATAATTATTTCAAAAAAAATTTGAGAAAAAATAATTTTTGAAAAAAAATTCAATAATGGATGAATATATACGGTGAATGATTAACTACAATAAACTCTGAAGTACTTCTAACAGATCATGAGATTCCACTCATTGAAACCTACTTTATGGTTAGCTAATAAAAATAGTACTTATAATTTTTTAAATCTCATTTATAATTTTATAATGTTGTCATTTCTAAGACTCTTACTGTTTTAGATTTTCTCACACGGAAGCACTTTTGATATGAAAAATTAAATTTTAAAAAGTTTTTAGTGTGCTTTTTAAAGTTTCTAAAAAAAAAAAATCTAAAAACCATTTTGAGTAGCTGCTGAAATATCTTAAATTATATTAATAATAGTTTTTATTTTATTTGCAATTATAAAATATAAATTACTTATGTATATAATCTTCAAATACACTACCCTTTTGAATATCTTAAACGATAGTCAACAATACAAAAATATATTGAAAAAGTGTTTTCATTTATCTAGTTAAGTCTTTATACTCATAAGCCTACTAGGATACACTACTTTTAGTAATAGATAGTAGCACCTTTTTGGAGAGGTCAAACCTTTAAATAGATTTTAGTACTTTGAGAGATTGATCTCTTATTTTTTGTTAGGGATACTCGCTAGGTCAACCCACCTAACCTGTTACCCATCAAGTTGATTTGTCTTGCACAGGCACCCAATATTTAAGGCATGTTCAAAAGTATTTAATATTTCTCAATAAACACAATGTAAAACCCAATCATTTCTCAAGGATGACGGAACTATATATAGATGAATTTATTCATGACTTTGTCAAGTCATTTATCACACTACCCATTACTTCCAATATGAAGGTTTACATTGGTGTAAGAATCTTATTTAAGTTTCACAACTTTCAGTTTTGTAAATATCAATTTAATATAAATTCAAATAATTTTATAAATATTAATCATTTTCTTCATGAGCTTTTACTAAATAAAAAAATTATAAAATTAAAAAGTATGATTAAATAAATGTATATCTTCTAAAAAATTGATTAATTTTATAATTATTTAAAAAATATATAATGAAAATAGTTTTTGAGAAGTAATTCAATAATGGGTGAATGTGTACTATGAATGATTAATTATAATAAACTCACAAGTGCTTCTAACAAATCATGAGATTTCACTCATTGTAACCAATAAGCTGAAAAGTTAAAAGTTATAAGTTATAAACTAGCTAAAAACTTATAAGTTAGTTGATTTAATTGAAAATGTTTAATAAAATTAACTTATAAACTAGTTTGGATAAATGTCAAATGACATATTTAATATTTATAATAATTGAATTTATTTTTGAAAACTATCATCTTAAAAAGTAGGACAATAATTTTGTTTTATAAAAAATAGTAAAGATTTGATGATTTACTTATATGGTTTAAAATTAATTAAATCAATTTTTTCCTTTTTTAAAAGAATATTAAAATTAAATGAAATTAACTTATATTGTTTAAAATCAATTTTGGAATTTATTAACATTGTCCAAAAAGAATACGGTTAATAATCAAGTAGGTATTGAAACCATTATAAGAAAGCCAAGCTTTCCCCATCTCCTTTTAATCAATGGACTCCTCATATAATATTTTATTATCATTTTAAAACAAAAAAAATCGTTTATAATTTTAATTTTTTAATCAAATTTTGTTTAGTGATCAAATAATTTAAATTAAAATAATAATAAAATATATTAAATCCTTAAAATAAATAATTTAACATTAAACAAAATAATAAAAATAAGTAAAATTTCAAGTTTCATAATAACTAAGAAAATAAATATGCCATCTAGTATTTGTAATTAAGAATGTTAAAATAGGTAAAGAGTTTTTAAAAATTGATTATAGAGATAAAAAATAATTTGAAATAAATTAGTGAGAATAAAATTAAGAAAAAGAAAAGATTAGTACCTAATAAATTAATTTATTTTTCGTAAACTACTTCTAATAACTTGTGAAAATAACACACTTGAGTAACTTATCAAAAAAACAAGTTTGATCAAAATAACTTATAAACCAATCTAAAAAAACTTGTAAATTTATAAGAAACCTTATCGAACATACTCACAATTTTATATCGAAGTTTAATCCTAACCATTATTTTTATCCAACAAAAATTATTTATTCCTCACCCCTTACAATAAGACACTTTCTTCACCTAACATACAACACATTCAGAGAAATAAGTGTTTATCTAAGGGTGAGAGAAAGAAATTTAGACCATACAATCACTAAGATTAAACCATAAATTAATGACTTTTTAAATTGTCAAGTAATCATTAAATAACTTTTTATCCTAACCATTTATGTATAGTTATATAATTCAAATATACTCCTTATTCTCATTATAAAGGCAAAAAATTACAAATAATATAAATTAAATAAATAATTTGACATTTGGGGTTTGGGGAAACTAATTTGACATTTGGGGTACTCAAACACGCTTGATTTGGGCATGTTTAAACATGCCTAGATTGGGTGTGTTTCACCTGATTGTGACACGTGTCAGGGATGCGCAGTGTTGAGCGAACTTTAAACGACCATAACTTTTGACTGAAACGTCCGATTGAGGCGAAATCGGTGGCCAAACACTCGAAATTGAGAGGAGAAGGTCTGGGCAAATTCCTATTGGTCAACTATCTTTTCCAAAAAATGCTTCTAAGTACTTCAAAATTAGGATTTAAGATTCAATCATCCAAAAATTTCATTTTTGTCTACTTTTTAATTATTTAATTAGTTAATTTAATGATATTTTTTATTTTTTTAATTACTTCTCTGAATTTCGAGCGTTTTGACATATTGTACGCCTCCATCGGACATTTCTATCAAAAGTTATGACTGTTTGAAGGACATATCGTATACCTAATTTGGACTATGACCGTTTGAAAGACATATCGTACACCTAATTTGGGCTAATTTTTTTGCAGACATTAAGATATAAAAATAAAAACATCAACTTAAACAATCATGGGTGAATTAAAAATTATATGCATATTTAATTATGTACAGTAATTAATTTGAACAACAAAATTAATAAAAAATTAGCCCAAATTAAGTAATTTTTTTTGGTATATATATTTACCAAAGTTATACTGTAAATTTTTAAACGTTTTTAGTTTAAAAAAATTAAAAAATCACAATATTGTGGTCGCAACACATTTAAAAACAAACACAATATTCTGTAAAAAAGTGTTAGCGACTGAATTAGAGATCGAATTAGAGACGGATTTTAAAAAACTTTAATATTCTGTAAAAAAGTGTTAGCGACCGAATTAGCGATGGAATTAGTGACAGACGGAGACACACCCAATTTGGGTGTGTTTGAGTACCCTAAATGTCAAATTTGTTCCCCCCCAACCCCAAATGTGAAATTAGTTATTTAATTTATATTATTTGTAATTTTTTGCCCATTATAAGTACTCCACTTGCTAAATAGGGGCTAATTTTTAAAAATAATATAAATTAAATAATTAATTTGAGATTTGGGGTGGATTTGAAACAAATTAGGGATTTGGTGCACTCAAACACGCCTGGTTTGGGCGTGTTTAAACGCGCTAGGCTAGGCGTGTTTGAGTCACCAATCTCCTATAAAAAGCCCCTAAAAGTTACTATTTACCATTCTTTCATATTTCACCTTCTCACTAAAAGTTTTTCTGCCTTCTCTCTAGAGCTTGGGAGTGGATATTTTCTGAAGTGAAGCCCTACCAACAAGTAAGTTGATTTAACAATTTTGCATATTATTTAATCTAGTGTTTAGTTTGTGTTGATTAGGGTTTAGGGGTTAAGGTTTATGGGGTTTAGGTTAATGGTTTAGCGTGTGTGTTGTAAGGTGTTAGTGTTTAGTGGGTTAGGTTTGGGGGTTTAGTGTTTAGTTTGTGTTGATTAGGGGTTAGGGGTTAGGGTTTATGGGGTTTAG
>CM023945.1:6965246-6977513 GCA_013407115.1 Glycine latifolia | reverse complement strand
TGTTGATTAGGGGTTAAGGGTTAGGGTTTATGGGGTTTAGGTTAATGGTTTAGCATGTGTGTTGTAGGGTGTTAGTGTTTAGTGGGTTAGGGTTTGGGGGGTTTAGGTTAACAGTTTAATGTTTAGTTTGTGTTGATTAGGGTTTATGAGGTTTAGGTTAATGGTTTAGCGTGTGTGTTGTAGGGTGTTAATGTTTAGTGGGTTAGGGTTTGGAGGGTTTAGGTTAATGGTTAGGTGTTTAGTTTGTGTTGATTAGGGGTAGGGTTTATGGGGTTTAGGTTAGGGTTTATGTTCCATAATTTAGGGTTTTGGGTGTTTGTGTGGTTCAGGCGTTTGTTTTAGGGTTTATGTTTTTCAGCTTATTTTATTGTTTCTTAAAATTTGAAGTAGTTGTTTTTGTTGAGGGCAGAAAATGAGTTCAGGTGATGAGGAGTGTGTTCGTGTAGTCTTATTTTTCAATGGAAGGAAAATTGAAGGGCGAAAAGGTCTTTCCTTTGAAGGGGAGAAAATGATGACATGTATCAAGCGAAAAGCAACATTGGGTGATTTGCATGAGAAGATACGTCCAAAATTAGGTCTACATGACAAGCCATGTATCACTTTGTTGACGGCAAGATTATGGTAGCATGAACAATACATGGGGTTTCCAATACAGGATGATGAAGAATTGGAAATGGTGATTGAAGAATTTTTGAATCAGGCAAGGAAGAATTTTTTAGAGTTGTATGTGGATTATACCGTAGCAGAGGATGTTGTTTTACCCATGAGGTCAGCCGCTTTTAATTCTGCACATATTGCATCATCATATGGTGCTGCCGGTGTAAACATGTCTGAGGAAGATTCACATGACCCAACTTAGGTTATGGATGACGATGAAGATGATGAAAATCTCGCAATGGAAGATCGTCTTCTTCAGGAGAATGCCAGTGCGTCCGATAATGATGAAGATTCTGGTGTGCATGCGACTGCATTCCAACAACACACTGACGTGGGGTCGTCTAAAATGCGTCATCATCCGAATGTTGGATCAATGCAATCAGAACAAGCTGTTGAAGGTATGTTACATGACCTAAATGAATGATGAAGTGGTATGATATTTGTATATCTGTATATTATAGTATTTTAGTTTGCATGGTATGTTTATTCAACTGTTTTGTATTTAAAGGTGGTGCGGTTATTCCTTTTTGGGACGAAATTCCACATTACACATATATTGATTGGAATCACCCAAGCGAAGAAGAATCTTTTACCGGTTCAGCTTCAGGTTCGGGTTCAGTGCAAGGTCCCTGCCAATTAGGGGACGATTTGTTTGTTCAACAGGAATTTCCATCCAAAAAGGAGGCACAAATTGCAATTAAGCGGAACCTGATGAGGGAGCATCAAGAAGCATTTGTGGTTGAGAGCAAGCCTGACAGGTTTGCCATGAAGTGTGTTGCTCACAACGATGGTTTCCCTTGGAGGGTTAGGGTGTTTAAACCAATGTACGATGAGAAGTGGGTTGTTTCAAGATGGGTTGGAAAACACAATTGCCTGAATGACCACATAACACAGGATCACAGACAACTTGATGTTGATATTATTGCTTCACTTGTAGTGGGTATGAACTCAATATTTTGGCTTGATATGAGAAATATTATTTTGTGTTAAGGTTTGTTGTTAATGTGAATGTTACAATTTCATTTTCAGGAATGGTTAAGGAGGAATCAGCCGTGTCAATTGTATTGGTTCAGGAGAGGATCACCAATAGCTATGGATTTAAAGTTTCATATTATAAGGCACGGTATGCGAAGCAGAGAGCAATGACAACGATTTATGGGGATTGGGAAGAATCTTATGCATTTTTGCCGAGGTGGTGCAACTACATGCTTCGTTTTTCACCAGGTTCTTTTTTTGATATTCAAACCAATGCTTATTATGTGGCACATCGACTGGTACGAGGTAAACGTGTGTTTCAGCGCATGTTTTGGACTTTTAGACAGTGTTGCGAGGCTTTTAAATTTGGCAAACCCATCATTCAAATTGATGGGACTCACTTATATGGCAAGTATAAAGGAAAATCACTGATTGCCACGAGTCAGGATGGAAATAATGAATGCCTGCCACTGGCATTTGCCATTGTCGAGGGGGAGACGTTGGAAGCTTGGGAATATTTCCTTGCTAACATTCGCTTCCACGTAACCCAAATGCAAAATATATGCCTCATTTCAGATCGGCACCGGAGTATTATATCTGCAGTACAGAATCATGCCAGTTGGCAACCACCTTTTGCGCATCACGTTTTTTGCCTTCGTCATATTGCCAGTAATTTCAATCAAAGATTCAAGAATGCAAGATTGAAGAAGACCCTCATCACTTTGGGTATGTTAACAATTATTTGTAATTTATTAAGCTGACATAAATGTGTTACCCAACTAATGTAAATGATATTATAATTGTGCAGGTTATACTCCCTATAAGCCTGAATTTGACATAGCGTTTGCACGATTCCGTGATACCAGTCCTGAGGTTGCAGAATGGATTGACAACATTCCTAAGGAAAAGTGGAGTTGTGCATATGATGTCGAGGGGAGAAGATATGGCCATATGACAACAAATTTGTCAGAATCAGTCAACAAGGTGTTCAAGGGAGCAAGGAACATGCTTATCACTGCTATGGTGAAGCACACATATAGTCGTTTGGTTCAATATTTTGTGAGCAGGGGTCAGGCGGCTACTTCACAACTTCAGCATTCACAACGACATTGTAAAAATGTCGTTGATGCTTTGAGGCATAATCAGACCGTTGCTGCAGGGCATAATGTATGCACATATAACCTTCAGCAAACTTCGTTTGAGGTGGACGATGGCTGGGAGAGGTCATATTCAGTAAACCTAATAGAGCGTTTTTGTCAGTGTGGCAAGTTTAAGGCCTTCAAATACCCTTGTAGCCACGCCGCAGCTGCTGCTTTATATATCCGTCAGAATCCTTTGCAATATGTGGATGATGTGCTCTTGGTAACCAACTTGGTTAAGGCTTATTCATTACCTTGGCAACCAATTGGTAATGAACTTGCTATTCCCTCGAGTGAAGATCCAATTATCATACCTAACAGGTCAATGTTGCGTGCAAAGGGTCGTCCAAGGTCCACTAGGCTACATAACGAGATGGACGAAGTCGAAACATCTCAGAGACTCCCTAAATGCGGTCTGTGCAAGCAAGTTGGACATAATCGTGTAAATACAATGAATATCTAATCTAATAAACCAAGAGGGGAGGGGTGAATTGGTTTATAAAACTTTTTGACTTTTCTTTCAAATTCAAACTCAGCGGAAGATAAACAATGGATCGTATCTTTAAACCAAACACTTTTAATAAGCAATACTCTCTTTTCCAATCACTTAACTCTTATGCTGAAACAAAATCAGAATTGATTCACAATCCAATACCACAAGCAATTGAATGTAATGTAAATCAAAAACACAATTACACACAAATTTATACTGGTTCACCTCTAACCACTTGAGGCTACATCCAGTTGTCTTCTAATCCAAACCAGATTAGAGTTCCACTAACAAGATTTAGTTCTTTACAAGCAATCAACCAAGTCTCTTTCACCCACCCTAGGCAAAATTCTAAATCTAACACTAAGATTTATCTAAAGACTTTAGAACCTGAGCACACCACTCAGTTCTACCCACTAGAAACCCTATCTAGTAATGCTTTAAAGAATTCTAACTTGTTACATGGATAGTTTCAACACAAACTAAACAATACAAATAAAATCACCCAAATAATAAAACTAAAGATTCAAGAAGGACATCACCTTAATCCTTTTGCAGCAGAAAAGGAATTATACGAAATTTAAAACCTGTGATGTTGAATGAACATGCAGTCTTGAATGATCTTGCAACAGATTAATGCATGAATGTTCACTATAAAACTCCTTCTTTTACTCTAGCTTCATGATTCTCTATTTGAAGAACAACCCAATTGAAAAAGACTCTTTCTTCACATTAAAGCACTCAGAGAATGTTAATACACTTTTGTAATGAAAGCTCTCGAAAAATTAATTCTCTCAGATTGTGAGTCAATGCATGCTATTTATAAAAAAACAGATTTAACAGACTGTAATCGATTATTTCGTCAATGTAATCGATTAATTTAACTAATGTAATCGATTAATTCGACCATTTAATCGATTAAAGTGTTCGTAGCAGTTCTGGAAAATAAGCATGATCAATGTAATCGATTATTTTACCATTTAATCGATTATTCCAGTGAGCTTCCCTTTTTGCCTCTAGCCTATTTAATCGATTACGATTACTTGGTAATCGATTAAATCACCTTCTATACTACACAGGATTATGCAGAATGCTTATGTAATCGATTATTAACCTATGTAATCGATTATTCCAGTCTTAAAACATTTTATGCATATTTGAAACTCATTAATGTATTTCTAACTCAATGCATATGGTTATTACTTTATACCTAAGCATGAATGCATGTTGGTTTAGTTTTATTAGTAGCTGCAAAGGGATTTTTAGGTTATTCCTTTTAATGAACCATACTAAACAAATAAAATAAAAATTACAAAGCATGAATCAAATATCAAAATTCTTCTTCTTCAGATTCTTCAATCACTTGAATCTAACAAATCGTAGAGCTTGTCCTACTCGGGGTGGTGTTTCAGGATTTTGTAATTATGTTTGATTGATTAGTGGTATGTTAAATGTATTTGATTTATAAATATGTTGTGTTAGACGTACGACGATAATGTTTTGGATGTGGTTCACATCAATTATCCTTTTTTTAATTATTATTTATTTACCATGATTTATGTTACACGAACAACGTTAATTGATTTTTTTTTTAAAATTTTATATTACAAATGCGAACAATACATGAAGACGCCTAACTAGGGCGTGATTCAACACGCCTAACAAATTGGTTGTGACTGAACACGCCTAACAATGGCGTGATTGGACACGTATAACAAGGGCGTGATTGAACACGCGTAACAAATTGGTCGTGATTGAACACACCTAACAAGGCGTCACTGAACACGCCTAACTAGGGCGTGATTGAACACGCCTAACTAGGGTGTCATTGACCCCTATATAAGGCAGACACTACCACAGAACACACCACTACCACACAACACACCTCCAGAAGCAAAATTCAATCTGAATAGCATGGCTTTTTTAGGAGAAAGAAGCAGTCAGACAATTGCTAACTCCAAATTAGCATTCATTTTTTCCAAATGGATCAATGAAACACAACGAAACTGGTGTTTCTTTTCAATGTCCTTCACCAATACCAATGCGAGTTCCTAATGACTGTTCTTTTGAGACACTGAAGAGTAGGATACATGACACCCTACTGCTAAGCAATGACCATGTTGTTCATGAAATTCACTACCGACAGCCATCCCTACATGCAGGTCAACACTATTTTTTTATTCTTTACAACTCACAAATGATGATGATGTTTGCACAATGTTAATGTGCAATGACAAAATGTCGGGTGCTGGCCCTATAAAAATATTATGTACCATCAACAGAACATCAGATGGTATACTCAACCTGCTTCAATCTAACATCGTCCCCCCCACATGATGCAATGCTATATTACAACGAAAAGTGGAACATACCATGACAAGCCAATTTTGTTGGTTATGCCTTTACTGGAACAAACCCAGTACGATTTGAAATTCCTTTAGGGTGCACCATTGAAACACTAAAGGATGTCATCAAGCAAGTTGTACCTGTTGGGGTTTCCCCTTATGGGATTCACATGTCACAGGTGGTAAGAAAATTTTTTTTTCGACATGCAGCACATGCACAGTATTCAGACACCACAATCGAATATGACATAAGAGAGTTGATAAGCGATGAAGACATGTTCAAGATGTTAGCAGAATCCAACTACTGGAAACGTTTTTGTCCAATTGAGATTTTAGCTATTTTTACCAAACCAAATATCCAGATGGAATAAACATCAGTGTGAGGCCAAGTTGTTGTTTTCAATTATCGTTCTTATTTAAAATGTATGTTCTGTTTTGTTTCTTTTTTAGGTAGTTTTTTTTAAAGAATTTGTGTTATTCACGACGTTTCTAATCGAATATGTGCGGGGTTCACGTGTTTAAATAATCATTAGACCGAGCATGATTAAAATAAACATTACGGAGGTCGACAAATACATTTGATTACCAACCAAAAAAAAAAACACAAACAGCGACTAAAACTAAGACCGTGGTGGCCACCGCTGATGTCGCGCTAGACGATCAGGTAGCCTTCGTCTTCGAGGTCGCTCAGAACTGCCTGGCTCAGATGGCCCTGGCTGAGACGGGCCTGGCTGGGACGTTGGTCCCTGAGACGGGCCTGCATCATCCGTATGGACATACGGAGGTCGACATGGAGTGCCCTGCTCTGCATACAACGGCATGTGATGGTCAACATCTGTGCTGCCACATGGTTCATGTGATGGCCTATCCCCACAGCCTGCTGAACTATAATCTAAATGGGAGAACATGTCCTCGAAGTTGGAACTATTCCACTCACCAGAAATGATGCCAACATCTGCACATGTCATTGCAGTAGTCCCATATGCAGCCTGGGTCTAGGAGTCAGCCGATGGAGGCATATGGGCTTGACTACTGAATTTGGCGTAGTCCATGCCCCCCTGCTCAGTAGCCTCGAAATAAAAGGGCTGGGTCCCATATGTCGATGCCATAACTGGAGGCCTAAAAACACCAGAGGTGCGAGGCTTGGGACGTACATTGGGCTCAGCAACATGCTGCATCGGTCTCTGTTGATGCTCTAGCCCAAGTTCCTCTCGTCGTCGACGGCCAACTGCAATAGACAATTGTGGGTCCTCCGAAAGCTATGATACGGGTGCATGTGGCCCTGCCTCCTCCACGCGACAACTCTCTGTGAAGACAGACATTAAGCGACTGATCTCCTCATTCGCCCAATCGAGGTCCAAGGCCGGCCTATTGGGCCTAAGTGTCGCGAAGTACAACGACTCTAGCCCATCAACCTATAAATTAAAATATATAAACATTAGTGTGAACTATGTTATCTATCATAATTAATAGAAATAGAAAAATAATGATGTCAAGAAAACTTACACCATGACCCGTCTTCGCACCCTGCTTCGTGATGAAACGCTTTCCATTTTCCTTGTACCAAACCATGTACTCATGGTGTGGTGACAGGAACCCCTGAAGCAGGGGGGAAGGTCAATGTGCTGGTCCCTAACCTGCCAGCGCATAATAAATGGTCTGAGCTTACGAACCCAGTTGTCTTCTCGTTTACCGTGAAGGGAAAGGTCATGCACACCCTTCAGCTTCTTGGGAGCACGTGGGATTGGCTGATCCCTCCCGAATTGGCGCATGCATCTATCCGGCTGGGAATATTCAACTGTGTGGAAGCATATAACAGGAGTGGTTGCCATCCACAACAGTCGTTGATGCTCAAATGCACCAAGAAAGTGGTAGTCTCCATATGGTTGCCAGACCACCTGCACAGATCACATAAACACAGAATTATGTAACGACATGGACCATAAATGCAAACTTACAATCACTTAAAAAATTTATACGTACCTCGTCCCGAGTGAGGGAATCTAATGCCATCCTATACAAAACCAGCTCGTGTGGTTTAAACCGGCCTAAAGCATTAAACCTTATTTCAAAATAACTAACATTAGAATACTATAGAATAAGACTGAATTGAACAAATAGTGAACAAAACAGAATATAGTCACACATACCGGTGTCCGAAATGCCACTCCGGGTGAGTAGGCAGCGGAATAGCTGGAGCAATGGGTGGGAATCTCAGCCACGCCCACACCTGAAGCAGCATATGACATCCACCAATGTCACTTCTGCGTGGATCTGTACACTCGCACATTTGTCTAAACAAAGTGCGAGGACCGCTGAGCCCCAGCTATATCTTTTGATGTCTTCAAAGTCCCCAGCAAGCAATGGGACGTAACGTGCTGCGACCATGCTCCCTCCGGATCTGTCACTCAGTAGCCATAATCCAATAAGCCGAGCAATGTGCGCCTTCGTAAAGCGTGTCACCACTACCAACTCAGGAACCACCTCACCCCAGTGCGCAAAATGTCTGTCAAAGAAAGACAGGCGCAAATATCCACCTTTCAGCTCGGTGTCCTCCTCAGGTTGGTGACCAAAAACGTCTTCAATGACGCTCTCCCAATCGCCTAGTGTCACTCCAGTAACGACATTGACCTCCGTGGGCAAGCCTAAAATACCAGCCACATCTTCCAACGTGATGGTCATCTCTCCCTGTGGCATATGGAACGTATGAGTCTCAGGTCTCCATCGCTCGACCAGAGCACTAATAAGCTCAGCATCCATCTAAAAAAAATCATTAATCAATTAATAAGTACAGTTATAAAATTAAAAATTCTTTAATCATTTCATACTTGCATACCTGAATATGTCGCATGCGTGCAACATGTAGAAAGCCAGCATTACTTAACATATCAGAAACGACGTCAGGTATATCGTCGTGATGTGGCCCCCCCCGTCACTTTACCACGTTGAGTCTTCAAGACTCGAGCTATGCCCTCATTCCACACAGCTTGTGAAACGTGGGTGCGCTGAGTATGCCTACGCAAAGCACCCCCACTTATACGGGGTGGGGACAACATAGGCCGTTGGATCCATGGACCCACCATCATCATCGGATCCAAAGCGCGGAGAATCAGTGGAAGATGAATCAGCCATGTAATCAGTATCTTAATAACAAAAAATAAAAAATCAAGTTAAAAAATAATATGTTCGACTCACAAAGCATTCAAAAATAATTATTTTATAGGCAAACAATTAAAAATAAATAAACACTAAATGCCAAATTAATTATTTAATTTATATTATTTCTAATTTTTTGCCGAGCAAATAGCAATTAAATTTCAGACTTACGTGGAACATGTGCATGACAGTAGAAGTTTGAAAAACAAAAGTGAAACATTGGAAGAGATTTTTGTTGTAGAAAATTGATATTCAAGGCCATAAGAACAATGGAATTATGTTGTGGGCTTCATAGAGGTGATGAGGTACTAATGAATCTTTTAGACTCTAGAACGGTGTTGCTTGAGGGTACTATGTCATTACTCATTCAATTTATTACTCAACTATTTGAACCTAACTACACAGAGTTGTCGGCAAAAAATTACTAACACCCTACAACACACACGCTAAACCATTAACCTAAACCCCATAAACCCTAACCCCTAACTCCTAATCAACACAAACTAAACACTAAACCCTTAACCTAAACCCCCCAAACCCTAAACCACTAAACACTAACACTCTACAACACACACGCTAAACCATTAACCTAAACCCCATAAACCCTAACCCCTAACCCCTAATCAACACAAACTAAACACTAAACCATTAACCTAAACCCCCCAAACCCTAACCCACTAAACACTAACACCCTACAACACACACACTAAACCATTAACCTAAACCCCATAAACCCTAAACCCTAACCCCTAATCAACACAAAATAAACCCTAAACCATTAACCTAAACCCCCCCAAACCCTAACCCACTAAACAATAACACCCTACAACACACACGCTAAACCATAAACCGTAATCCCTAAACACTACACATTAAATCAACATACACACTAACAATTTGCTATGAACCTAACATCTATGTCGCTAACAAATTCATATGATCCTAACATTTTTCTAATTAAAAAATATAACAGATTAAATAATATGCAAAATTGTTAAATCAACTTACTTGTTGGCAGGGCTTCGCTTCAGAAAATATCCACTCCCAAGCTCTAGAGAGAAGGCAGAAAAACTTTTAGTGAGAAAGTGAAATATGAAGGAATGGTAAATTGTAACTTTTAGGGGCTTTTTATAGGAGATTGGTGACTCAAATACGCCTGGTTTAGGCGTGTTTAAACATGCCCCATTTGGGCGTGTTTAAACACGCCTAAACAAGCATGTTTGAGTGCACCAAATCCCTAATTAGTTTAAAATCCACCCCAAATCTCAAATTAATTATTTAATTTATATTATTTGTAAAAATCAGCCCTAAATAGGCTTTATATAGAGAGAGAGATTGGGAGAAGAGAGGAATTAAGTTAATCCAAGAATACTCTTCATCCTCACGCTATTTTATTTTTATTTAAAAGATAAATTTGCTTCTCTTTCGTTTCCTTCTCTTTCATTTCCTTCATTGTTAAGTACATACATTTGGCACCCAATCTTACAAAATAACCCTTAAGCTTGCCTTTTCTTTTCCCCTCATAGATGAATTGGGTCTTACCCCAATTTTACCACCTGATGCCTACATGCTGCTATTATTATCAAAATTTATCAACAAGGCTACAATGGTAGGAATTTGAACATGGTTAGCAAAATCAATTTTATTCAACCGAAAGCAGCACGAGACTTGCTCTGGCAGTTTACTCTTGCTTTAGTGCTTGTGAAGGTATAGAAGAAAACGGTATTAAAATATGGAACTTCTTTCATGTAGCAATCAATCAGCTGGGACGAACATCAGACTTCCTAAAGCAAGTGCTAAAAGGAAGATACTCCTGTAACTCTGAAAATTAAATCATGACTTGAAAAGGGCTTTTAAAAGAGAAAGAGGGTGGAAGAGACAGAGAGAGGGAGGGAGATGGAGAGAAAGAGATGTGCAAAAGAGAGATTGAAAGGGAGAGGTGTGAAAGAGAGAGGTGTGAAAGAGAGGTAGAGGGATAGGGGGAGAGGGAGAAAGAGAAAGGAAGAGCGAGAGGGAAAGGGAGAGAGACTAGAGCACGATGAGAAGTGCAACATAGATAAACCATGAATTAAACGTTTAGTCAATGGCCATGAAAGAATAAAAGAAATGTCAAATTCTTCCTTTTAGTATTACTTGAAAAGCAGAATTCCCTGTAAAATTCCTATCATTTTGAAAATTCTGTGTACTTGATATCCGATATCTAGACAAGTCATCGTGATATGTGGTATTTCAAATACATTTAAAAATTGAATTCCTCTCTCAACTCCCTATGCAAACATGTCATATTATCATTTTTCTGTGTAAAACACTTTGTTAAAGAATTTAATATGGATTATGCCATTTACATTTACAGGTTCATTAGAAATATTGAAAACATAACATTGCACAGCCCTTTCTGAATGCCCAAAATCATGTCTAGCCTAGGAACTTGTATTACTACAACTATAATTTACTCGATTGGAGAACAATAAACTAAAGTTGGATTATGCAATTTACATTTACAGGTTCATTAGAAATATGGAAAACAGAACAATACACAGCCCTTTCTGAATGCCCAAAGTCATGTCTAGCCTAGGAACTTGTATTACTACAACTATAATTTACTAAATTGGAGAACAATAAACTGAAGTTGCAAGTTAATCTGCAATGTAGTTAATCTAACTGCAGAGAGCCTGACGTAAGAACACCCCTTTAAAATAAAGACATAAGGGACATTATATTATGTGTACGCGTTACTAATTTAGAGTTTCCAATCACTACAAGAATTTAGTTCAATAATGACTAAAATTGAAAATAAAAATTTCCCATATACCATGAACTCAACTCCAATAGGATGAAGATGCCAAAGATTTATATTTGGAGACAGTTATTTTAAACCAAGACATACATCTGTATATACCTTAAAGAATTTGTGTTGAAGGCGAGAAAGCACTGGCTTGCCATTGTAGGCATGTATGAGCTTTCTGTCTACAAATTTAGCTAAAGGTCCTCTGAATTAACCACCCCAGCCAAAACTTTTAGCCTTTTCCTAAAGGGAACCAAGCTTTCCTTTGTAAACCCTTTTACCATTTTCATCTCATCATCCACCAACTCCAAAAACAACATTGTTATTCAACTAATGTCCTGTTTGGGCAAACTTCTCTATAACCACTTATAAGAGAAGAAAATAAGAAAGTGAAATGCTTTGAACTTCTCCATAAGCTAAAATCAACTTATGTACCTTACCTTTTAGAGAGGTTCAATGAAAAGAGCTTCTATAGGAGAAAAAGTATCTCCATAATCAAGGCCATATATCTGTCAGCAAATTTTCTAAGGATAACAATGTTTTCTTTGAGTTTTATCCTAATCATTGTGCTGTGAAATCACAGGGAACCAATGAAGTCCTACTTCAAGGTTCACTATGATTCAGTTAGAACAATTGTTATTGTAACACCCTGGAATTTTAAGTTGCTAAGCTGTGTTAGCTTCAAGTGTTTGAAGAATCAGAAGAAGACAAGAAGTGTTT
>CM023945.1:6905840-6955246 GCA_013407115.1 Glycine latifolia | reverse complement strand
AAATGAAAATTTGCTTGTGAAAAAAGTTTTGATTTAAGATACGATCCCAAGTATTTCTTCCACTGAGTTTAATTTTCAAGAAAGTTTTAAGAAAGTGTCAAAAACCAATTCACCCCCCCCTCTTGGTTTATTAGATTAGGTATTCATTGTATTTACAAGCTGGACGTTTATGTGTGTGTTATGTTGATTGATTTTATGTTTTATTGTATTACTTGCTGTTTTGAGTGCTTTTGCCTTAGGTTGTGCGTTAGTGGGTGTAAAGTCAACTTTGTTGGCTGAGGTTGCTGTGCATGCACACAAAAGGAGATGTCTTGTCAGCTGTGTTTATAAGCAGCAGACTGACGCATGCGAAAGCGTGCTCTTCCTTTCTTCATCCTTGCATTTTTCTTCGTTCTCTCTCTAAACTTACCCAGAAAACCTCTCATTCTCGACCCCTCTGTGTTACCTTTAACCTGTGAGAACCACCACAGAATCCTTTCGTCAAGAAGAATCTCATGGTAGGAGCAGTTTTGGACAACTCGTTGTGAAGCTGTAGAACGAACTTCTGGTTAGGTAAGAGGAGTTTATCGTGTTTGATAAAAGCTTTAGATAACATGGTTGGGGACCAGTGAGTCCAACCATGACGATAACTGCATGTCCCTGGTGTGTGTTATTTTCCAGAAAAAGCTATGCCTTTTTAATGAATGGGACATGATATGCTTTATGTTTGTTGGTTGGTGTTTATGTTGATGTTTGATGGTGTTCTTGTGTGTGGATGTTTGACGGTGTTCTGGTATGAAGAGTTTGATGGTGTTCCTGTGGGGGAGTTGACGTCATAAGAACTCCCCGAGCATGCGTGTGAAGTTGGCATTTTGATGCTGAAAACTCCCAAGACACTTGATGGTAGTGTTTGTGGAGGTGCCGCATACCGAGATGGGTATGCCGAGCTGAGCTGTTTACGTAGCATGCATGTGTGCATGCGGGACATGACTCTTAGTCCTTGTTGGCAGACGTCTCTATATCGGGTTCCTTATCCGGGGTTGTTTCTTTAGATCTGTTAAGTTCATCTCCTTTCCTTAGAGCTACCGGGTTCCTCACCCGGGGTGGGCTATTCTCTTTAGAATTGCTAAGTTCAAACCTTTTCTTTGTAAGCTACCGGGTTCCCTTACTTGGCTTTCGTAACCCGGACAGCCTTGTGTAGGTTGTGATATTAATACAATCCCGAGTTGTGCAAGCGCTATCTGTTATAATCGATTACAACGCTTATGTAATCGATTGCATAGTGCTGAGTCCGTCCTTGGTATTTTATAGAAACCCAAGGACCCCTTTGACCACTGTTGACTAATCTTTACCGACCTTGACCGCCTTCTTTCGACCTCATCCGCTTTTGTCCACCTTTGTTTTCCCTTGTCCAACCTTTATCCCTTTCACCGACCTTGTCTGACCTAGACCGACCTTGTCCGCCCCCATCCGACCTTGTTCGGATTCTTACCTCAAGTTGTTATATTTAAGTGTCAACCCGGGCACCTAATACTTCACATCGGCTCACTTGTTTGTGGTGTTGTGAATGACGTGTAAGAAACGTATGTGATTGTGTTGATAATAGTTGAGATCGACCTATGTGATGACTTGAGATAATGATGTATGCATCGATACCATAAAGAGGTGTATGATGAGTATCCTATCCAGGACGAGTTGTTCCTGACTGGGTCATACATTGATGGTGCCTATGGTTATCAAATGCGAGTGGATATGCATTGATACATGGGGGGGTGTATGGCATTATCCTACCCAGGAAGGGTTCGTTCCTGGCGGGTCGTACAATGATGGTGCCATGGTTATCAAATGCGGGTGGATATACATAGATACCCACGGGGGTGTATGTCATTATCCTACCCAGGAAGGGTTCGTTCCTGGCGGGTCATACATTGATTGTGCCGTGGTTTTATGGTATGTATAGACACGTGAGATACTGGGACTGGGTGGTTAACCTTGTAAGAACCACGGTCAGTGCATCAATGAGCCTATGTTGGGGCAACCCGTGATTTTGATGGTATGTACATAAGGGGGGCATGATGTATTAACCTATCCAGGATGAGTTGTTCCTAACTGGTCATGCATTGATGGTGCCCATGGGACATACAACATTTGCATGATGGAAATAGGATGATTGACTGTAGGGTACCGGGCTACTGGGGGGGTCACGTCTGTTGGGTACTCCTTCTGACACCTGGATGCTGATCACTACCGAGGGGGAGCAACCTGTGCACAACAGAGTGACCCTGACAAGCTACTGCATCATCGAGACCGCATGGATGGACTATTTCTGGGATGGTACCACATTGCATGTTGAGAGTTGAGTCAGGAGCATGCATCATGTTAGATATTATAAATTGACTTATGGAATGTTTTTGGATGCCCGAGCGTGTTAGTTGCGTGATGAGATGGTTAGATATCTGTAATGTTATGGTGATGACCGGATTGTTTTCCCTAACTGATGTTATTTATTGTTTGTTGTTTAACATGATGAACTCACATTTGCTTTGTTGTGCCGTGTGGTTTGATACCTGTGATGATCGCGAACCGGGTTCGTGTGAGCAGATGGGCAACAGTAGGTGCTTTGAAAAATGACCATCCTTTGGTTGGAGCCGCCGAGTGGCTGGGATGTCGATGGACTAGATCCCGAGCAGGAGTTGTATTTTGCTAGTTACACCCCTTGTTTTAATGGATGCACCCCATTGTGTTGCTAGTTACACCCTCATTATTTAATTCTTAGTTCCCTTGTAAAACACTTAATACATTTTAGACATAGTTATTTGTACCTACAACTAAACTATGTTTTATATATATATATATATATGCTTGAGATGACTGATGCGTATCTTAATTATATATGCTTGAGATGACTGATGCGTATCTTAATTACGTGTATATTTCATGATGATGATCATTATATGTTCGCGAAAAATTTACCATTGTTTTTATAATCAAACTAAAGGAGTTTTCATTTAAAACATGTTAATGGCGTCATTAAGAGTTAGTGATACAGTAGCAACCTGACGGGTCATTACAGTTATTCTGTTAGAGTAGTTATGATCCAGTTAGAACAACTGTGATTTTGTTACTTCTGTTAGAGCTGTTATTTCTGTTAAAGCATTAACTAACTATATAGTTAGTTGACTGCCTTAGTCAGGTTAAGTGTAACCACATCTGTTTTCTCTATAAGTAGAGAAACAGAATCAGTTGTAACTAACTTTTCATTCTGAATCAATAATAATATCTTCAATCTTTCTTCTTCTCTCTTAAACTCTATAAGTATGCAATGCAGTTGGGAATATATGTTTTGACAAGGGAAGGGTACATATTTGATGGTTATTTGATATTTATGATAAACGATGCATAAATATCTCATAACCATCCATGGATTGTGTGGGAGGAGAGGTTACATAGCTTCTGTATTTTGTAAATGTTTGGGTATTTCTGACACCTATTTAAAATTGCTCATCATCTTTATCAAAGGTATCTATGTCAGCAACATGAAATTCAAAAAAATTTCATTCAAGATGCTTGGTGAATGGAAATGTTTGTTCTCTTATCATTGATGGAGGAAGTTGTACCAATGTTGCAAGCACTAGATTAGTGTTGATGCTTGGTTTAAAAACCACCCCTCATCCTAAGCCTTATAAATTGCAATGGTTGAGTAACAATGGTGAGTTGGTTGTGGATAAGCAAGTGCTGCTTATATTCTCCAATGGAAAATATGTTAATGAAGTGCTTTGTGATATGGTTCCTATAGAAGTTGGTCATGTTTTGCTTGGTAGACCGTGGCAATATGATCGAGATATTATCCACAATGGGGTCACCAATCACTATTCTTTCTTACATAAAGGTAAAAAGGTAGTTCTCCCACCTTTGTCTCCAAGTGAGGTGTGTGAGGATCAAATAAAAATGAGATTGAAAAGAGAAAAAGAAAAGAAAATCAAAGAAGAAAAGAGTCATTTGAGAGAGAAAAGTCAAAAAGAAAAAGATGCAAAAAGAGTGAAAAGAAAGAACAAATGAAAATAGAAAAAAAGAGTGAAAAACAATTAATGATAAAGGAGAGTTTGTTCATTAAACCTAAGGAGGTAAAAAGAGTGATGCTAGCTAGACAACGTATTTACTCATTCCAAATTATATGTGCTTGTCTTCTAGTGCCCTTGAGTTGCCTCAAGGTTTTGATACACTTTTAAAGAAGTTTGAGGATGTCTTTTCACAAGACATACCTCATGGCTTGCCTCCTTTAAGAGGAATTGAGCATCAAATTGATCTTGTTCCGGGAGCTTCACTTCCTAATAGGACTACCTATAAGAGTAGTCCGAAAGAAACCAAAGAGATTCAAAAGCAGGTTGAAGAGTTGATGCAAAAAGGATGGGTGAAGGAAAGCTTGAGCCCAAGTACAATGTCGGTCATCCTAGTCCCCAAGAAAGATAGCACGTGGAGGATGTGCACGGATTGTAGACCCATCAACATCACCGTAAGGTATCGACATCCTAATCCTAGACTTGATGATAAGGTAACCAACTCTACCACTTTTTTTTCCTTTTGAGGTCGTTTACGGTTTTAACTCATTATTCCTTGTTGATTAATCTGCTTACCTAATGATTCTTCTATTTTGAGTAAGAATGGACTTTCTAGACCCACGTTTGTTAGGAATCTCCATGGAATGGTGCAAAATTAAATTGAGAGGAAGATGGAGCAATATGCACGACTTGCCAACAAGGGGAGAAAGACCATGATATTTGATCTCGGAGATTGGGTTTGGGTACATCTAAGGAATGATAGGTTTCATTTCCAAAGGAAATATAAACTCCAACCTAGGGGTGATGGTCATTTCAAGATCCTTGAGGGGATTAATGACAATGCCTACAGGATTGACTTGCTAAGTGAGTATAGGAATAGTTCTAGTTTTACTGTCCCTGATCTTTCTTCTTATGATATAGGTATTTTGAATGCAAATCTGAGGACAGATATTTTTCAAGAAGGAGGGGATGATAGAGGACTATCCAATGAGCATGAAGTTCTAGAAGCACTCGATGAATTGAAGGTTCCAATGACAATGTCCAAAACCAAGCTTCTACAAAAAGAGATGACCAAGAGAATCATGGTTGGACTATTTAACAAGGGCACTTTGAAGATTGTAGGAGAACTCACTTAGCGCGAATATCGCGCTTAGCGAATTCCTTTTGTAGCTTTCGTAATTTTCATAATTTTTGTATTGTCGTAATTTAGTAATTTCTTATTTGTGTAATGTGCCTCAATGTGGACTTAAATAGGCCCAAACTATGCATTTTTTAGGTTTTATTAGAGGCTTAACTCTATAAGCACTTAGACATTGCTAGTTTTGAATAACTTTTGATTGAATAAAATTAGGCATTTGCTTGAACTGAGAGTTTAGTCTCTTCTTGGTTTTTGGTTGAATCCAAATTAATTATTATCAAAGAAGCTTTCCTTTGTGGCAAATCCTTCTCAACTTATCATTCCAACACGGTTCATGGTGTTATTCATTATCATCTTCTTTATCTTTCCCACCTTTTATCTTTATGTTCTAATAACTATCATTATGATCTTGAAATTGGCCTTTGTAAACGATCCAATCCAAACATTCATGCCTTGGTAGTCATCAGGATTCAAGGTCTGAAGCTACTCGCTTAGCACGACAGACACGCCCAACGTAAAGGCCTGCTCAGTGCTACCAGCTCGCTCAGTGCATGGTCACTTATCCAGCTGGACATTGAAGGCGCTTAGCGCGACATTTCGTGCTCAGCATGCAATCACGATACTGGGCTGCGTTTTAAGGAAAAAAGTAAGGAAAAGAGGATTATCTTTGATCTATCTTTTGACACAACTCTTGGGAAGCAAGGAAGCTAAGCTAGGTCACGAATGAGACATTCTTCCACACCATTGGAGCTACCTTTCCATCACTTGTTCCTTATTCCCTTCCATCCAATTCCTTTCTTTGCCCTAATCTTTCATTTTTGTAAGCTTCTCATGGAAATAGGAGGCTAAAACCCCATTGTTGGGAGCTCAACAACCAAACGCTTTGATGTAATGATTTTAACTATCTATTATTATTATTTGCGCATTATTGTTGTTTTTTTTAGCTTTATTCATGTTAGTGGTTTGATCACCCATTTGCATGCTTTGTTATAGGTTTCAATGTATTGGAAAATGATTATTGCCTTAGAACTGAAAAACACTTCTAAACAATATCACATCTAGGGATAAAGTTATTTTGTTTGGCCTAGGTTATCATCTTTATTATTAATGCAAATTGGTTATTGTAACTCTTGAGGGATTAGGAGTGAAATTAAGTGATTAAGGGTCTTACGCTTGAGGAATCAAGGTTAGAATATCTTAGTAGATGAAGGTGAGCGAAAATAATGTTGAATAGCGAAAAACCTTTAATATTACATCAAAATAGTTTCGGTTAGTTGAGCGTCCAACATTCGTCACATCGTATTTCAACCATCACCGCATCATTCAGAGTGTTTGTGTCTCTTTCTCTGCATTTATTATGCTTTATAATTGTAATTACATCAAATTTAGTAATATGTCATTTACTCTACAAACTAAATTGATTTATTAATTACTTAGAAATAAACGTATATTAATTCTGAGTACAAGCAAAGTCCCTGTGGAATCGACATTTGGTCTTTACCGTTTCTTTATTACTTGGACAAATCGGTACGCTTGCCAAAGTGTTAACACGTGGTGATTTACATTGGGTCAAAGTTAGTTGTGGTGCCCTAATAGTGTCTCACCTTCTCTTCTCGGATGATTGCTTTCTATTCTTCAGGACATCCGTGAGAGAAGGGGGCTTAATCATGGGAATTTTGTCGCAGTTCAAAAAGGCTTCGGATCAGTTACTGAACCATAATAAGTTAGAGGATTTTTTTTAGTAAGAATGTGGCTAAATTTGAAAAGTTAGCTATTCTGAATATTCTGAATGTTAGGGAAGGTTTGCCTATTAGGTTGTAGGAAGAAGAAATCACTCTTTAATTATGTTAAGGACGGATTGTGGCATAAGTTGAATTCTTGGAGGGGTCGACCCCCATCTGCAACTGGTAGACAAATTCTGTTGAAAAGTGTAGCTTAAGTTGTCCCTAGAATTGATGGGAAAACAAGGTTGGAACCTTTTGGCCAACCCACACAGTATGGTGGCTCGGATCTTCAAAGCGAAATATTATCCAAATAGAGATTTCATGGAGGCTAAAGTGGGATGTAATCCCTCTTACTCTTGGCGTAGTGTTTATGCTGCTCGGATGGTGATGAAAGAAGGCTATTGGTGGAAGATTGGGGACGGGTCCAAAATTAATATTTGGACTGAACCTTGGGTTAGGAGGGAGCAAGGTCCGAGAATTCTTAATGATCACTACCTGTTAAAGATTTATGCAACAACTTTCTAAGGCTTGGGAGGTGAATCTGGTTCATGCTCTTTTTCACCCCCAAGATGTGCATGATGTTGCTAATACTCCCTTGCATGATAGGGTGCAGGAAGATGTTAGAATTTGGCCTCTAGAGAAGAATGGAAATTATTTTGTGCGTAGTGCTTACATACTTTCATGGAGAAAGTTGTGGGTAATAGTCAATGGTAGGTACAAGGCAATTGGATGGCTGTTACCTTAAAGTGGCTCCAAGAATAAAGCTCCTTATCTTGGTGGATCTGTCAGGATATCCTCCCCACTCGAGCCAACCTGAAAGGCAAATGAGTTGATGGTGCCTCTGTTTGCCCTTGTCGTGAGGAAGGTATGGAACATGTTTGCCTTTTTTTCTGTTGTGAGCAAGTGAGCGTTGCTAGCAAGATATTGGGATTTGGCATATTGTTTTGTTTGTTATTGTGCAATGCCAAGCTGTGAAGGATGTAGTGTTCAAAGTTCTTGAAGAGATGCCTCAATCCAAATTTTCCTTATTTGCTATGATTATTTGAAGTATTTGGAATGCTCGTAATGCGAAGGTTTGGGAAGACAAAAGGATGGCATCTAATCAAATCGTGTTTGCTAGGAAGCACTTCTTATGTGACTGGGTCCAAACCAACCAAGTAGTGGATAATAAGATTCCTTCGAAACCTGTGCCTCCTAAAATGTAATATCAATGTGGCCTTCAAAGCTGGTGCAAGACTAACTAGTTGGGGCTTATGTTGTAGAGGCAACAATGGTGTTTTCAGTTTTGCTAGGTCCAAATGGTAGAAGTGTCTGTTATTGATTACAAAAGGGGAAGCCATGAGTCTTTGGAAGGCTATTAATTGGATGGCTGAGATGGCTCACACTCATGTCATCTTTGAATTGGATTGTAAAGTAGTGGTGGATAAGTTGTGTAATGCTAATCATGACCTCTCCGAATTGGTTAGTTTCATTCTTCAATGTAAATACTTTCTCTCCCATTATCCAAATTATATAGTTCAGTTTGTAACAAGGCATGCTAATGTTCCTGCTGACTCTCTTACTAGGGTGGCAACTGATTTTGCAAGTCTTAGAAATTTTTATAGGATACCAACTTATATTTACAATTTAATCATGAATGAAATGAATCCATCTTGTTTCAATACAAAAAAAGTTCTCACAAGCACAATAATTAGTTTGAATGTTCTTTAAATTCATAGAACTAAATTGTCTTTCAAAATCAAATTTGTGATTTATATGAGCAAATAAATAATTTGACAATATAAATCACACACCACTATGTATAATATAAATTTGTTAACTTTTACACTATTATAATGAATATCGACAATAATTTTATTGGTCTATCTAATATTACATAGACCAAAAAGTGGTTGATTCGAGTGGTACTAAGCTCGATATCCTTAAACAATGTTTGAAGTTTGAACATTATGAATGAAAAACATATGATTGAAAGGAAAAATCCTCATAAACCCGACGAGCCATTTTTTCAATAAATATTAATTACGAGTAAAACTATTAAATATTTCACATCAATGTTAAGAGTACCAAAAATTACTAACATTACATAGTCTTTAAACTCTCTTATTTATTGTTTGTCCTAACTACTAACAATAGATTGAATATGTCATCAATTTCAATATTTAGTGCGCCCATATTTATTTATTTATCTATCAAGTTTAATTATCATTTAAAATACAAGAGACAAACATGACAAAAACTTTGTCTTTTTTGACTTAATTACATTTGATTTTTTAATTATAATTTAAAGTTCAATTGGATCCCTCAACTACTAAAATGTTCAATTAGATCTCTTAATTGTTTAAAAAATAACAATTATATTCTTTTCATCGGATCCATGAGTAACAAAAATCGGCCTTTTTACAATGCAATAAAGTATTGTCTTTTTTAAATTGGTTTCTTTGCCGTTCATGAAAAAGTCTAAGTTTGCATCAACAAACACTTTCCCACCAAGAGAATACCCCGAAATCCATCTTTTTTTTCAAATACCTTCATATTTATGAATGAAAAACAGTATTCTTGGATGGGTTTTATTCGAAGTTAAACAATTTATAAAAGCCCTCAACCACTTTTGTAATCAGAATAAAAATTGAGACAAAAGAATAGATCCAAATCTGGTTCTTGGTGCTTGTTTGGGTTGAGTGTGAATCTGGATTCACGGAGGTTGTTGGTGGCACGATGGTGCTTGTTGTGTGCGCGGATGTTGGAGGGTGTGAAAGGCATTCCCCAATGCTCTTCTTTCTTTCTCCACTGTTACATCACCGCTTCTTCCCCCAAAACACAGCGTTCTCCCTTCCCAACACTCTCCGCAGTTTCGCTTTTGAACTTGTGCAGCACGAAGCTCACGTTCTAGGCAAACCCAACAACAACAACTCTTCAGCCCCTTCCAATGTGCGTTGCCGGTGTTCTGGACGATTGGGTCGCAGTCGAAGACGGAGAAGCACGATGCGGCGTCAGGGTGCTGGGTTTTGGTGTTTGGAATTGACGTAGTTTACGATGGTAAGTTAGCACCGTCAGCTCAATTGGACGGAAAGACAGTATAATTGATGTGTTTTAAACAATTAAAAGATTTGATTAAGCATTTTAATAATCAAAGAATTTAATTCAACTTTAAATAATAATTAAGGAATTAAATGTATAAGTAAGCTTTTTTTTTTTTTTTTTTTTTACTTTCTCATATGACATATCTGGTGTTATCATGCTAAAGAGTAAAGAATGTAAAAATAAAACGATTTCGTTAAGATACACAAACTATCAGAAAGTAATGCATTCTACTCAGCGACTCCTCTTTGGAGAATCTCAAATTTACATGCAGGTTCCCATTTGACCACCTCTAGAAACATGGCCTTAGACTATAATTTCTATGGGATGTCAAAGGAGTGATAAAATGGCAAATCCAAACCATACACTAAAAGAAAAGAAAAACTTGCATGAGAGAAAGCACTAATTGCTTAAATTTTGCTTCTCTTCCTTTTCCTCCATTGTAAGTAAATAAATTTACAAAATAACCCTCAATCTTGTCTTTTCTTTTCCTGCATAGATGATCATCTGGGTCTTACCCCAATTCGCTACCTGATGCCCACATGAATTAATTATCATCAAGAGCCACAATGTTAGGAATTTGACCATCGTTAGCAAAATCAATTTTATTCAGCTGTAAGCAGCATAAGACTTGCTCTGGCAGTTCCTCTTGCTTCTGTGCCTGTGAAAAACATAGAAAAAAGGGTATCAAAATATGGAACCTTTTTCATATAGCAATCAATCACCTGGAAAAAACATCAGACTTGCTAAAGCTAAGTTCTAAAAGAAGGAAGATATGATTTTTCGTTTGGCATGCTCCAAACTCAATTTAGAGATATGTTTTGGTACTCTCAAATGTACGTCTGCACATAAAATTTTGCATAAAAACTCAGTTTTATAGAAGCAACAGGCGGCTTGCTTTTGCAAACTCAACTTACTAACTTAAATTTAATCCAAAGTTAAGTTTGTAAATTTTAATCCGAACGTGCTCTAAATCATGACCTGGAAAGGGTTTCCAGAAAGATTTTACTGTGGAATACTTCTTGATCATATGTTAAGCAACGAGTTAAATTCCACCTAATCTTTCAATCTTTTTATTTACTCAAAAATATGACGGAAGGTATAATTATGAGGAAAACAATGAAAGTGGACTGAAGAACACCCTATATTGGTAATTTAGAGAAATCTAATCTTGTCTTTCGCAAGGAAATTTAATAGTTTTATATTAACTATAAAAAGAATGACAATAATTTCATCGATACAACTGATGAATCAAATAATTGAGTCTATCATCTGTCCAAGAGAGGGAGTAGTCTGATTAACTTGATACCTAAAGTGTTCAAATAAAATTTTGCAAGACCATACTATACCTGGATAGTTAAGCCCAGATTAAGTACTACATTCTTTGTACGGTCTCGTAGTGAATGAAGTGCTTTCCTTGATATATAGCTAAAGCGATGTATATCCAAGTCAATTTCAAAATAGCTAGGTCCCTGCAATGAAGATACATAAATTAACAGCAGATATACAAGGATATGAAGATTTATTGTATGGTAAAGTGAGCTTCATTTTGTGTGGTAATTAAATTGAGCTTCACCCTGTACTATAGGAAATAGCTATATAATAGATATTAGAACTTCGGTAAGATCATTCTTCCCTGTGTAAAAATACGTTGTTAAAGAATTCAACATAGATTATGCCATTTCTAGAAACATTGAAAACAGAACAATCACAACCCTTTCTGAAAAGCCCAAAATCATATGGAGAGCCTAGGATATTGGATTACTACAACTACAGTTTACCCAATAGGAGAGCAATAAACCAAAGTTGCAAGTTAATCTGTCAACAACTAGTTAATGTAATTGCATAGAGCTTTGAATTGTGAAGATCTCTAAAATAGATATAATGGAGTTTATATTATTTATGTATGCATTATGGGGAGAAATTATCCAATAAGGTTGATGGAGATGCCCAAAGGTAAAAGGTTAGATCAAAACATTTCAAAATAATGACTAAAGTTGTATATAAAATTTCCCATACTCGATGAACACTCAACTCCAATAGGACGAATATGCCAAATATTGATATTTGGAAACAGAAATTTTAAACTAAGAGATAAATACATTTGTATATACCTTAAAGAATTTGTGTTGAGGGTGTGAAAGTACCGGCTTGCCATTGTAGGCATGTATAAGCTTTCTTTCTGCGGAATTTAGCTGAAGGTCCTCTGGATTAACCACCCCTGCCAAAATTTTTAGCCTTTCACTAAAGGGAACCAAGCTTTCCTTTGTAAACCCTTTCACCTTTTCCATCTCATCATCAACTAATCTCTGAAAACAACACTGTTATTAAAATTTAAAAAAATAATAAAGTAGCCAAGTTGGAGTCACTGCAGCAAAACTACATAGAAAATCTATACTAGGTATCACTAGCAAAAGAATGAGCATATTTCATCAAGAATCTAGTTCAAATGTGAGATCATTTGATGGTATATAATAAACAACTTATTTAAGAATTACCCGTAAGCGTTGGTGAAAAGATAGTGTGACTGATGATGAGAAAAAGGAGAGTGAAAAGAATTTCATATGGTTTTTTTACTGAGTGTTAGCCTGCAAGGCCTGATGATCCTCCTTAATTGCTTGGTAAGGCAACAACTATTTAATGCGAAATAATCAAATATTGAAATTGTATAGCCTTTAGGAAGCAAAAGAAGAAAGCTGTCAAAACACATTTTTTTTTTTACTTACAAATACGTTTTAGGGGAAAATTATTGTAAACTGGCAGATTTGAGATTCAAAACATGCAATTATTGATTAGAAGAGATACCTTGATGCTCTCCTGAAAGTGAGGAGAGGTATCTTTGTCAAAATTCTCAGACAATTTAAAATATAATACAAGGCTCATGCCTTCCCCATCAGCATCACCAGGGAACATGCTAGCATCATATGTTGGCAACTGGAACAAAAGGAACACAATTAAGCTATGTAGAATTCTTGCATGTTGTTCAAACAGAAAAACAACATCAATAAAACCTTGTTATAGGTGAATTTATCAGTTCAGAAGGAGCATATATGTGGTTTGAGATGGAGAGTGAACCTGTATATTAACAAGAAGGAGGGAAGGCACTTTCTCATGTTCTTTGACAGAAGGAAGTTCTAGATGCTGAGCAATGTGATTTACCTTCCGGGGACACGCAAATAAATCAACACCTATTGGTATATAAGGGCTAAAATCTGGAGCAGGACACTTTTTCTTATCTCTGCATAGTTCATTATTATCAAATATAATAAGTTAATAATATCAAGCTTTCAGATGAAATAAAAGGAAATCAAATGATTAACTGATATAGATTGCATAACATAAGATTGACAGATACAATTTGCTGACATGCCTGAAAAAATTTTCTCCGCGGAGGTTGAAAACTGAAGGTGAAACTGCAGACCAGGAACCAGGGCATGGCTTCTCTTGAGTTGTATTTAGAATCTGAAGGCCAGCTCTAGGACGACAAAGAAATCTCTCAGGTTCACCTACCCATTCACTCATTTATTGTTAAAATTCCTCTAGGTCTAGATATATAAAATGGTCCATTATCATGAATTTTTAATGTTTTAGTGCTTAGACCAGACCAAATAATAGTATAGAAAAGTGATTAAGAATGAAGAATTATTGACTTGTATTAAATACAGATTTCATTATCACGGCTGGACAAGGAAAGCTCCAAGCTTTCATACAAAATAATTATTTTACTTTTGAAGATTTTAAACAATAAAGTTCTAAATAGTGAAATACCCCAAACAACCACCAAAAGTTAAACAGAAAGGAAAATTCTTAATTCATTTTGTACTTGCATAATTCATTTTTTCTCACTTCCATCAATGGATTTCCTTTTCATAGAAAACATAAAAACCGATTGTTTCTGTTTTCTTTCTGATGAAATAATTATTTTTACATTTGAAGATTATTAAACAGTAAAGATCTACACAGTGAAATATTCCAACCAACCTCCAAAAGTTCAATAGAAACAAAGGGATAATCATAATTCATTTTTCTCATTTCCATCAATGGATTTCCTTTTCACAGAAAGCATAAACACCGCCGGTTGCTGTTTTCTTTGTGATGGTTGAGGACTTATTGGAGAATTTTTATGTCATTAAAATTAACCTCCCCACTCTTATAATTACCTGCTTTGAAGTAGCTATCACATAACCCATCATATTTATATCCTGAATCTACAAAGCATGATGCATTTTCATGTTGGAGTAACTGAGTGTTTGGGACACTTCGCAAAGCATTACTCCCAAAGGGAAAAGCATCTGTTGGCCACAAAAGACGAAACAGAGAAATTTCATGAGCATAACAAAGAAACAATGGAAAAATAGTCACAAGGTAAGGAACATTATATAAATGCATCACCTCCATGCACACTAATAAAATCATCATCTGATTCAGATTCTACAATGCTAACTGAGTCAAACCAGGCATCCTCATGGTTTTTTCCTGCAAAACATAATTGCTCATCATGTTTATCAAAGGTATCTATGGCAACCACATGAAATCCAATAAATCCAATGCCATAAGAAGCATCTTCAAAACTTCACCAAAAACAATAAACATTATTATAAATAGCACAAAAAAAAATGGATACAAGTTACTACTACTACTACTACTAGTCGCTTATTTCTACTGTTTTTGTTCCAAGTTTCCAACATGCAGGCAGGGAGAGAAAAGATACCATTTGCATCTTTTTTACTATTGTTGTGGTATTGGAGTTGGGCGAGATGCAATTTCATGTTAGAAACATCAGATTTCCGGCCCTTGGCTGAAGCACCCTTCTCAAAGTCCAGGTGAATAAAGTCACCAATGGGATAGTCTCCCACACGGCTTCCAGCATTGCTATGCCTTTTCTTTGGCATGTCAGCAACTGAAGCATGTTTTCTAAATTTTTTGTTTTCTCTTTTTTGAACATTATTCTTCCTGTTTGGCTTTGAGGCGCAGCCTCCCATTGTGGAAGGGAATTTTTTTACGAATCCACCCAACATTGATGCCAACTCACTAAAAAGGATTCAGGCACTGTGCTATAATCTCCTTGAGAAGAAAGAATCTGCCTGCCACACAAACAACAAAATTTACATCTGGAAAAGGAAACACAGAAGAGAATAAACCAAAGTCCAAAGACAACCAGAGTCCAAGACACATTCTATGACTATATTCAGAATCCTTTTCCTTATACATGTATACGTGAGTATATGTACTGAAAGAGAGAAAAAGAATATTCCGCAAAATCAATTGTTTTTAAAGGAAGAATTACTCATTTGGTTCAATAGTTGCACAAAGTTTACCTTTTAGTACTTACACCTAAAAATCATCCCTTTTAGTCCCTAACTCCCTGTACAACTACTTTCAGATCTTTTTTGGTCCCTGCTATTACAAAATGGTAAGGATTAAAAAGTAAAAACAGGGACCATAAGGGATCTGAAAGTGCTTAACTACTTGTATAGGGATGGTTGTTAAATGTAGGGACTAAAAGGTAAAGATTTTGCAACTCTAGGGACCAAATGAATAATTTTCTATTTTTAAACCATCTGCTGATAGATATAGATAAGCATATACATTACAAGGAAAAATATGATCAATTTTAATAAGAACATCTCTTCCAGATAATGAATAAAACTCAGCAGTAGTACACACCTCCTCAAAATAAGTTAATTCCACAGTGGAACATTCACTCTCTGTCCTTGGACCAAGAGTTCTAGCTAGATAAAATACGCCTACTATAATATTTCACATGAAGCCAATTAATAGTGAATCAGTGATCACCTTCTTTGGATAAAACCTGAAGAATGGAATATAGAGTTGAAAATATACCATCCATTAAGAAGTGCTTGAAGGAAAGGAGAAAAAATTCCAGAATTAGGCAGCACCAACAATTAGACCAAACTTCATTGTGCATAATGGTATTACTGACGAAAGAAAAGTAAAAAGTTGTGTTTATATGCCCGAAAATAAAAGGGAACCCTTCATCCAAAAAAAAAAAGAAATTCCATTCTCACTTTTTTGTTCATTTTTTCCCTAAAAACAACTTCACACTACTAGCAATCAATTTTTCATCTATAATTATTAAGTTTTGAAATTTGTACTTAAAAAAACAAGTGTTTTAACAACAAAAAAGCAGAAACATTGGAAAATATTTTCTCATCTTCTGTTTTCTTCAAGTGCATTAGCAAACTCTTAGAAAAAAGAAATGTGTTCAAGGGTTCTGATGTATGCTTTGGAGACAAAAACAAAGCAATTTTAGAAAACAGAAAAATATTTGTGAAAACAGTAAAAGCACTTTCTTCTTTAAACTCTGTATTTGGTTTGCAAGAGTGAAAAAAAAAAAGACAAAACAAAAAAAACAAATATGAACTCAAACTAAGAAAGACAACGTGGAAGTTGATCCATTGCATGCATGAACACAAAAGCCTACAAAACATGCCGCAATGTTTAAACGATGACATAAAACAAGCTTTAAGAGCTATTCATCTGGAAAATGTGAGAAATATAACAAGAAAATAATAAAGTATTCCATTGGGAAGACATGCGGTGTGATGAAACGCATGCATGCATGAAGAAATTGAAGACACGGGGTTGGAACACAATCACATTGAATAAGGAAGAACAATATTACAAAACAGAGAAAAGGGTCATGCTCATTATTTCTTATGCATGAAAAAGATGAAGAATAAAAGCACGAGAGAGAAAAAAAAAGGACCTGAGTTAGAGGGAGGAGAAGAAGGTAGAAAGTTGAAGAAGCATGAATGAGGAATCGCGGTTCCTAGGAAGGAACTTGGATTCCTCTGTTGTTGGTTCTTCCTTCCTCTGTCTCAGAATCAGAAGGAATCAACAACAACAAAAAAACAAAAGACTTCCAAAATAAAGAGAGAAAAAAGGTGTCCAAGAACCCACACAACACACCTAGTTCCGTTGTTTTCGGATCCTGAGATGCTTTTAGTCTTGATCCTCTCCTTTTAAATCTCTCCATTTTATCTAAAATAAAATAAAATCTTATGAAAGAGAAAGAAAAATTGGTGTATCACATTCACATCTCTGCATCATATCAATGCTTTGTTTTAATCATCACCCGCTAAAACCACTCACTACCTTATCTTAAATATTCTCTCATGTTAAATAAATTATATTAAACTTTTAAAAAGTAAAATCTGTTAAACAATCCATTTTACATTTTTAATATAAAAAAAAAAAAGAACAAGCATGTAGTGCCTGTGTTCCAGTATTTATAATATCGATAGTATAAAAAATAATCCATATGTATTTTTACGTAAAAAAATTATATTTAATTTTTATTAACCAATATCCGTGGATGAAAGAAAACATAGTTGAAAATGAACAACTTTGATAATCAGTCAAGTTCTTCTATGAACTATCAATAAAGTTAATAAATATTTCATTCTAATAACATAATTAAAAAAAACACTTAAACAAACATATATTATATAAGGAATCACGTTGAATTGGTTAAACATATTACTTAATTCTTACATATAAAAAAACAAATATGTACTATATTATTTACGTAATATTTAAACAAATGAATTTCTTACTAATAAAACACTTAAAGGCATGGTAATATTCATGGAACATTTTAGGTTTATATTTTAATGTTCGATTATACAATTGTTTTGATTAAAAAAATTAAAGAAAATAAGTGCATGTAATATTTTAGATTTTTTGGGTTATTCTTTAACTAAAATTAAAAATTTATTTGAATAATTAGCGATACTAGTAATTAAGATAAATTTCTAATTTTAGTTTAAAATAATATTAAAAATATATGAAATGTTGCACATGAAATTTGTTTGTCTTTTATTAAAAATTATGAATAAATATTGATAAATTAATATTATATTTTTCATTACTTTTTTAATTTTAATTTATTAATTCAATTAAGTAGTAAACTTAAAGTTATTTCAAAATTATTTATTTTTAACGTGCTAATCTATTTTAGTTTCTTTTGTTATTCTTTCCCTCTTTGTCTTGGTTATTCTTTTATTTGAATTGAATAGTTATAGCTATACATCTCTTTAATGATAGATGTTTTTTTATGCGTTAGAACAATACAAAACAAAACTACAGCCTAACAAAAAAGCGGTGCCAATGGCAACTGCTGAAATAGCAACTAAAATCGAAGGAAGGCAATCATCCTATAACACAAGGGGATTGACAGAAGAAGAACTATTTGCTTCCCTAAGAGTACCAAGAAGTTGGACACAAGCTCTCCCTCTTGCTATTTATTATAAGACAATTTAAAAAGAATTGATGATCCTTTTTACAAGATATTTTAGAATTTTTATGAAATTTTTAATATTTTTTTTATGAGTTGTCTTTATTAAATATTCTAAGTATTTATGTTTTATTATTGATGATAATTATAAGACTTTTAAACTTTAATATTTTTACATCACTCATAATAAGTTAATAATTATTAATAAGAACATAATTGATACATTAATAACTTTTTAAAAAAAATTAATAAAATCAACTGAAATAATTATTTTATTGATATGTGTGATTGACATCCAAAGTACCTTATAATAAGGATAGTAGGTAATAAATCTTTGATCTTTTTGATTATCACAGAATAAGAGTGAAATTCCAGAACCATTGAAGAAGAAGGTTGTAGGCATTCATAGTGTCAATTTCATAAATCAATTGCCAAAATCCTGACTCCCAAGCTATAGTTAAAATCCTAACCACAATAACCAGAGAATCCCTTGACCAAGAGAGTTGCAAAAAATTCCTTCAAAACTAGAGGTATTGAGGTTACCTCTTGAGCTCCCATCTGTGTTGAGCTTAATGAAGTTGGTGGCTAAGAAGCACCAATACCAACACGGCGTTTTCGATACGTTCCTGATATAAGACGTCGATACGTTATTTCAAAAATATTAATATTTCGATACGTTTTCGATACATCTTAGTATTAAATAATATTTTTTTATATAGATGTAAACATAAAACCTACACTAATGGGAACATTTCACGCCATGAGAACATACTCGTTACTATACAACATCAACTGTGATCAGCCATATCAACCGTTTGTACTAGTTATTTATTTACAAGAAGTCAAGTAGAACAATTAAAGAAATAAAAGGAAGTACAGGAAGCAATTACCAATCTAGTAGGGTAAGACCCAACTGAGCCCAGGCCTATGGCACTAAAACTGACAGCTTATTGAGGGTAAGGCCCAACATTTTCACGAAATCTGTTCTTCTTCTTTCCCTAAGCCTAAAAATCAAATATCGTGTCATTCAATTCTACTCACACTCCATATCGTCTTCTCCCATGGCCGCCATCGATGAATCTCCGCAAATCCCTCGTCGAGAAGCACACCGCGGTGGAAGCCCAAGGCAACGTCGTCCGCACCCTCAAGGTCGCCAAAATCGAGATCGACGCCGCAATCGAAGCCCTAAACGCCCTGAAGCTCGAAAAAAGCTCCATCGAGCGCTCCCTCACGACAGTGGTCCTTCTGCTGATCTCGCTCCGCCACCAGCTTTTTGTCACCTCCGCCTTGTCCAGCCCCATGCACCACCACCACATACCCACCTCCACCATCCCTAAGTGCGACGGCGAACCAAGCAACGGAAGAGGTGAGCACAAAATGGAGGAAGAACAGACTTTGTTCTACAAAAATGCCCTTTGAAAATCTGATATGTAAAAATAGAGTATCCGAATGAATCCATATCGGACGTGTGTCCAATACATTGGAAAAAAAATTGAACGTATCATTGCTTCATAGGTTGGTGGAGGGATCGAACTGGCTTAGCGCACTTGATTCTCCAAAATTCTACCATTCTTAGAAGCAACACTCATATTCAAATTGCAAATCTGATTTTGCAAGTACCAAACCGTTTAGTCCTTGTCCTGAAACACCGATATTCATTCCTTGATTTCCAGATAAACCAACAAGTAATAGCTTTTGCAGATAAACCAAACCGTCTAGAGAAACCTGCTGGCCCATCACGTTCCCCCCTCAACCAAGTTGCACCATCAATGAGATAGAAATCTGGTTGGTAGTCTAAGCGCATGTGTCTCCAGATTTGTTTGGCTTTTGGGCAATCTCGAAGAAGATGAATCCAATACTCCTCCAAGAGTATACACTTGTAGGAAGCTTTTGCAGAGTAGTAACTGGTAGATGAGAAATTCCAGACAATACAATTACGGGAATTACCAGCGAAGACACATCATTTTATCCTTCACATCGTCAGGGATCAAAGTGCTAATAAGATTTTACCTACATATGCCATCTTGGTACGTACACGTCTTTAATAGAGAGTTGCGTATCACCAATGTTCACATAGTCAACAAGACCAGCGATAGGGCCATCCTTCAACCACTTATCATAGTATAAAGAAATGGCTCCCTCACCAACCCTGTAGATAAATTCTGACTGAATAAAAGAAGTTGCTTCCATGATAGACTTCCAAGTGTAGGAACTGCCATCCTTACATTGAGCTTCAAGGACATGAGTGGATCCAGGTATTTTTACTGTAGGAGCTTCACCCAGAGCTTGTGAGGTTCGTTAATAAGGGCCCAGGTATGTTTGCCCAGCATGCCAATATTAAAATATCTAGATTGATGAATACCTAGACCCCCTTTGCTCTTAGGTTTCGAAATGGTTTCCCAACCAACCCAATGACAAGATTTCTTCCCCAAAAATAAATCTTCTAATGTAATTAGCAATTATATCACAAATACCTTAGGGCAACCAGAGAGATTTTGCATGGTGTACGTTGGGATGGCCGAGATAACTGATTGAGCAAGAATAATACGGTCTGCTCTACTCAAAAGCTTTGTTTTCCAACCAGCAAGTAGCCCTTGTATCCTATCAACAATATGGGAGAAATTGTTATTCTTAACAGGGAAGCCGAGATATTTTCCAGGGTCAGTGGTATGCTGACACTCCAAAATTGAAGTGAATTTCTGAAGTTTCCTCCTCAGAATATTACGTGAAGCAAAATCACAACTGTCTCACGCAGCACCAACACCCAAAATAAGGAAGAAAAAGGCAAGGACAATTATGGAATTTCAAAATTTAAAATGATGTATTAGAATATCTAATGGTGTATGAAGTATATCCTATAATGGCATCAGGCATATATGTTACTAACATTCATAATCGGGTTCCGTCACCAACAGTTTTAAGAATTTCTCCAAACCCGATAATGTTAAACATCCTGAAACTGTTGGTGACAAATGGTTTGAACCCAACTGAAATACACTTTTTTTCTTCTCGATTTTTGGTTGGGTCGGATAATCTTGCACAACACCTCTACGTCAGTAAAAATAAACTTTATGCCTCAAAAAATAAGATAAATCTTTAGTTGTCATTAGCTGAGTAGTTGAAAACTTGAAATAACATTAAAAAAAAATATTATCATTCAATAATAATAATGTAATACTAAAAATATATTTTTTCCAAGTGAAGGATATACAAAATTTAACAATGTAATATATTCAAGCTTATATTAATAATGCATTAGAATTTTATTTTAATAGTATTTATTGTAAAATAAAATATTCTAAATTGTAATTAGAGTACTTTAAAATTTTTAATATTATGAGAAACGATAGATTTTATGTCTACCCGTTGTCGTAATTACAGTTGCAACGCAATATTGAAGCGGCATTGCCAACGACACCTTAAAATCATGATAAAATGTTCTTAAGATAAAAATCAGACGATTAAGTTAAAAATAAAAGATAAAAAAAACTTGTATAATGTAATTTAACTGGCAGATAATCATATTATTTTAGTATGTGATTAGAATTTTAATCCTTAGATCTTACAGAAAAACATCCGTTGAGAAAAATTAATTTCTTTAACAAATATTTGTACTTGGAGAGATTAATCTCTATATTCTTTGCCTTTCGAAAAAAACATCTCTATATTTGAAATAAATAAAAGGTTTAATTAAAAAAAATTAGTTTTCAAAATAATGCTACATAATCTGGTTAGTTGTTTGCAATAAATTTGTCTACTCTTCATAATTAATAGATCAATACGACATGTTATTTTAAAATGTGAACATTAAATTTGAGCGGGTTGCTAATTTCCCTCTGAATTTGGTTATCTTTTCCACATACATGCAAATCGCAGGGAAATATTACTAATACAGTAAAATCATTATTAGTAATTTAGTACTATCACTATTCATTATTTTACACAAAGAAGATTATATTAAAGATTAAATTATGAGAGAGAATGTAACTTTAAGACAAAGTTTGTTACAAAAGCAGAAGCAAACAAGAATTGGTTGCACTGTGCTGTGTGTGACACATGATTTGCCATTACAAAAAGGTAACGCCGCTCACAGCAGTGAGTGGCAGGTAGCAGAAGATAGACAGAGTGAGAGAACCCAAAAACAAAAAAAAAAAATGCAGTAAAAAGGGCATGTGTGTGTGTGGTAAGGTAATTATGGGGGCATGGATGAGAAACCCATGGTCACAGATCTCTGATGAAGTAAAAAAAAAGCTTTTTCGGCAACCAACCAACAAAGAAGCCTCACACCAAAAAATTCCAAAAAAGACCATACCTTTACTACTTCCTTCTTCACTTTAACATTCTTTGAAACCATACAAATACAAAAGCATTCCTTCACAGTTCACACCCACCACCACTATCCTAATCCCATTCTCTCTCTCTCTCTCACACACACACACACATCTCTTTCTATCTGCTTCAACCAACATGTCTTGACCACCTCCCTCCTTTTCTTTGTTCTTTGGCTAAAAATATCTGATTTTGCATTCCTTTAATAAAAACAAATAAAGAGGTGAAAATGTTGGGGACAAAACAAAAGTAACCGTCCCTGGTTGTTCAGTCTAGTTCTCTGTTGTATTCTCTCTTGTGCTTTTTTTGGTACTGTGTATTACTTAAAAACGTACTGAATTCAACTTCAAAGTCAAAAAGTATGAGGAAACATGGATGGCAGTTACCTCACCATCCTCTTCAGGTAGTTGTAAATTTTGATTCTTTTTTCTGCACAAGTTTTTATTTTTTATTTTGTTGTTGTTTTGTTTATTCATTTTGGAAAATCTTTGTGAAGGTGGTAGCTGTTGCTGTATTTCTGGCTCTGGGTTTTTGCCTTCTATGTGTTCTTCGCTCCTTTTGTTGGAAAGAAGATGTATCAGTACATTGTCATTGGCCTTTACTCACAGCTGGTAACCCGTCTTCAAATTTCTGTTTTATTTTTATTTTTATATATGTATATGTATATACTCATTTGCTGCTTTCTAAGTTGGTTTGTGGAAGGAGTGATATCTGTGATATTTTTTTTTTCCTTTGCATTCAGATTCATGTGTTTGATTTCTTTTGCAAATCTGAATTTTGTTTCCAGTTCATGATTCCTTCTCAATTCTCATTATATAATGTACCTGATAAGGGCATTTGGTTGTTTGTTTTGATCTCTCAAGTCTCTTTCCCTCTTCCAATTCTTACATCCATTTTAAGAGCATACCTCTGACACATAGCTATCACGAGACATGTTGAACTACAATTTCAAAGATTTAATTTTTTTTTTTGTTTAAATTCTTTTGATCATTAATTACCACTTATTTGAAATTTCCTCTTTTCTTAGAACTATATTGGTGGATCTATTTGTTTGCACCTTGGGCGCAAATTATATGATAGAAGGAATATGAAATTCAAGCCAATTTAAAATTTATTGGATATTTTATCAATCAAATTTATTTTTTCGTATAGTGTGTTTTCAAAATATAAGTAATGTTAATTATAAGATAGCATGCCTGTGTTCAATTGATCTAAAATTTGATATGAATGACCATCAAGTCACATATCACATAATTCAATGGTTGGATTTGTGAAGACACGTTAGTGGAACAAGAGAAAAACTCCATGCATTGGTCAATACTTTCAATTGAACTATTCAGTGTCAAAATTATATGAACAAGGGAATAAGTACAATGTAGAAATATTTTAATATTACTACGAAATGCTACGTTTGAGCTATATGATTACTGAAAGTTGGGGTGACAGAAGTGTCTCTTATTCTATCCAAGCAGACTGCGGAAGTTGAAATTATGAATATTTTTAATACTTCATCTTTTGAAAATTAGCACTAACCTTTACAGATGTTTGCTTGGAAAGTGCTGTAGATTTTGTTCAGGTGCTTTCTTTTGCATTTGGGATTTGTTTTCAATGTAGTGACATACTGATATGCACTTTATATCCTTTGATATTTTTTCCCCTTCTGTTATCTATTTTGGTTACCCTTTGACCTTTGTATTATGACTCCTCTAGGGCTAGGACTGTTATTTTCCCGTGAAAGACATCATCATTGTTTCGTGATATTTCCTATTTTTCCAGATTATTAGTGTCTTTGGACTGTACATATGGTGTGCAGCAGCAGATCCAGCAGATCCAGGGGTTTTTAAGTCCAAAAAGTATCTTAAAATCCCAGAGAGTAAAAAGCTTGCTGAACTAAAGAATTCTAAATTAGGTGAAGAATCAACTTCATCAATGCATGAAGCAAATGCTTCAATGGTTGGATCTAATTCTGTGAATAAAGAGGCATTGGGAAAAATAGGAACTTCAAAAGATGCTTTGAATTCAGTAGAGAAGAGTACATCATCGTCTTGTTCATCCTGTATCCTCTTGGTTTCTTCTCCTTGTGCATATATCTGCAGCTGCTCTAGTCCTACTGAGAAATCTTCTGATAAACAAACAAGTGAAGATGGCATGTTCTATTGCAGTTTGTGTGAAGTTGAGGTGTGTAGAAAATTTTGAACTAGAAATGTATTGTCCCTTTCAATTTGTGTTGTAGGTGAAAACATAATTTTGCCTCAACATTACTGCGTGCAGAACTTCACAATTACTTTCTGTTACAAACTCATGTTTACTCTGCAATGCTTAGATGGACAATGGAGTTTATATCACTGAATAATAATATTGTTAATGTTGTAGGTTTTCAAGTACAGCAAGCACTGTAGAGTCTGCGATAAGTGTGTAGACCACTTTGATCATCATTGCCGAGTATGAGTACATATCTTCTTATTCCTTTGCTTATATCACTTGGCCTATGTTCTGAAGGACTGTTGCTTCATGGGTTTTGCAGTGGCTTAACAACTGTATAGGGAAAAAGAACTATCGACAATTTTTCACCCTCATGGTTGCTGCTATGCTTTTGGTAAGCTATATTTGTCAACCCATGCCTTGCTCATATTTTATGATACTACTTGTATCTCTATAAAGTGACAACTCGTTTTTTTTCCCTCTTTGAACCATCTCAAACCTGTCTCAGTAATTGTTGTGACATGCCATATCCTATAGAGAGCATTACAAGCGTGATTTTTTTTTTTTATTTCCTGGTTATTTTCATTATGACTAACTAATGACAGGTCTATACATGATATTTGCACCTTTGAGATTGCAGTTAGTTCTTCAATGTTTGACTGGGATACTTGTGCTTATCTGCTGTTTTGTCAAGAGGAAGGAATTTTCTGTGGATATCTCCTCCAAGTTGGGAACCAGTTTCTCTTTGGTTCCCTTTGTTCTTGTGGTGGTGAGCATTCTGGTTCTGCTGCCCCTTATTCACGTGTGCATATTATGTGAATGTGATTACTGTATTTCCATAATAATGGCAATTTTTTTATTCTTCAGAAAAATCAACTTATTTTTGTTCTTTTTGTTTGATGAAAATCATTGAGACTATTTCCGGATGCAGCTATTCTTATATTCACATGTGAAAATTTTCAGTCTATTTGCACCATTCTGGCTATGATTGCTACCTTACCGGTTGTTCAGCTTTTCTTCTTTCATATCCTCCTCATTAAAAAGGTAAGGTTTACTGTTGTGTGGTATGTTGATTATCTGCTTAACACTTCTTTTCATTTTAAGGCACATCTTAAATAGTTATTCATATATGGGACAGCTTCTATTCAAGTATTATTTTAGTCTTACGTTGAGAAAAAGAAGAAAGCAAAAGGAATATACAGAATGGATAGTTGGATTTACTGTGATGGTTGTGTACTGTACCAAGAGAAGTTCTTGTTTAGACTATGTTTATGCAAGTTGTGTAGAGTAAACTAAACCAATTAACAATTTACAGACCATCATTTTACATTACATTAAGGTTATGTTTAGTTATCTGTTGAGAAGCCGCTGTACACATTTCAAGGGAGGAAATGTGAAAGGCATTTTTTTTTTTCTTTGCAGTTTGGCCAAATGTTTGTTTGGCTCTTTTTTAACAAAAAACAAACACTAAAAATTTTATAAATTCTATCACATTCCTTACATTTACACTGGTAACATGTTGATGGTTTAGTCTACACACCTTGTATAGACAAGATTGATAAATCTCACGCCTTTTGGCTCCTAGTAGGCAGTAAAACGTCTTCATTGGGGCAAAATGCAAGTTTATGTCTTAATTGTCAGTTAATGACAATCACATTCAGTGCTAAATATTATCTAGTTACAGACATAAGTGTTAATTATTATAGTTATTGCTGAGTGACTCAGGGACTCAGCACATACGATTACATCATAGCAATGAGGGAGCAAGAGCAGGAACAGCTAGGAAATGGAGGTCAGCAAAGTCCCCAAATGTCAACTGTTAGCTCATTTACTGGATTGAGTAGTGCAAGCTCCTTTACTACTTTACACCGAGGTGCGTGGTGCACACCCCCACGCCTGTTGCTTCAAGATCAGGTAACTGTTTTTCTATTTAAACTTGCTTTATATATTAATGTTCTTTGTTTGTGTATTCTATGTTTGGGACTTTTTCTGCTTAAAATACCTGTAGGTATTGTGCCTTTCCTGCATAAGACTTGCATTTGGATGGTGTTGATTTGAACTTCTTGCATAATTGCATCTGAATACACATCTTTCATTTTATTGAAGCATGCTGCTGAGAAAAACAGAAAGATCACGATGGCTTAAAGAAGTTACCAAAAGAACAGAAAGTAATTGATTTGTTTGGGATTATTGTGTAGAGCAAAGCAAACTTATTATGCGCTGAATGTTATGTTCCATTAACTGAATAAACATATCAAGAATAGTGTTGCATATGAACTTCGGAAGTTATTGTAGCTTTGTTGGATGGTTTTTGGCAGCGTATATCATGCACAGTATGAGGCAACCTTTCATCCACTGGAAAACTAAACTTATGAACTATCAAGCTTGATTATTTGACTTTACTCCTTTAGTCCTTTTAAATGAGTGTTATTCTGAGTCATTTAGTTGTTTCTAGATTGTAAGTACTATTTTATTTTTATGTTCTTTCTTTCATTCACTTACGGAGCTCCACCTGTTTCATTTTTTTGTTCTCTTTTTTGGGGCATTGGGGTGTTATCGATTGCAGTTTGATGTGGTGCCCCCCAGAAACAGCTTCTGTAAGTTCACTGGGGAAGAAGACAATGAGAGAAGATCCATTAAAGAAAAAGAATCCTGGAACAGTCAAAATTTGTCCTTGGACATTGGCACGCTTAAATGCAGAAGAAATTTCTAAAGCTGCTGCAGAAGCAAGAAAAAAATCCAAAGTTCTGCAGCCTGTAACAAGACATGGTGAGGCTATCAGGCTAGAACCAGAAAGCAGTTTTGGTAGCAGTGGCCGAAGAATGGTTCCCAGAATTGAGAGCAATAAGAAACGAGGTAGTAAGCGGGTTCATCATCCCACCGACTTGTCTATGGAGTCCTTGACAAAAGTTTCTGCCAGTAATACTGATAAAGGCTTGAGTGGGATGTCTAGGTTGGCCCCTCTCCCATTTGAAGCACGCAGCACATTTCAAACAAGGCAACCAATGTCAAGCTCAGCTGGGATTGTTCCTCCATCTCCTGAAAGCAGTTTAGACTCTCCTGATATTCACCCTTTTGTGGTGTCTTCATCAGGTGCTGAAAAAGCAAGACAGCTTGCAGTTTCAGGTCTTTCAGGTGCTGGTGCTGCAACTCTGAAGGAAATTTCACTGTCAAGTTCAACTAGTGATGGATATGAGGCTTCTGGTGGGGAAGATAGTGACCGGGTTGTTCCTATTAGGATTGTTCAGAGATCTACAAATTGGACTAATCTTCTTTTCAGAGCTGATCAGGATGAGAGGGCTTTTAAAAAGCCTCAATCTTCAACCAGTGTTGGTCATAGATAGTATAAAGTTGTGACCAACTTTACTTGGGTGTTCATTAGATAACTATCTTTCTGACTATTTTATGGGAATTATTCATTCTTTGACTTGTGAGCTAGAGGTACTTGAACAATTTAAGATGATGCTCGCAAATTTTGGGCTTTGGAGGTATGCTTGAGCATGTGTATCATGTGGGAACTTAAACAACAGCAAATACTGTTTGGGCCCACTCAATGTCAGAATCTTATAATCTGGAAGTCATTGAACACGCCCTTTATCCATCCAACCCCTTTGACAAGTTTGGAGCGTGTTCAGGTCGTACATGAAGATCCAAACAACATGCTTCTCCAAAAATGGATAAAACCAACAAACTCAACCGCTTGTGCTTGTTGACAAAGGCATAAACGATGGTGCATTTCATGTCTCAATAGTTTGGTGGAACAAAGACAGACAGTGGAGGATATTTGTGGTAGTAGAAGGAAGTGTAGAGGGATGACTTATACGTATAGGATCGGGCCAATTTCCTTGTTCTTTTACAAATAAGTCATCCTCTATGTTTCCTTTTATGAACCATCAATATTCTTCGATGTGCATCTTTGTTCCACCAAGCAGTTGTAGGGTCACGAAATGTGCTGCCGTAGGTTGTTTGGACTTCGGGTACAACCCGAAGGCACACCTAAAAACTTGTCAAAGGAGTTGAATGGATAAAAGACATGTTCAATGACCTAGTTTATGAGATCCCTTACACTAAGTGGACCTAAATAGTATAATTGTTGTTGTTTAAGTTCACACACGATAAAATTTTCCCACATGATACTAAGTGAGCCACAAGTGGGTTGAGTTTGTCAAGTTTCATCCATTTTTGGAGAAGCGGGTTGTTTGAATCTTTGGGTACGGACCCAAACAAGCACCTGAACTTGTTAAGTCTTGGATGGGTAAAGACCATGTTATTTTTATAAGGAGAAATAGAAGTGGTTGATTTGGGAAGAGAATTATTCTCTCTACCTCCAAGAGGTTAACAATTAACAATTGGCTAATTTAACATCTCTTCAATTCATATTCTTCTCCAATGAGTTCTGCTGTATGCCTGTATGTCTCAAAAGTAAAATGGCTGAAACTAACGAAAGTAATGTTGATTTTGGATAGTGCTTGATAAAATTGATTTTGGTTATTTTAATAAAAGTAATGTTAGGATATGTTAATAAAATTGATTTTTACTATTGTGATTGTAACTGAAAACATGAAAATATCATTAAAATAGTATTATAACATTAAGAGAAGCAAAGGTTGAACTTTCAGCTCTGATAAGAGGTTGAAGTTTTTAATCAAGAGAAGCAAAGAGCAAAAGTTACATAGAAGTTATAGGAAAGTTTGGAATCAATTAATGCAAAACAAAAAAATGCGGTAAAAGATAGGGAAAAAAAAAACTCTTCTAAAGTGAGTTTGCGGCTCTTGCACCACAATTGTGTAATTTTATTTTAAAATTACTATAATGGATAAATTATAATTTGAAGTTAAAAATTGTATATTAAAATACGATTTTAATTCTTAAAGAGAAAAAAAATATTTTAAAGAAATGTAAGGTGGAATCTTGATTGATATACATCTCTTCGTTGTGAAATCTAATATCAAAGTATGATTTATCAATTTTCGTAATTTTTTTAAAATATATCCATTATGATAATTTTCTAAAATTTTTACGCATTTCCATAAATAACCCTGAGCTTGCCTATAACCTACACAAGTAAAAGCATATTCAGAATTAAGAACACGTTTATTTAAATTAAGTCGAGGGATTATATCTTTTGTAAATTTAAGCAACAAGCATAGTTTAAAAGAGCCTCTTTCAAAAAGAATCGGTCACTGGTTTTAGAACAAAGAAAAAATCTGTCACTGGTTTCATTACCTATAATCTAATATAGGAATAATAAAGAGGATATCACCGTCTGATTCCCCTTTTTCAGACTTTTTTAATCTTTAATTGTTATCATAGACACAAACCACTCCACTATTTTATTTCAAGTTCCCACAACATTGATTAAAAAAAATGGAACCAACCACCTTCGTTCGTAACAAATCTAACTTCAAAATCAAGTCATTGTTGAGAAAACAATTTTCAAGTATCTCCCCCCTCTATGCAGTTACTATTATTCTCGGCTATATCAACTCCCAAGTCTCCAACACCAATACCTTGTGCACAATTTGGTCAAGGTAACAACACTTACACGCTTCTAGTTCTAAACCTTCTGCGACAATTCTCATTCTGATAAGCTTCAATTCAAACAAAAAAAGAAGTTCTAATCATAACCTCCCCTGAATTTAATACTACGCGTCTAGAAATCACAATTTGTTAACTCAGCAAGAACCATTTGCTAATTCTCCTAATTTTTCGGTAAAATTGCAACCTCCATAAAATCATTCTCAAAACAAAACCATCCAATCAGTCTAACATCCATCTAAATAAAAAATAATTCGCCCAACCCAGAACCCAGACTGCCATCAATTTCAAGCTTCAACCGAAAAACAGAACAACACAAACAATATACACATTTGGGATCCACTAGTTCCACACTTTCTATTTACCAATGTAATAATGATTAATTATTAATCCACTAATTCACACTACTAAAAGCTTGGGATAGCTTACACTTACACATGCTATGTTACAAATAGTTTCCCCAACCCGGCACGCTACACTACACACGGACAACGGAAACAACGTGAGGCACCTTGCCATCATCAAATGGCAAGCAAACGTACTGCCACGCAAACTCCTCGGCGATCTCGAGCGCGAGCTCGCCGTGGACGGCCTTGCAGTACATGTAGAGGACGGTATCCGCGGCGGCGTTGTAGAGCATGAGGAGCATAAGGAGAGTAGAAGTGAGGACGATCTGGACGACGAAGGCCCAGTCTTTCCAGGCCCAGCCGTCGACGGAGGCGGTCCAGAGGAGGAGGGCCTGCATGGAGGCGAAGAAGAGGAAGCAGGAGGCGGCGAGGGGTCTCATTCCTTTTGTGAGGGCGGCGCTTCGGCGAAGAGGTTGGAGGCCCCATGTGGACTCGACGACGGCGACGACGGGGGCGAGGGTCCAGGCCACGCGGAGGTAGACTACGGCGAAGAGGACGAGGACGGCGGAGATGGCGAGGAGGATCGGGGACGAGGAGGCTGTGGAAAAGAGGAAGATGGTGGGGAGGGAGAGGGAGAGGAGGAGGAGGTGGGTGAGGACGGAGGTGGCGAGGAGGGGGAGGAAGGAGGTGAGGATGGAGAGGAGCGCGGGGAGGAGCTTTACGGGGCGGCCGAAGAAGCCGTGGAAGACGCTGTGGGTGATGGAGGCCAGGGCGAACAAAGAGAAGAACACTACAAAGAGGAAGAAGAAGAGTAGAGGGAGTGAGAAAGAGAACGGTAGTGGAGGAGGAGGGGTTTCGGTTAGGGTTAGGGTTTGGGGTTGGGGTAGGGTTTGGCGGAGGAGGATGTGGATTTGGGAGGAGTGGTGAGGGGATAAGAGAGGGAAGAGGAAAGGGGAGACTATGAGAGAGAAGGATAGGGGGAGAAGGAAGATGACGGAGAGAGCTAGGAAGTGTCGGGAGTGGGCGTTGATTATGCGCTTTGATTCTAAGAGGATTCCCCATAGGGTTAGGTTCGTTGCTGCTGCTGCCGCCATCACTGCGCAGGAACTCTGTAATGTGAATTGGGTGAGATGATGGAGGAGGAGGAGGAAGTGGAAGAGGCGTGTGGATTGCAAATGAATCGTGAAGAAGCGGTTGGATAAAAAAAAAAAATTATTAAAAACTACTAGTAGTCATTTTGGTTTCCACTCCTCCTCTCCACAAACCATGCCATGTGTCGCCGTGACTACTTATTTTTAAATATCTTTTCTACTCTCATAATGTCTAATAATTTAACCAACCGCTCCTTTAAAAGAAAAATAAATAAACTGCCAGTTACCATTTTCTTAACCCATGGTTTTTTTTTTTTTTACTACATATGAGAGAGGGGGGAATTATTTAAGTAAGATTATTTGATTATTGGAAGGAATAAGCATAATCAGTATTAATTATTAGATTTTATATAATTATTTAATTATTTCTATATTAAATCAAAAGATATTTGTCAGACACTTAATTATTTTAGTTAGATGTAAACAAATACAAATATTAAAAATTAAGTCTTACGAGCTAACAGAATCTGTCTTGTAAAATTTACGTCCGACGTTTCAGATGATAACCAGATAGAATCATGATCTAATACGATATTAAAGATAACATTTAAGACATTCTTTAATATTATGTTTAAATCATGTTGAATTCTAATTACATGCTTTGTCGGTCTGCAAATATCAACTTAATTCGTTAATTGCTTAAACTTAGACGTTTATAATCGCTGAGTACGGTTAAAGTTCATGTGGACTCGACACTCGATCTTACCGTTTTATTTACTACTTGGACAAATTTGGCGCACTTGCTAAAGGAGTTAACAAGTTTTTGGCGCCGTTGTCGGGAACTTTGTTCCTTGTACTCAGTAGTTGTATACTCTCATTTTAAGCAATTTTTCTTTATTTTTTGATTCTTTATCTTCATTCTGTTTTGTATTTGATTCTTTAACCTTGTTAATTTGTTCTCTAGTGTCTCAATTTTATATGCAAGGTAAAGCTCCGACGGACGATCTTCTTCCATTGAATCCGAAAATCGAAGCCATCTGTCGAAGGAACAACATAACAAGAAGGAGGCAAGCTCTACAAAGAGACAGGGGAGACTCTTGTACTTCATCATCTTCAAACCATCCTCTTACATTGGAGGAGGAGCCAATTGTGTATAATCCTCCTATCTTTAAGGAGCCTCCAATGGCAGACAACCAACCATAGAGGGTAACGTTGGAGGATTATTCCAATTCTACAACTCCGCAATACTTCACAAGTATTAGGAGCCTGATGTTCAAGCAACAAATATTTCTTACCCGCATTCACTCATCTAGCTCATACATGGCAATCTTTTTCATGGGTTGCCCAACGAAGACCCTTACGCTTACTTGGCTACTTACATTGAAATATGTAACACAATTAAGATTGCTGGAGTCTCAGAAAATGTCATCTTCCTCAACTTGTTCTTATTTTCTTTGGCCTGTGAAGCTAAGAGATGGTTGCACTCATTCAAAGGTAATAGTTTCAGGACTTGGGAGGAGGTGGTTGAGAAATTCTTGAAGAAGTAATTTCCAGAATCTAAGACAGCTGAGGGTAAGGCAGAAATCTCATATTTCCACCAGTTTCATGATGAATCATTGAGTGAAGCTCTAGATCGCTTCCGTGGGATGCTCCATAAGACTCCCACACATGGGTTTAGTGAGCCTATTCAGCTCAACATGTTCATAGATGGTTTGCGACCCCATTCAAAGCAGTTGTTAGATGCATCGACTGGTGGAAAGATTAAACGAAAGACTCCTGATGAAATAATGGAGCTGATTGAAAATATGGCAACAAGCGATCATGCTATCCTTCGGGATAGAACATGTACTCTTGCCAAGAAGAGCCTCCTGGAACTTACATCGCAAGATGCACTGTTGGCTCAGAACAAACTCCTAGCCAAGCAACTAGAGACCCTTACTTAAACATTGAGCAAGCTCCCTCAACAACTACATGCAGTTCAACTAGCTTCACCTTCTATGATGCAGGTTGGAGTGTGTGCTTTGTGTGGAGGGGCTCATGAGTCCGGTTTGTGTATGACTCAAGAAGAGGCGTCCAAGGAAGTTAATTATATGGCTAATCAAAACCACCAAAGCTTTCATCAAGGAGGAAACTCAAGTTACCATCCAAGGGGCAATTTTTCTAAAAACCAAGGCCAAAATTAAAGGCTTCATCTTGGTAACAACTTTAACAAGGACCAAGGGGGTTCGTCTAATCAACCTCCTAACCAGGGTCCTAACCTCCATGATTGAACCTCCAAGCTGGAAGACACCTTAACTCAGTTCATGCAAGTCTCTATTTCCAATCATAATAGCACTAAGTTGGCCATCAAGAATCTTGAGGTGCAGGTGGGCCAGTTGGTGAAATAGATGGCAGAGAAGTCCTTAGGAAACTTTGTTGCCAATACCGAATAAAATTCGAAGGAAGAATGCAAGGTAATGGTAACCAGGAGCAAGAAAAAAGAGTGTCTTGAGTTTGACGAGAGAGTGGAAGGAGTGGTAGAAGATGCTAGTGATGGAGATGAAGATGAGAGAAAAAGGAGAGAATATGAAAATAAAGAGAATAAAGAGAGAGAAAAAGAAAGTGAAAAAAAAATGAGATAGAAGAAAAAAAAGTGGTCTGGAGAAGGGTGGAGAGGTCTTAACATCCAAGACCAAGTGCCAATTAGCGAGGGAAGCTAAGCATGAAGCACCAATAGTTCATGCTAAGGATGTTCTGAAAATAGGATTGGCAAATAGAACAAGGGTGTGAAGAGCCAATTAGCGAGCATTAATCTAATGCCTTTGTCTTTGAGCCAAAGGATTGGCAATTTGAAGATACTCCCAAATAGGATGACCCTGCAACTTGCAGATAGATCTATCATGCAACCATATGGTGTGGTTGAGGATGTCTTGGTTAAGGTTTGGCAATTCACTTTTCCAGCTAATTTTATGATCATGAACATATAAGAAGATTTTGAGGTACCCTTGGTTATGGGTAGACCGTTCACGCTTATAGCCAAATGTGTAGTGGATATGGGGAATGACAATCTGGAGATGAGTGTTGAAGATCAGAAAGTAACCTTCAACTTGTTTGAAGCTATGAAACATCCCAATGACCACAAAACATGCTTTAGAGTGGAGGCAATCCAATAGGAATCAGAACTTGTTGTGCATCAATTTGCAATACAGTCATCACTGGAAAAAGCCCTCGTGAACACGGTAGATTGTCTCTTTATTGAAAAGGATAAGGACCTCAGAGCTTGTCTTGAGGATTTGGATAGATCAATAGAAATTCCTCCTGGGGAATATGCCTTTGAAGAGCTGAAGAAGGACACTCTTGTGGAAAAACTGAAGGTTGAGTTGAAGGTGCTACCTCCTCACCTCAAGTATGTCTTCCTGGAACTAGAAGATGTCAAACCGGTGGTTATTAGTAATGACTTGTCCTCAGTTGAAGAAGCACAACTTGTTGAAGTGCTAAAGAAGCATAAGGCAACAATAGGGTGGCACATCTCTGATCTTAAAGGGATTAGCCCATCCTATTGCATGCACAAAATAATGATGGAAGCTGATTACAAACCGGTTAGGCAACCTCATAGGAGACTAAATCCATCCATGAAGGAGGAAGTGCGCAAAAAAGTCCTCAAATTGCTTGAATCAGGACTTATCTATTTGATCTCTGACAGTGCCTGGGTGAGTCCAGTCCAAGTGATGCCCAAGAAAGGCGATGTGATGGTGATTTGTAATGAGAAGAATGATCTCATCCCTACACAGACTGTCACTGGGTGGAGGATGTGTATTGATTACCGCAAACTCAATGATGCCACAAGGAAGGACCATTTCCCTCTACCATTCATGGATTAAATGTTGGAGCGATTTTCTGGGCAAGCCTTCTATTGCTTTTTAGATGGTTATTTGAGGTATAATCATATTGCAGTGGATCCTAAAGATCAAGAGAAGACTGCTTTTACATGCCCATTTGGTGTCTTTGCTTACAGAAGGATTCCATTTGGGTTATGCAATGCCCCTGCCACTTTCCAGAGATGTATGCTAGCTGTTTTTGCTGACCTTGTGGAGAAATGTATCGAAGTGTTGATGGATGACTTCTTAGTATTTGGCTCTTTTTTTTTATCATTGCTTGGCCAATCTTGAATTGGTGTTGCAGCGGTGTGTGCAAACCAATTTAGTGCTGAACTAGGAAAAGTGCCAATTCATGGTCCAAGAAGGAATTGTCTTAAGCCATAAGATCTCTTCTAGAAGGATTGAAGTAGACAAGGCAAAGGTTGATGCTATTAAGAAGCTACCTCCACTTGCTAATGTGAAAAGCGTCCGAAGTTTCCTTGGACATACCAGATTTTATCGGAGGTTCATCCAGGACTTTTCCAAGATTGCCAAGCCATTGAGAAATTTTCTGAACAAGGATGCCATATTCAAATTTGATGAGGAATGTCTATTGCCTTTTCATACTCTGAAGGAGAAGCTCATTTTAGCACTTGTGATTGTTGCTCTAAACTGGAGCCAAGAGTTTGAACTGATATGTGATGCTAGTGACTATGTTGTGGGAGCAGTGCTAGGACAATAGAGAAATAAGGTGTTTCACTCCATATACTACTCTAGCAAGGTCTTGAATGATGCACAACTCAATTATGCTACCACAAAAAAAGAATTGCTAGCCATTGTCTATGCACTTGAGAATTTCAGATCATACTTGATTGGCTCCAAGGTCATCATTTTCACTGATCATGTTGTTATTAAATATCTCTTGACTATAGCTGACTCCAAGCCTAGGCTAATAAGATGGGTGTTTTTGCTTCAAGAATTTGATCTTAAGATTAAAGACAAGAAGGGGTGCGAGAACCTTGTGGCGGATCACTTGTCCAGATTAGTCAATGAAGAGGGCATGCCTAGAGAGAAGGAGATTCAAATTAGTTTCCAAATGAATCCTTGTTGTGTGTGAATGAGTGGCCATGGTTTGCAGATATTTCCAATTTTAAGGTAGCTCGAATCATTCTTGTTGATTTCAATTGGCATCAACGGAAGAAGTTTCTCCGAGATGCAAACTACTATGTTTGGGATGATCCTCATCTGTTCAAGCTTAGAGGAGATAAATTGTTGAGAAGGTTTGTCACAAAGGATGAATCCAGGAGTATATTATGGCAATGTCACAATTCACCCCATGGAGGACATTACAATGGAGATCGGACAACTGCAAAGATGTTACAATCTGGGTTCTTCAGGCCTTCTATCTTCAAGGATGCTCATGATCATGTGCTTTATTGTGACCAATGCCAGAGAACAGAAGGTATTTCCAGAAGGAATGAGATTCCCTTGCAGAATATAATTGAAGTTGAAGTGTTTGATTGCTGGGGCATTGATTTTGTAGGCCCCTTGCCTTCTTCATATGGAATGAATATATTTTGGTGGCTGTGGATTATGTCTCCAAGTAGGTTGAAGTTGTTTCTACTTAGAAGAATGACTCTAAAACAGTCATTAAGTTCATCAAGAAGAACATCTTTTCCCACTTTGGAGTCCCAAGAGTGCTCATCAGTAATGGTGGGTCACATTTTTGCAATGCATAACTGCATAAGGTATTGGAGCACTAAAATGTCAGACATAAAATGGCTTCTCCCTACCATCCTCAAACAAATGGACAAGCTGAGGTGTCCAACATGGATTTAAAGAAGATCCTTGAGAAGACTGTTGCGTCTTCAAGAAAGGATTAGGCAATGAAATTGGATGATGCCATGTGGGCATACAGGACTGCTTTCAAGACCCCGATTAGTTTGTCTCCTTTTTAGATGGTTTATGGGAAGGCTTGTCACCTCCTTGTAGAGATGGAGTACAAGGTCTATTGGGCGCTCAAGTTTCTCAACTTTGATGAGTCCTTGTCTAGGGAGAAGAGAAAATTACAGCTGTTGGAGTTGGAGGAAATGAGGCTCAATGCTTACGAAAAGTGATAAGCATCTTCCCTCGGGCTGCCACATCATTATCAGCCTCAGTATGGGACACCGAGTCCCCTCTCAAGCTGCTACCTCTAGACTGATGGCGACTACCCTCGCCGTCATGCGTCGGAGGTGGAGAGGATACTCTATCATCTCTCCTCAGAGTCCTCACCTCCTCAAGCATCTCCTGATTAGCCTTCATCAAGGCCTCATTCATCTCACGGTTTGCAGCCATCTCTCGCTGCATAGCCTCCTGCATCTGCCTATTAGCAGCCAACTCATGCTGCATGGCTGCCAACGCAGCCGCCACTGGATCGGGCTGGGCATTTGTCGCCCCACTGTTGTTCCGGGATCTCGCCATGACACTACACATGTACACCAAAACAGTGAGTTGATCAGGCCCACAATTAGTGTCCACACATGCAATAGTCATGTCAACTCAAACAACAGTCAAGAGCAACACACAATCACCATACATAATGCTTCCATCAAGAAACTGCTCTGATACCATAAAATGTAACACCCCGTGTGCACCCAGTGTATTATCATTATGATTATATCAGATTAGCGCTTAAACTCTTTGATTAAAAACTTGCGGAAGCATAATCGAAAACCATATTTCTTGATTACATTATGTATGGAATATATAACATCTCAACACAAACAACACAAGCCCCTGCTTATCCAGAATGACAAAACCATAGGCAGATAAACAAAATATCTCAACAGATATAACCAGGAGGAAGCATCAATAACATATCATAGCTGGTTATGTACATATATCCATCAGCATCAAAACCACACCCGTGGTTATACAAAAGAATGAGCCAACACTGGCCTTGGCCTCAAAGACCACTTCCTCACATGAGGGTATACAAAACTAAATAGAGCATATACAAATATATCATGTGTGCACACACACACCTTCCCTCTACAGGGGTACAAAGCAACCATCAAACCAAAATGAGCTACCCAGCTTTTCTTCAGCTGTCCACAGCCAGGCAAATAGTGTCTCTACTGGGGCCTCCCGCCCTGAGACCGCTCCTCTCTGCTAGAAGCGTCACCTGTAACAACATAAACCCCACACGGGGTGAGATATACATCTCAGTAAGCTCAGGGTCCTTGGAGGCATCTCCTCCACCCTGGCTCACTTCACATGACACAAACATAGGGCATCACAATCACACCGGCCTCCCGGCCCTCATAATAATGCAAGCAAGTCATCTAGCTCTAATGTAAGGTGGATCCAATCAACACCAAACCTCAGTGTGAAACCGGAATTCACACCTGTGTCATCCCATCGGGAGCTACCCCTTACGCATGGACGCACGTATATGGTACCTCCGAGAATAGGCAATCAACCGCAACGGGACACACCTATCTCTTGGTCTTAGGGGATCATCATCACCCCGGGATCATCATCACCCAAGAGCAAACCAACTAGGAGGAAACCATCTCCTAGGGAGGTCCATATCTATCTAACTGGCCAGAAGATCTATCAACAGGTATCATACACGTACAAACATAGATACAAGCATACATATCATTATGAGTAATGCAACAACCATCAATGTATGCATCATGAATGCAACCATCACTCCCTCGGAGTATGGTGGAACACAGCAAGTGGAAAACATCCCCAAGGGACCAAGAACTTACCTGGCAAAGCCGAGCTCTGCAGTTCTTCCCTTGCTCCGTGGCCTACGCCACTGACACCCGCGGTGTCACGCCCTAAACAAGGCATACAATCACATATCAATATCAATACAGCCATATAAGGCACAAGCATATCAACGGTCCTCAACCGGCACAATGAAAGGAACCTCAGCCCTTTCCAAAACCACAAGTCCTCTAACTTAAGGTTCATCCAGGCTCATCACTCCCAAGCCATCTCATAGACCCTCAATGGTCTATCTCATCTCAAACAAGGCACTTGAGTCGCCACAAGACTCGGTGCAATCCATCATCAAGAGCTCAAAGCTCTATACAAGACCTAAAGCTCAAGGATTCATATGTGGCTTGAACGGTTCTTTCACACACAAGACACCATTCCAACAGCCTCTTAAGCACATAAAACCACAAACTAAGGCTCTTGCATGTCACAACATAGCCAAGCAACTCAGCATACCACTAAACATGCATTACATAGAGCCAAGAATCAAAGTTCACCAAACTAACATTTAAGAGCTAATCCTTCATCCTCACAACATTCTAAACACATGTTTCTAAAGGACCCAAGGCTAATACTAGCTCTATCACAAGTGGGTCACTATTCACTCAAAACCCCAACTCACAAATCAAGCGGTGAATCTCGAGTTTCTTACCTCAAAGATGACAAGGAAGGCCCAAGGACGACTCCCCCAAGCTTGGGTATCCACGAATCGCCGCCGTTCCTCGCCGAACTCGAGTTCTATGAACTTCCCTTGAGAAAGGGATTCTCAAAATGAGTGGGTTTTAAGGGAAAAAGAGGAAGGATTCAAGCTCACCAAGTGTTTTCCAACAAGAATGGTGTTTAAGGAACTTGTTTTGGTGAACTATGGTGAAGAAATGAAGCTTGGAGCTTCAACAATGGAGGAAGGGCGTTCAGAGGAAGAAGAAAGCAAGTGTTTTGGCCAAAAATCGCGAAAGTGAGCTTTTATAATGGTCCAGGTCGCGTTCTGGCGCTGATCGCGCCACTATGGCGCTATCCGCACCAAGTTCCAGCATTTGTGGCACTCCTGGCGCCACTCTGGCGCTCCTGGCGCCAAAAACCAGCATCTGTGGCGCTCCTAGCGCCATAAAATCGGTCACAAATCCGTCGCTAATTCCGTCGCAAAATCCGTCGCTAACGCTTTTTCTGACGGAATATAGGAAATTTAAACTTTTCTTTCTTTTTCTCTTATTTATTAAACCTAGGTTATTATAGTTTCCTCTTCTCGCAACTGTGCCTCTTCTTCATCTCTTCGTGCTCACTTTATTCCCGCTCCCATGTACATTTACACACAATCTCTACCTTCTTTAATTTTTTTAATATTTGTTTTTCTTTTTAATGTTCTTATTTTGTTAGATATTTGTTGCATTTTTAACTGTGTTGTTAATGTTAGTGTTGGTGTTAGTGGTTGTGATTGCGTTGGTTCTGCCATGTTTTCATACATTATTTGGCATTTTCTGTTATTGTTATCTTTATGTTTGTGTTGGTATAGTTGTCCTGTTCATTATCTGTTCATCTATGTGCCAAACCTATGAGCTCGCTTAGCGCACCTTGAGCACTTAGCGAGTTCATACTTTTTGGGTTTTTGTTTGCATTTTTGGAACAAAACCCATGAACTCGCTCAGCACACCCCACGCTTAGCGAGTTCATGCATTTTGGGTTTATGTTCTTTGTTTTACTCATGTTGTTATTCATGTGTTTTTGGGTGTTCACCCAGATTTGGAGTTTTCTAGAAACCGGTGCCCACTAAGCATGACTTCATGCTAAGTGGGTCACCCTGTTTTGATGATGTTGCTGGTGGGCTTAGCGTACCATATGCGTTAAGCCTTCACCTGACTTTTGGTCTTCCCCAACAGCCCGCTTAGCGCAGACATTCGCGCTAAGCGGGCCAACCTATTTTGTGCTGTTGCCAGTGGGTTAAGTGCGCCATCTCGCGCTAAGCCCCACCCTCACCTCTTGGCATTCCTTGAGCAATATGCTTAGCTCACATTCTTCGTGCTAAGCTACCACTACTTACCTTTATGTTTAATAATGTTTAGGCTAAGCGCAAATAATTATCTGTCAGCCATTTAAATTATTTGCGCTAAGCGCGAGTGCTTCCAGTAGAAGCACCCTTTTGTGTTGGGCTAAGCACGCCTTGTGCGCTAAGCCCAATGTATTCTCTGGTTCCTTTTTACGAGAATTGGACTTAGCGCGCCACCTCGAGATAAGCCCAATCTTTTTGTTAATTGCTTATTTTGGGGGGGCACTAAGTGCATAGCTGCCCGCTTAGCATGACACCTCTATTTTGTTTTTCTGTTTTAATTATTGTAACTTCTGATTTTTCTTTTCTTATTTCTTATTTTTATTTTTTTTCTCACCTTTTGTTGTCCTTTTTGCATATGACCTCTAGGAAAAGAAGAGGGTCCACATCACAACCACGCATCCAAGAGCCCGACACCGTTCATGGTGCTTGGGACTCTACCCGCTTCACCTCCCAAGTGGCTTGGGTGTACTATTCGGAGAACGTCCACCATAGGAACATCTTCCCTGAGTGGAATGTGGACCTAGGGCTTGGACGATATAATGAATTCTAGAACGAGCTTTAGAGGCACCACTAGGAAAAGAAGCTCACCTCACTTCAGGACAACAACATAGATGTGGCATTAGTGAAGGAGGTTTACTCCAACATCTATGACCTTGAGGAGAAGTCCCCGAAGTAGTGTAAGGTGCGGGGGAAGGTGATCTAATTTGATGCACAGTCATTGAACCAATTCCTCTAGATTCCAGTGGTCCTTCAGGGAGATGACATCCTGACCACCTTCTCCCAGTTTCTACTCACATACTCGAATGCATAGGCAATTGAGGCCAAGCTCTACATGCCGGGTGACCACTTCATCCCTAACACTGAGGGGGCTCCGTGGAAGATTCTATAGAAAAATATGACCACCTTGGCACAGATATGGAGTGTGCTATCCTATTTCAACCTGGCCTCTACCTCTCACTCTTTCGATCTCAACATGGATCGACCTAGGTTGATACATGGAATAATGATGAAGATGGATATGGATCTGGGCAGCATGATTCCTCGCAGATTACCCATATTGCCCAGTCTAGCTCCAGCAGGCTTGGCTTCCCAGCACTCATCACCTCTCTCTGTGATGCCAAGGGAGTTCAGTCAGACAAACTTGCCTTTGAGTCACTCAGCCCCGCGATCAACGTCGCGTATATAAGGAAGAACTGCTGGAGCTTAGCAGATGCCCCTGCCTCTAGTGTTGATCACCGCCCTTCTCCTCCTCCTACCTTCTCTTCTCAAGAGCTGCTACTTCCTATGCTGACTAGCCTTCACCACAACTAGTACCTTCTGATGCAGAGCCTTCACCAGCTTTCCCTCTAGCAAGCAGTCATGTCAGCAGAGGAGTTCCTTTCGCGTGTAGCTTGGCCTGGGGACAGACCCTCCTCTGTCAGAGGGGGTGATGAAGTTTGAGCTGTTGATGATGATGCTACTGGTGAAAAGGATGATGATTATGTTGCAGATATCACAGCAGCCCAGGGAGTGTGGGACCCATGGTCGACACAAGACCGAGGCCATGTTTTACAGGATATTTCATTATATATTTTCCAGTTTTATGCTTTTATCATTATTTTGCTACATTTTAGACACTTTATTTTTGTGTATGTCTAAGATGATCCATCCTATGATCCATTGCATAAAACTCATTCATGTTTTTGCATTCATGTTTTCACAAAAGCATAAGTTTCATAAAAAGCTTTTCTGAAACACAAGGTTTTCAGGAATGCATAAAAAGCCAAGTGTTCCATGTTTCAAGTTTCGGAAAAATATTTTCTCACTGGTTTAATCGATTACCAACAAATGGTAATCTATTACTTGAGAACTAAGAACATTTTTAATCGATTATGAGATTGCGGTAATTGATTACACAGTTCAAAATCACAAAATGGACTTCTTGTGATAATCGATTAAATTGTGATTTAATCGATTACATTGTTCATAAGTCTTTTCCAGAAAGCTCAAGAACACTTTAATCGATTACATAAGTGATTTAATCGATTACTGACAGTTATAACAGTTTTGTCTAAAAATAGAAACAACTTGTTTTAACTAAAAACAACCAAAATAACAACGAATTTCATAACCTTTCTAAAGAGAGAAAAGATAATACGAGCTATTATTTATTTGACCCACAAACCCTCAAGCTTCTAGATTCCATGAGAGGATTTCTATGTTAGGCAACTTTCTAAAGAAGAACTTGGAGAAAATGTTCTACGATTGTTTTCATTCAACCTTGATTCAAGTTTGGTAATCATTTGGATTCATTTGTACTGGATCATCATGTTGTTTCTCTCCGTACTACTTTGGTTGTAATTCTTTTTAGAATTTCTGGTTTGTGTAATGTAACACCTCGTATGCATCTGGTTATTAACATTCAATTACGATCATATAGCACAATATTAATTAACAAAATTATTTGGAAGCAACAAAAGAATGACGTCATCTCATGTCAATATGAAATACAATAATATTTTGTACATTATGCATGGTGAGTACATGAAAATCAAAACTATACATTGGTTTGTTCACCCCTTAGGGCCGGGTTACATGACAGGGGGGCCGGGTTACAAAACACACACACACACACACATGTTGGATTTAGGGGGAGCTGCTTCAGGAAAATGGAGAAATTACTCAAGATTTGGTTTTGAGCTTTCAACATGCAAAGGACAACTTGAAGACATTTTAGGATTAAAATTGTGTAAGAGAAAAGCAATTATGGTGATCCAAGTGCATTGCATTCATTCATTACATAATCATCTAATTAAGTCAACAAAAATCACAAAGCTTTATCAAATCAACTAAAGGCTTTAAATAATTCAAAGGGTTTAAGAAAAAGCGTTTTTCACTGTAATAATCGATTACAGTAAGAGTATAATCGATTATTCTGTTCTTCGTTAAATCTGGAAAAATTTCAGGAACACTTTAATCGATTACCATGTCAATTTAATCAATTATTTGACCTACGTTTTCATACGAACTGCATAGTTGAACTGGTTTAATCGATTATATTAAAGCCGTAATCGATTACATGCTCATATCTGTTTTTAGCATTGAACTGCCATAATCGATTACCCAAATTCGTAATCGATTACACCTTGTTTTAACAAAACTGTGCTGCACTAGCGTAATCGATTACCAGGTTTCGTAATCGATTATCTAAGCTTTTTGAAAAGATACTGGAACTGGTTTAATAGATTACCAGGTTCTGTAATCGATTAAACACGCTTTGTGAAAAATGTGCTTTGATTGTAATAATCGATTACAGCTCAGTTTAATTGATTATTTTGATTGTGATTCAAACCCAGAAAAGCTATGAACATATTAATCGATTATAATGGAAATGTAATCGATTACCAAAGCATTTTAATCGATTATTTGTGTGTTTTAATCGATTACTGACGGTTAAAAACTTTTGTTATAAATAGATACCTTGCTCAGCTGTTTTTGTAACAGTGTGGAATAATACCCATTCGAAATTTCTGAGCTAAAACAGTCTTCTGAGCTTTCTAAATTCTTCTCTGAGGGTTTGATTCAGTCATGCTTCATGTTGCATTGATCATGTGAAAATAAGTCATTCTTGAAGCATGCAACCATTTCAAGATTAAGGAAAGCTATGTTTCTTGTGTCTTAAATATTCAACCTGTTCTGGTAAATTCATTTGCATTACATACCTTGAATCATCAGGTTGTTTCTCTCCTTAATCTGATTGTAATTTTCGTTTTGTAATTTGCTATTGTGATTGAGTTCTTACATGTAACTAGAGATAGGGTTTCTCTAGGGATTTTGCTGAGTAGTGTTCTCAGTGGGTTTGCCTCTAAGGATCTAATAGTGTTTTAGATTTCTAAACTTTATCTAGGGTTGATAAAGAGAGGCTGTGTAATTGCTTGTAAGAACAGATATTAAATAATGGAACTTCACTCCAGTGTTGAGTGGAAGAAACTGGATGTAGCTTCATAATGTTTGAAGTGAACCACTATAAATTGCTTGTGTGTTGTTTCTGAATCTATTCTCCTCACATTAATTGTTTCTTGTTTAATTTGCTTATCTTGAAAAATCAGTTTTGATCCATTGAATCCTAAGGGGCTGAGTTACTTGATTGAATAAGATTTCTTGGTTTTGAAATGTGATAAAGATCCTTTGAAAACTCTGATTTTGTTTAAAGAATTTTGATTTACCAAGGTCTAACCAATTCACCCCCCCTCTTGGTTAAGTGTGAAGTATTCATATCATTTTCAACACACACACACACACACACACACACACACACACACATATATATACACACACACACAAATAAAACATAACCGGCATGCCCAAAAATTAACTAAGGTTCACACAAAACCCTTCATGGCTCGGCCTCTGGTCTGGAATCCCTCGGACTGCCTAGCTACCCGAGCCGCTTGCCCCGGGATCCGCCTTCCTCCCTGTGCTCATCACCTGCAAACACATATATTCCCCAACTGGGTGAGATAATAATTTCAGTAAACTCTGGGTTCTGGAAGGCCTCTCCTTCCCCGGGTTCACTTCCACGATACATAGCATCAAAATAGGCATTACACAAACTAGCCATCCCGACTCTCATAAATACAACACATGTATACAATCACACAGATATACAAGAGAAGATCATCAAACTTAATGGGCACATACTCTCGTATATCCTTGCTTGAGGAAGACCATCCAACTTAATGGGCACATTCCCCCAGGACTTCGGGCAGACACCAGAGGAAGGTCATCCAACTTAATGGACACATTCCCTCCGGGTTCTGCGTGGACGTATATGGCTCTTCCAAGAGAGGTTCATCCAACTTAATGGGCATTCTCTCTCAGGGTTTTCATATATACTAATTGAACACTTAGAGTTTTTTCACATCACTTTGGCTCCAAGGGAAGTCCATATTTGTCCATTCTACTGGCCAGAGAATTCTCACACAATCACAACATATTATCATAGTGCAAATCATATACATGTTCTCAATCAAAGCGGTAACACACAATTTCAATACATGCATCATGACATACAATAACCATCACTCCCTTGGAGTATGGTGGAACGCCGTCGAGGGGAAGAACTCCCAAGAACAGAGAGCTTACCTGTTCTAAGCTCTGCACTGGTCCTCTTGACCTTGCGATTTTGAACACCACTATCCTCAGCGTCACGCCCTACATACATGCATGCAAGCAATTAAAAGCGGTTTTCAACTGTTGCATGTAGAGGAACTCTATACGTTTCCAGATTACAAGAACCAATCACCCACCGATGACATGCAGACCCCCAAAAGGGCCTAACATAGCTTAACCCAGAATCCATAACAATTAGATTTTAAGGTTAGAACGGTGTTTCTTACCTCTAAGGTTGTCAACGAAACTAGGGAATAGCTTTTTCCCAAGCTTGAACGTCCTAAATCGCTTTATCTTCACTAGACTCGAAGCTTTCCCTTGCTCGTTAATGGAGGAAGCAGAAGAAGGAAGAGAGAGTGTCTTTGGTGAAGGGTCAGAGAGAAAAATGAGTCATGGAAGGAAATGACCCACACGCACGTCACTTATATACCCAGTGAATCAACGCACGTTGCATACGTCACTTAAGTTTACACGTGTCACTTAAGTAGCTTGGTAGTTAATGTGGATCACGTACATAAGATAAGCTTGTGAAAGCACCAACTATCGGGTTGGCGAGTTAACTATATTCTACCTATTTCATGAAGGAATATCGGGATCTCCATATTTCTACTACGCTACCGGGTTGGTTTAATAACAATGGAATGTGCGCCACCCAGACAACCTTGTCCGGGGTCCTACCTTGCGCAACTCGGCATTAGTAACCCGGATACCCTTGTGCATGTGCACGGTATCGAGTAAGTACTGGGTGTCTTTAATCGATTACAACTCTTATGTAATCGATTGCATAATGTTGGAGCCCGTCCTAGGCACTTTGTAAACCCCAAGGTCTGTCCTTGCCCGAGATCATCTGAGATTACTTACCCGGTAACTCGAAGGGAAAGAATACACGAGCTCGTCCGAGATCGCTACTCGCTAGCTCGAAGGAAAGGAAGACACAAACTCATCTGGGATCGCTACCCGGTCACTCTTTCCTTCCTTGTCCGGGTTCCTTTTTTATAACGCTTATACCAAGAACACATAAGTGATAACCCGGTCTCCTTATAAATACTAACATACTCAACACGATCCCGGCATTAAAAGGTTTCTATTCACACCCCTCCCTTATCCGAGTTCCAATTTACACCCCATCTATGACACCCCGGTCACACGAACACAGATTAGTCATAGGCTCATTATAGTTATTATTATAAATACTATGTAATTACGAGATTATAACATTAAAGTGCCATGTGGACACCTGAAACCTTACATGTAACTAGTGCAATAGTTTTCTTAAAGCTTGTCTAGAATAGGTTTTTCTAGAGGGAAGAGTAGAGAATGATGTTCTCTATGTCTTGATCACAGAGAGCCTAAGGGAGTTAGATTTCTTGTTCTTAATCTAGGTCTAATTGAGAGTGATTGTATAATATTATAAGAAATTGATTGCTAATAGTTGAATCTCTAACTAGTTGGTTAGGAGAATTGGATGTAGCTTCTCTAGGTTCAGAAGTGAACCAGTATAAATATTGGTGTTGATTACTTCTTCTTTATCTTTTCTTGTGGTTATTAATTGTCATTCATGGGTATAACTTTTCATAATCAACATAAATATTTTTGTTATTATTGCATTCTTTAAAGATTGGAGTTTGATTGATTTAAAGTGTTAAATGGTTGTTTTATGATATGATCCCTTTCAACTCTGATTGTTAAAGAAATTTTAATTGACCAAGAACAACCAATTCACCCCCCTCTTGGTTCTTGTGTGTTGTTCATACTGGTTTCAAAATGATGGTTTTATGAATTGTATGTGCATGAGTGAGTCGGTTAGCGTGCTTGACAGAAAATCTTGCAAAAGAAAAACTATAGGTTTCATAATACCGTGTGAGTTGTGTGCATCTTAACTGTTAGAGAATGATTGATTTTGCTTTCTAGTTTTGCATGAGTGTTGAACTGTTTAAGTGCATACATGATGTGGATATGATGAAGAGCTAGTTGTTAATTTAGTTTCAGCCACTTGGCCAAAAAGCTAACCTGGTTGATAATGAATGTTGAAACTCTTGCACCCTTTTTGAGCCTAAACTGAGAATGAATCTTTTTCTTAAACCTTGAAATGAAAAGCATATGAAACTATGTTCACCTTACCTTAGGTTATAGGAGAGAATCAGTTACGGATCAAGGCAAATTTGTTCCAAATTTGGCGGAGTGTCTTTGAGTAAACACTTTTATAGGGATGTGAATAAGAAGCACATAGAGAGCAAGAATTACAGTGTACCTTTGGTATTAAAATAAAATTAAAAAGAGAAAAAGAGAGAAATAAACCAAAGTTAAGAAACCTCTGTGTACTGCTGATAGTGGCAAGTTAAATAAGGTTGGGAGAGCAAGAAAAAGTGGTTCTTTTGAAGCAAGTAAGGAATGAGTGAATGCTCTCCTAGAACTGATTGTTTGAATTCTAAGAAAAACCATGATTTCTTTGTTGCCCAGCCACGTTATTATCCTAATAAAGTCCTTTGTGATCCATGTTGTGTGTGTGTTCCAAATTTGGCGGAGTGTCTTTGAGTAAACACTTTTATAGGGATGTGAATAAGAAGCACATAGAGAGCAAGAATTACAGTGTACCTTTGGTATTAAAATAAAATTAAAAAGAGAAAAAGAGAGAAATAAACCAAAGTTAAGAAACCTCTGTGTACTGCTGATAGTGGCAAGTTAAATAAGGTTGGGAGAGCAAGAAAAAGTGGTTCTTTTGAAGCAAGTAAGGAATGAGTGAATGCTCTCCTAGAACTGATTGTTTGAATTCTAAGAAAAACCATGATTTCTTTGTTGCCCAGCCACGTTATTATCCTAATAAAGTCCTTTGTGATCCATGTTGTGTGTGTGT
>CM023945.1:6802907-6905830 GCA_013407115.1 Glycine latifolia | reverse complement strand
GATTGCATTGAATGAGATGATGTGCAAATTTGAGAATTGTGATTTCAATTGTATTGAATGAAATACATATGAACGAAACACTTGAGTGCTTAAGTGAAACACTGGTCTAGTAAGGGGTGAAGCACTGGTTGATCTTTCTTTGATAGCTATCATTTTTGTTAACCTTTTTCACTATTGAAGTGAATGCTTTGTATGATTCCATCATGAAACAATGGTTAGCATGAACTTGAGGATTGGAATTTGAAATTGTTTTGGAAGTATGTAATTATCTCAGTTGTTGTGATTCGGTTACATTTTTTACACTGCCATTGATCTAACTTAGTTTAGCATTTGCTTACTTTTGCTTGAGGACAAGCATGTTGGATATAGGGAGAACAGCAAGAAGATTAAAACAAGGCTGAAGTAATTGGCTTGATGTTTTAGCTTTTACATGCCCAATCAATTTGAAGGCATTTGTAATTTGTCTAAGTGGTTCAAGTATATTACCTTGTGATCCTTGCATTGCATTTACATACTCATATTCATGCATTCATATCTGGATTATAGGATTAACTGTTTGCATTTGCAAAGAAAATTTCATGGCTTATGTTTTTGGAAAAATCAGATTGTGCACTGCTTTAATCAATTACAGGCACTATGTAATCAATTACATGCATGTGTTTATTTCTGGAAAAGCCATGAAGAACACTTTAATCAATTACATGCAAGGCGTAATCGATTATCACGTGCTTTTTACAAATTATGCAAGACTGCTTTAATCGATTACCATTCTTCTGTAATCGGTTACAAAGCATATTTCATATATGAGCTTGACTGCTTTAATTGATTACCGTTCTTATATAATCGATTACCACAACTTATTTTCACATACATGATGACTGCTTTAATTGATTACATCACATATTAATCGATTATTCTGATTGTGAAAATTTTCCAGAAATCTTAAGAACACATTAATCAATTATCTGGTGTATTAATCGATTACATATGTTAAAATAATCGATTACACTAATGTTTTAATCGATTACATTCTGTTAAATCAGTTTTCTATTTAAAGCTTTATGGGTCTGCACCTTGAATACACTAAATTCTCTTAAGTCTGAGAGTGACCCAAAGGTTTCTAAGCTTTCAAAGGTTCAAGACACTGATTTTCTGAGTGAAACACATCTTGTGTGAGATCAAAAGATTACTGAATTTTTAGATATGATGTGTTAAAAAAAAGAGTTTTTCAAGATAGTTGATTCTGAACATTGGCAGTCATACAACCTAGATTGATTGGTAACTTCGTTCATTCATTCATTCATCCATCAATTAAGGATCACAGGTTGTGTCTCTCTTGAATCTTGCTTTAAGAATTTTTGTGTTTCAAAATTCTGTTGTGAATATCAAATAGATTCTTTCAAGCTTTCTAGAGTAGTGTTCTCTAGGGATAAAGATCTGAGTAGGGTTCTTAGGATCTTTGTGATTTGTTTTCTAATAGTGTTTTAGAATTCAGATTCTTTATCTAAGATTGATAAAGATAATCGCTTGTAATTTATTGTAAAAGAATAATTTTGATTTAGTTAAAACTCTGACCTAGTGTTGGTTAGAAGACACTAGATGTAGCCTCCATGTTAGTGAGGTGAACCAGTATAAATTGCTGTGTCTTTTGTTCTAAATCTGAATATCTTTCATTACTTGTATTTGGGTGATCAAATTATAATCAACAAGAAGTAATTCTGACATTAGATGCAGTACAAGGTGTATCTTGATCAAAAGAAAATTTCTAATTTTGATTAAGGGTGTTTGAGTGATACAATCCACATTTTAAATCCTCAAATTGTTTTAGAGAAAATTTTAAATATCTGTTTTAACCAATTCACCCCCCTTTTTGTTATTTGAAGTGTGTTTATTATGTTTTCAATTGGTATCAAGAGCTGGTTCTAGAAAGTTATTCATGATCACTTTCTTTTCAAAGAAAATGAATACTACACAAATAACTTTTAGAGAGGGAGCTTGTCTCAATCGTCCACCGATGTTTGAGGGAGAGCATTTCAGTTTTTGGAAAAATCGTATGCAAATTTTTATTCAATCAAACGATCCCGGTGCATGGAATGCTATTGAAAAAGGTTCTTTGGTCCCAATGAAAACTGTTGATAATAAATTGATTCCCAAAGAATGGGATGAAATGACAGATGCTGAAAAAAGAGTTGTGCAATATGATTTTAAAGCTAAAAACATGATTACATTTGCTCTTTCTTCCGATGAATTCTTTAGAACTGTTAGGTGTAAAAGCGCAAAAGAAATGTGGGAGATGTTGGAGGTAACTCATGAAGGAATAGATGAAGTAAGGAGATTAAGGAAGCATGCCTTGATTCATGAATATGAGATGTTCAAGATAAGCAATACTGAAAACATATCTCAGTTGCAAACAAGGTTCACTCACATTGTTAACCATTTTCTTGGTCTTGGAAAGACTTTTGATTCTGAAGAGTTAAACATCAAAATACTAAAGTCTCTCACAAGACCATGGCAACCAAAAGTTACAGCAATCAAGGAATCCAAAGATCTGTCCAAGATGTCCATGGCTGCACTTTTTGGTAAGCTTTTTGAGTATGAACTTGAAATGTCACAACTAACACATGCAGAAGATGCAGAAAAGAAACACAAGAGTATAGCCTTGAAAACTGCATCAACTCATAAGGAAAAGGAAGAAGACTCAAGTGAAGAAGATGAAGATGACAACATGAATCTAATTGTTAAAAAGTTCAGCAAATTCATAAGAAGAAACAAGAATAGAAAGTTCACTAAGTTCAACAAGAAAAGTGACAACAACAACAACAACTCTACCAACTTCACTTGCTTTGAATGTGGTAAGCCTGGACACATTAAATCTGAATGTCCAATCTTTTGGAAGAAGCAATAAGGTGAGAGGAAGACAAAGAAAGAAAGGAAGTCACCGAAGGCATATATAGCATGGGAAGACAATGATTCAACAACCTCCGAATCAACAACTGAGAATGAAGAAACACATGTTTGTTTCACATCCACATTAAGTGATGATGAAGATTTTTCAAGTGCTGAATCTGAGGTGTGTCTAAGAGAAAAATCAACATTATGGTATCTTGATAGTGGCTACTCTAGGCACATGACAGGTGACATGTCCATGCTCACAAACTTGACTCTCAAAAATGGAGGATATGTCACTTATGGTGATAATATTTGAGGAAAGATCATTGGAGAAGGTAATATAGGAGATAGCTTCAAAACAAAGATAAAGAATGTGCTTTATGTGGAAGGATTGAAGCACAACCTCCTAAGCATAAGCCAACTATGCGATAAAGGACTTAATGTCTCCTTCAATGACAATTGTTGTCTTATTTGTGATGGTAAATGTAACACCCCGTATGCATCCGATTGTTAACATTCAATTAAGTGCAACAATTAATTAACAAATAGTTAATTGGAAGCTACAAAAGAGTGACGTCATCTTACATCAATATTATATACAATACTTTGTTGTACATTATGCATTGTGAGTTCACAAAATCAAAACTATACATGGGTTCGTTCATCCCTTTAGGTCGGGTTACATAACAGGGGCCGGGTTACGTAACACATATATATACATACATATAAAACAAAACCGTCATGCCCACAAATAGACTAAGGTTTGCACAGAACCCGTCACGGCTTGGCCTCTGGTCTGAAAACCCTCGGACTGTCTTACTACCTGGGCCTCTTGCCCCGGGATCCGCCTTCTTCCCTATGCTCATCACCTGCAATCACACATAATCCCCAATAGGGGTGAGACAATAATCTCAGTAAACTCCGGGTTTTGGAAGGCCTCACCTTCCCCGGATTTACTTCCACGATACATAGAATCAAAACAGGCATTACACAAACTAGCCATCTCGACTTTCATAAATTCAACACATGTATATAATCACACAAATATACAAGAGAAGATTATCCAACTTAATGGGCATTGATGATGATCATGGAATAAGTGCACGAAATGGAAGAAGGGAAAACGAAAATGAAGAACAATGAAGAACAAGGAAGAACAGTTGGGAGAAAATAAGAGAAAGGGTTTTGATTCTAAAAACTTAAAAAGAGAAATGTAAAACTGTTTTTGCAAAAATGAAATGTAATGTAATAATTCCTCCTAATGTCACTAATATATAGTGACTAATTCTGAAGAAAAGAATGGGCCATGAACAACCCATCAATTCTAATTATTTATGCTATTTACACCAATAAAAGTCCAACTCGCAGCCCAAAATACAAGTGCAGTGATTCTGACTTCAAAGCCTAAAATGACCCTCCAAATGGCAGAATTGGCCTCGGCTTATTTCTGTTCAACTTGTAGATCTTTTTGTTATCTTTCCAAGTACTACAAGAACGCTCAATTCAGAGATCCGTAGAGCTCTGTAGGTCCTGTACAAGGCAGATACGTCAAGTGAGCATAAAATCCGAAAATACGCAACAATTAGTAATTAAGCCCACTAACTTGCCTAAGACAAAAACTGAATTAGAATGGGAAAATAAAATTCCAAGAGAAGTCAAATAAGCTAAGAATGATAGAAAAATATTTAACTAAAGGCACTCCATCACACATACTCTCGTATATCCCTGCCTGAGGAAGACCATCCAACTTAATGGACACATTCCCCCAGGACTTCGGGTAGACACCACTAGAGGAAGACCATCCAACTTAATGGGCACACTCCCTCCGGGTTCTACGTGGACGTATATGGCTCTTCCAAGAGAGGTTCATCCAACTTAATGGGCATTCTCTCTCAGGGTTTTCATATATGGGGTCCTACCTTGCACAACTCGGCATTAGTTACCCGGATACCCTTGTGCATGTGCACGGTATCAAGTAAGTACTAGGCGTCTTTAATTGATTACAACTCTTATGTAATCGATTGCATAACATTGGAGCCCGTCCTAGGCACTTTGTAAACCCCGAGGTCCGTCCTTGTCCGAGTTCCTGCCTTGTCACTCCACAATCCATGGTTCCGCCCTCTTCCGACCTTATCCGACCTCGTTTGGGCTCCTACCCTGGTTTTTCCCAAGTCCAAGGTTCTGCCCTCGTCTGACCTCATCCGAGGTTACTTACCTGGTAACTCAAAGGGAAAGAATACACGAGCTCATCCGAGGTTGCTACTCGGTAGCTCGAAGGAAAGAAAGACATGAGCCCATCCGGGATCGATACTCGGTCACTCTTTCCTTCCTTGTTCGGGTTCTTTTCTTTACAGCGCTTATTCCAGAATACATAAGCGATAACCCGATCACACTCTAACCCGGTCTCCTTGTAAATACTACCACACTCAGCATGTTCCCGACTTTAAAAGGTTCTAATTACACCTCTCCTATATCCGAGTTCCAATTTGCACCCCCCTTTATGACACCCCGGTCACAAGAACACGGATTAGTCACAGGGTCATTATAGTTATTATTATAACTACTATGTAATTACGAGATCATAACCTTAAAGTGCCACGTGGACACCCGAAACCTTATAGTAAAAGTGGTAATGTTATCCATGTTGGTAAGAGAAAGGGTAACATTTATGTTTTATCCATTGAGCATGCATTCATTCATAACACTAGCTGCCTTGAAATTAAAACTAATGAAACATGGTTATGACAGAGGAGAGCTAGTCATATAAACATGCATCATATGAACAAGCTTGTAAGAAATGATTTGGTCATAGGCTTGCCTAAGTTTAAGTTTGAGAAGGATAATATATGTGAAGCTTGTCAAAAAGGGAAACAATCAAAGAATTCTTTTCAAAGTAAAAATGTTGTTTCCACTTCTAGACCCTCTACTCATAAACCTATTGGCACAAAATGAGTTTTTCGAAACAAGCTAGATGAAAGTGGCATCATAGTAAGGAACAAGGCTAGATTGTTTGCTAAAGGATACAGCCAAGAGGAAGGCATAGACTATGATGAAGCCTATGCTCTAGTTGCTAGGTTAGAAGCCATTAGGTTGTTGCTTGCATATGCATGTTTGATGAACTTTAAATTGTTTCAAATGGATGTTAAAAGTGCATTTTTAAATGGCTACATTGAGGAAGAAATATATGTAGACCAACCTCCTGGATTTATTGATTACAAACATCCTAACCATGTTTTCAAATTAAGAAAAGCTTTATATGGTTTGAAACAAGCTCCAAGGTCTTGGTATGAGAGATTGAGCAAATTTTTGCTTGACCAATCTTTCATAAGAGGACAAGTGGACAAAACCTTGTTCATCAAGAAAAGAGGAAATGATATTTTGTTGGTTCAAATCTATGTAGATGATATTATATTTGGTTCATCTAATCAATCTATGGGCAGAGAATTTTCTGTCTCAATGCAGAATGAGTTTAAGATATCAATGATGGGGGAGCCCACATTCTTTCTAGGACTACAAGTCAAACAATTGAAGAATGGAACTTTCCTTAGTCAAGCCAAGTATTGTCTGGAAATGATCAAGAAGTTTGAAATGGATAATAGCAAGGATGCTGCAACTTTAATGGCAACATCAACCTATCTTGATTCAGATGACAAAGGAAAAAGTGTTGATGAGTCCAAATACAGAGGAATGATTGGATCTTTGTTATACTTAACTGCAAGTAGACCGAACATTATGTTAAGTGAATGCTTGTGTGATAGATACAAGAAAATCCCAAAGAGTCTCATCTATCTGCAGTCAAAAGGATCCTCAAATATCTCAAGTCTACACCAAGAGTAGTAGTTTGGTATCCAAAAGGTGCATCTCTTAACTTAATTGGATATTCTGATTCTAACTTTGCAGGTTGCAAATTGGATAGGAAGAGTACTAGTGGTACATGCCACTTGCTAGGAAGCTCACTCATCTTTAGGCACTGCAAGAAGCAATCCTATGTTGCCTTGTCAATTGCTGAAGTTGAGTATATTTCAGCTGGAAGCTGTTATGCACAAAGTCTTTGGTTGAAACAACAACTACTAGATTTTGGTGTTGAGCTAAAGGAGATTCCCCTACTTTGTGAAAATACAAGTGCCATCAACATATCCAAGAATCCAATTATGCATTCAAGGACCAAACATATTGAGATAAGGCATCATTTTCTCAGAGATCATATCGAAAAGGGTAACTGTACAATTGAATTTGTAGATACTCTAAATCAATTGGCTGACATATTTACAAAACCTTTGGCAAGAGATAGGTTTCATGCACTTAGAAATATGCTAGGAATACTTAATGAATCCAACATGTGTTAGCATGATTTCTTGGTTGCACTTCTAATTAATTGACTCTCTAAATAACTAATCAAATTACAATGCATGTGAAATTGAATCTTTGCTGCATAATCACCGTATACTTTGCATAATTCACTGTAATAATCGATTACCATACAGATTAATCGATTATTTGATGCTTGAAAGCTGTTGAAAAACAATTTAAAGCTTAGGTAATCGATTACAGCTTGGCAAAAGTGAATCTAAAATTCTATCTCTCACTGGAATAATCGATTACTTCAACGAAATAATCGATTACACATGACAAGAAGGCTTCTTAGAAATCAAACCTCACTGTTTTAATCAATTACAAAATATGGTAATCGATTACTGCGTGTTAATTCTTGTTTGTAATCTCACTGGTTTAATCGATTACACCATTGAACATAGCTTCTTTCTGCTTACGAATTAATCGATTACGAGCTTATGTAATCGATTATCGATGGCGTTATTGCATAATCTGCACGATTTCTTGGAAATATAAACTGCCCAACTGCCATCAAATTCAAAATTTGAAACTTTTGTAAAGCTTTTATGGTTGTGGGTAAATTTGAAATTGCTGTTACACTTTCAAATTTCAAAAATTGGAGCCCAAAATCTCTATAAATATAGCCTTACTTGAAGAAGGATATCACACCATTCTCTTCTTCTATCTTCAGCCAAATTGTGCTTTCTTTCTCTCTCTCTGAGTCTAGAAACCTTGTCCATTTCGTTTCTACTCCTAAATTCACTATGTCTGCCCCTAAGAGATAAAAAACCTCTAAGAGAAAGAGTGTTGAATCCTCTAACCCTGCTGTCAATAGGTTAGATCATTGGTTCTCTAGTGAGACTGAGAAAATGAACTATTTAAAGTTCAATGCCACAAAACTCATATGCCCACCCAAATATCTTGACCTTGAGTAGTTTATTAAGGAAGGTTTTCAGTTCCCTGCTATGATTGAAGCCCAGGGTTTGAAGAAATTTGTTGAGTTGAAGGGTACCTTTTACCCTGAATTAGTAAAGGTGTTCTACACCTGTGCTAAAGCAACTATAGATGGCACAATCCTATCTCAAGTTAATAGGGTGGCCATGGAAATCACTCCTGAAGTTTGGCAAGAAGTGGCTGGAATTTCCTTTGAATGTGAAAGGAAATTTGAGGAAGAAGCTGAGGGCTACAATAGGGTGGAGACCTACAGAGGGATGCTTCTTGACCCTCAAATGAGGCTAAAGCTAAGGCTTAGCACTGGCCCTATGACCTATGAAGATAGACTTCTTCATTACATAATCACTTATGTTCTGACACCTAGGTCAACCAATCATGCCCAAGCCACAGATGATGACATACAACTTGTTTATGGAATGAAAAACTCCATACAGATGAACTGGATCCTCATCATTGAGGAAACTATGCTGAAAGCTAAGAGATTGATCAATTATCAATTTCCTTATGTTGTTCTGGTATCCAGATTCATTGATTATTTCAAAATTGATGTCTCTAATGAGGTTGTTGATATCACTACCACCAACACCAGTCTCATTAAAGAAAAACATCTAAACAAGCTTGGGATGCGAAAGACTCCTTATGGATGGCAGATGGCTGGTCAACAAATTCCCCCTGCTGATGCTGAAGAAGATGATGAAGAAGAAGAAGCTGAAGGCCCTTCACAACCATCTTATAGCCCTTTTGAATCTCTCATGATTCAAAAGATGGATGCCTTATTGTCTCTTCACTATGAGCATAGGGCTGAGACTAACTCATCCTTGGAAGAGATGAAGTCTAGGCTTGAAAACATAGAAGCTAGGATTGTTCTTGATGAGTTTGATAAACTCATTTAGGATTGTTTGTGTTTTCTTTCCAGTATCTATTGTTGTTTTGCTTTGGTTTATGTTTCCTAGTTAAAGTTCTCTTTGATTAATGTACTGCATTTTATCTTTCAATTAATACAAGTTAAGTTTTCTCTTTTCTATATTCTCCATGTTTATCCTATGAACATTATTATTTTTGTCTTTGATAAGCCAAATAGGGGGAGAAATAATTGTGCTTTGACTTTGATTGATTGATTGTACTGTAATTAGAGTTTGCAAAGCTCTGCTCTGCTCTTGCTCTATTTTTATGCTCTGAATCTTATGTAAAATTTACCCAAGTCAGGGGGAGCAAATTTTAGGGAATGACTTATGCTTATGCAAACATTATACTTGACACTTGCACTTGCCAAAAAGGCTGATTTGATTTCAGGATATCAAGTATAAGACTCCTATCATTCATCCCTCAAAAGCAATTAAAAGCTAACAAAGGGACAATTGATATTTGGCATGCTCAAAGCCAAAAAGGGGGAGATTGTTGGATATAGGGAGAGCTGCAAGAAGATCAAAACAAGGTGAAGTAATTGGCTTGATGTTTTAGCTTTTTACATGCCTAATCAATTTGAAGGCATTTGTAATTTGTCTAAGTGGTTCAAGTACATTACCTTGTGATCCTTGCATCGCATTTACATACTCATTTACATGCATTCATATCTGGATTATAGGATTAACTGTTTGCATTTGCAAAGAAAATTTCATGGCTTATGTTTTTGGAAAAATCAGATTGTGCACTGCTTTAATCGATTACAGGAACTATGTAATCAATTACATGCGTGTGTTTATTTCTGGAAAAGCCATGAAGAACACTTTAATCAATTACATGCAAGGTGTAATCGATTATCACGTGCTTTTTATAAATTATGCAAGACTGCTTTAATCGATTACCATTCTTCTATAATCGATTACAAAGCTTATTTCATATCTGAGCTTGACTGCATTAATCGATTACTGTTCTTATGTAATCAATTACCACAACTTATTTTCACATACATGATGACTGCTTTAATCGATTACATCACGTATTAATTGATTATTCTATTCGTGAAAATTTTCCAGAAAGCTCAAGAACACATTAATCAATTATCTGGTGTATTAATCGATTACATATGTTAAAATAATCGATTACACTAATGTTTTAATTGATTACATTCTGTTAAATCAGTTATCTATTTAAAGCTTAATGGGTCTGCAGCTTGAATACACGAAATTCTCTTAAGTCTGAGAGTGACCCGAAGGTTTCAAAGCTTTCAAAGGTTCAAGACACTGATTTTCTGACTGAAACACATCTTATGTGAGATCAAAAGATTACTGAGTTTTTAGATATGATGTGTTAAAGAAAAAGAGTATTTCAAGATAGTTGATTCTGAACATTGACATTCATACAACCTGGATTGATTGGTAACTTCGTTCATTCATTCATTCATTCATCCATCCATTAAGGATCACAGGTTGTGTCTCTCTTGAATCTTTCTTTAAGAATTTTTGAGTTTCAAAATTCTGTTGTGAATATCAAATAGATTCTTTCAAGCTTTCTAGAGTAGTGTTCTCTTGGGATAAAAATCTAAGTAGGGTTCTCAGGATCTTTGTGATTTGTTTTCTAATAGTGTTTTAGAATTTAGATTCTTTATCTAGGGTTGATAAAGATAATCACCTGTAATTTCTTGTAAAAGAATAATTTTGATTTAGTTAAAACTCTGACCTAGTGTTGGTTAGAAAACACTGGATATAGCCTCCATGTTAGTGAGGTGAACCAGTATAAATTGTTGTGTCTTTTGTTCTAAATCTGAATATCTTTCATTACTTATATTTGGGTGATCAAATTATAATCAACAAGAAGTAATTCTGACATTACATGCAGTACAAGGTGTATCTTGATCAAAAGAAAATTTCTAATTTTGATTATACGATCCACATTTTAAATCTGCAAATTGTTTTAGAGAAAATTTTAAATATCTGTTTTAACCAATTTACCCCCCTCTTGGTTATTTGAAGTGTGTTCATTGTGTTTTCAAAGCAAAACTTTAAATTTGGGGGAGTTTGATAATTGCTATGCATATGTAAAGTTTACATGTAAATCACATAGCAATTATCTTATTTTTCCTCTTTTAACGCTTCTTTTTGTGATTAAAATGTAGGAATTTAGCTTTTTCTAAGCTTTTATCTAGTAGATGCCAAAATTAGTTGATTTATAATGTTCTGGTTGTATTTTTTTGTAGAAATTTCACAGAAAAGACATGGAAGATGGATTGAGAGTCTGAAGCATCGCACTCAATTCGACAGGCCCGCTTAACGCGACCAACACGCTTAGCATGTGGCCATTTATCCAACTGGACTCTACAGGCGTGCTTATCGCGCAACCACGTCGAAAAACACAAGTGGGGCTGCATTTTAAGGAGAAAAAGGAGGGAAACATGGAGAAGAACGTAGAACAGAGATAGAGGGGAAAAGGAAGGAGCTAGGTCACAACGAAACTTCTCCCACATCATTGGAACTTGCTTCTTCACCTTTGTTTCTCCATTTTCTTCCATTCCTCTCCATTTTCCTTTGCTTTCCATTGTTTTGTAAGCTTCTCATGACAATGAGAGGCTAAACCATCCATTGTTGGGAGCTCAATAGCCAAACACTCTTGATATAATGATTCTCACTATCTATTTAATGTTATCTTTGTATTATTGTTGTTTTTTAGAGTTTGTTGTCATGTTTGTGTTTTGATCATCCATGCTCATGTTTTGTTTTAGGATTTATGCATTGGAAAGTGTTTATTCCCTAAGAACTGAAAAGAACATCTAAGTGAACCATATCTAGGAATAAAATGGTTTTGTTTAGCCTAAAGTTTTCGTCTTTACTCTTAATGCAAATCGTTTAACGTAGCTCTTAAGGGATTAGGAGTAAAGTTAGGCGATTAGGCTCTTTCGCATGAGGAATCATGGTTAGAGTAGATTAGGAGACGAAGGTAACACGAGAATAATGTTAAATAGCAAAAAATCTCTAATTTTGCATCAAGAGTAGTTTCGATTGGTTGAGCCCCTAACATATTTTGTATCCTGTGTCAACCATCACGTTATATCTCTGAGTGTTTGTGTTTTTTCCCTAGCTCTTGCTCTGTTTTGTAGTTTAAATCACGTTGAATTCTAATTACATGCTTTGTCGGTCTGCAAATATCAACTTAATTCATTAATTACTAAAACTTAGACGTTTATAATTGTTGAGTACAATTAAAGTCCCTGTGAACTCAACACTCGATTTTACTGTTTTATTTACTACTTGGACAAATTTGGTGCACTTGCCAAAGGAGTTAACCGCAACACCTCAAATGGCTAGCAGACATCAATTCACCATGATGGGGGTCCTTGTGCTTACTTGGATTGAGACCAGAGCCACCACTCTGCAAGCCTTGGATCTTGACATGATAGCAGATGCCATCTGCAAGAATTTTAGGGTATAGTTGAAGCCTGTTGATAGGCTGGTGCATAGGAAACCCTATCCAAAATGGATTAATATGGTTGCTCCTTTGCTGAGAGGTTACAAAATTCCCAATTTTGTGACTTTCTCAGGCAAAGACGGAAAATCCACCATGGAGCACGTTAGCCATTTTACGGCTCAATGTGGAGAGGCTAGTCAGAACGATTTCTATTGGCTACAGTTGTTTCTATTGTCGCTTATTGAGATGACGTTACTTGGTATTCAAGCTTGCTGCCTAATTCAATCAATAGCTGGGGTGACATGGAATGTTGTTTTCATGACAAATTTTATACTCCCCAGCCTGACATTTCGGTAGCCGATTTGATGAATACTAAACAAACGGCTAATGAGTCAGCCAACGACATCCTGGAGAGGTTTAAGCATATAAGGAGTAAGTGCAATGTGTAGCTCCCAGAGTCAGAGTACACCAACATTGCAGTAGGGAATATGAATGCATAGTTAAGAGAAAGATTGCTCACCCAAGATTTTGTAGATTTGGCACAATTAGTCGTTAAGGTGGCTAAGGTGGAACAATTTATGAATGAGAAGGATCACAAGAAGTCATACAGAGGTGGTAGGAATCCTCACACCATATGCATGATATTTGAAGATGAAGAGAAGGACCTAGATGATGACTCGTGTGTTGATCAAATGTCAGTTGAGTTGGTTAAAGGAAAGTCATATTCTTGCTCGGCCTTACGACCTTTTAAGGGGAAAAAGGTTGAAGGAAAAGAACCATATTTGAATGATATTTTTAGAGTTGAGTAGGTGTTTGACTATTTGGTCAAAGATCAATAGATTTGGTTACCTAAAGGGAAAAAGATCCATCCGCTAGAGGAGTTAAGGAGTAAAAGGTGCTGCAAATGGCTCAATAGCCATTCTACGATTAATTGTCTGGTGTTCAAGAATACTATTAAGTGGGGCCTTGAAAGAGGAACAACTAAGGTTGAATGAAAATGGGAATGAAATACAAGTGGATAAAAATCCCTTCCCATCGACTAATATTAGCATGGAGTCCACCACTAGGTTGTCAGATAAGGTACAATGCTGGGGAATTCTTGCCAACAATGGAGGCCCAAGCAAGACTTAGGGAAAGAAGAACAGCAACTAACGAGGAGGTCAGTCTTCCACGTTTGGGCCAATATCGCTAAGATGACATGTGATTGTCTAGACGTGAAGGTATGTCTAGGGAGAAGCCGAATGACAATCTGAGGGTGACCCCACGCAAAAGAGAAGTAGTCGAAGTTAATATCAAGGAAGATGTTACCACCATTAAGATTACATCGATGAACAAGAAAAGGATAAATGAGGCTAAGACAAGGAGGCCTAAATCAACTATTAGGCAGGAGCAGTGGTTCATGAATCACAAAACTCAAGGTCAGTTGACGAAAGTTAAATCAGACTAGGAGCCAGAAGCAAACCAATAGAGAAAAAGGTTTATCCAGAAGTTAAAAGGAGTGCTCAAGATGCTAGAGGATAGCTACAAAATAGATAGGACTAATGTGGCCTCCCCTCCTTGGATAGACTCTTTCCCATAGAGAGTGGAAAAGGAGAAAGAGCTAGTGTTATCGAATTTTTCCATCAGTCCTCATTTGGAGCTGGAGGATTTCAAGTTAGACGACCTTTTGTCGAATGATTCTCCCATTCCTACCGTTGTCGTTGGCATCCTCCTTGTGGAATTTGCTAGCCAGGATCAGTCGATGGATGCTTTAGAAGGTGACGTCTTAGCCAATGAAAGAGAATAGGCAAGCTTGGCCAAAGATCCTAATGCTGAGAAGGGGATAACCAAGTTGTACAAGCCTCCAATAGAGCAGACTCGTCAATTGAAACCATTGTATGTGAAAGCGATAATCAATGCAAGATTAATCAGATGTGTCTTCATTGATAATGGAGTATTCCTTAATGTGGTGCCATTTTCCACTTAGAAGAAATTGGGAAAATCCAAAAAAAGACTTGACAAGGATGAATATGCAAATGAAAACATTCACTAAAGATCCTATGATGGCTATGGGTCTTTATAACCGAAATCATGGTAGGTTTGAAAACTAGCAAGACTTCATTTTTTGTTGTGGATGCCAAACCATCCTATTCAATGCTTTTAGGGAGAGATTGGCTACATTCAAAATTTTGCGTATCATCTACTCTTCATCAAGTGTTGATATTTTGGGTTGATGATAAGGTGGAAGTGGTGTCGGCTGATCATCAGCCATTTTCTAAAGAAGGACACTCAACAGAGGCAATATTTAATTCCCCCTTCATGTAGCTAATTATGAAGATAGCCACAATGGAAGAGTTTTATGAATTTGAAGTGTGTGAGTTCCCAAACCAAGGCTTCAAGCTTAGAAAGTCAGTTGATGTACAATTGATTGAACAAAACTCCAGAGTATTAGATAATGGAAGTATTTGAAGATCTTTTGAGGTGAATAGATGCACACTTCTCAAGAAAAGTAATAAGGGAGGTGCAAGATAAGATTTTTGGGGGCAATCTCTTCAATTAGAACAAGCTACCATCAAGAAATCAACACCTTCATTTGAGGCACAAGATCTATTGATTGATGTTAATCTAGGGACAGTCAAATCGCCACGGCTAACCAAGATTAGCGGCTTATCATCTAAAAAAAATGAGAGATTGTTGACACTCATAATTGAATACTGAGAAAGAAATCGTTGGTCTTGAACATTGTTATTCTATTTTATTCAAAGAAAAAAATTTAAGTCTAATTATTGAACACTAAATATGTATTACATGTTCATTATTTTACACATTCAATCTTTTCAAATTTCTTATTTCTTCTCCAATACTGCTTTATCATTCATTCAATGGATCCAAACCAATTCAATGTGAATTATTGGTTACATGCCATGCAAAATTATGAACATTCCACTAATCCAAAATTTCAAAATACTTTACTTTCACTAAACCCACAAAATATCCCAAATATTACACCACCAAACCTACAAAATAGCCCAAATATGATCAATTTTCCATTTCCTATTTCCCCACTTCCCTATCAATTTTCTATGCATCAAACACCACCAATTAATCCCACTATGCATCATGCCACTATGCATCAGTCCTCCATGTCAGCCCTAGCACGGGAGTACGGACGTATCGCCCTTAACAGTCGGGCTACGGGACTGACAGGTTATCTCTTAAATACATTAATATTTGAATATTAATGATAATGCTACAACTTCCTTATCAAGTGGTAGGTACTTAATTATCTATAAGAGACAAATTACCTATAAGCCATGACTTATCTACTAGCTATTATATACAAGCTAGGAATTATATGCAAGGATTGTTACACCACTATAACAACCCTACAAATGTAACACCCTGAAATTTCAATAACTGCAAATGTATGTTGTATGAATTATTCTAAGTATTAGGTTATGTGAGATTTGATTGGTTTATATTTAAATTATTTGGGTGAAATATTAATTAAAGATATTACAAAAATGTTTGAAGAGAAATGACCATATTACCATTCCCTTGAAGCATAAATTACAGAAATGCCCTTGAGGTGAAAATGACGAGAATACCCTTGGATATTTTTGGTTAGATATTTTAAAGTGGAGATTACAAAAATACCCTTGAGCCAAAAATTACACAAATACCCTTAGATATTTTGTTGAGATATTTTATGGTAAAAATTACAATCATACCCCTAGGGTGAGTGACAAATTACCATAGTACCCTTGAGACAAGAATTACCAAGACACCCTTAGATATTTTGTGAAAACTTGATGAAATTACAGAGTATCCTTGGATGACAAATTACCAAAATACTTTGTGACAAAAAACCTCAGAATAGAATTTCTATGAATTTTATACGGTAATAACTTTGAAACTTTATTCAGGAGAATTCAAGCAGAAGAAAAATATAGAAAAATGATAAGTAGAATCTGGGGAATTTTCTCTTAATTGTAGGATGTACAGACTTATTTAATAAAATGGTTTAGTAATTTTAATGGTCAGAAGCAGAACGAACCAATCAGAATTAAGGTAAGAGCAGTCTTGTATGTAAGGTTTGTGTAGCACTCTGTGTAAACTGCTTGTGAGCTATTTATACTGTAACTGAAATCAGTTTCTGGAAATCTCTAGAGTTCTATTATTTAATATTATCCTTTAGATAGAAGAGTTCAAATTGAATTTTACTTCTTCCTATAAAAGGCTATGTATGAAGATGAATTCGAATTGAACTTTACTTCCTTCCAATGAATGTCATGTGTGAAGCTATCTTCAAATTGAATTCTTCTTCTTCATAAAAGAGGACATATGAACAAAAGAATAACCACACAATTTTCTCCTCCTTAAGGAAATAAAACATGGAATATAAGGAGAAAAGAAAGATAAAAATATTCCCCTTGGCTATGGCATTCACGTGAAGTAGAGAAAAAAGATTCATAAATTAAAATGATAAGTCATGATAAGTAGAAAAATACGTTAAGATTCATAAATTAAAATGATAAGATACAATTATGAAGACTTAAGAAATATCTAGCCACTTGTAACTTACTATTTATGAAGGGATAAGAAGTCATCATAACCTTGAAAGACATGTGTACAAGATGGCATGAAAAGAAGAAAAATCTTTTCTTAATTTCCTAGTTGGTCACGTGAAATAGGTAGAAAAAAGGGAGAAGCTTCATGAACTTGCCAAGTAGAAGGACACTTGGAAGAAAAGTGTCATGCCTTAGAAGATTTTTATAAAAGTTAGAAGATATTTAGGAAAACCATTATGAGCTTAGTTAGGATGGAATGGAATAAGATGAAACTAAGTTCTAATGGGAGTAACTAGCTAGAAAGGGTAGAAATGTCCTTGAATATTTTATTATTTTCCAAACTCTATATAAAGGGAGGAAGGCCTTAAGTGGAAGTCATTCCAAGACTTCATTCTACTACACCTCACGTGAGAAATCTCTTCTTCCATCTCTTTTCATTTCACTTTCATCCTTTCCTTCTCAAAGCCTAAACCAAGTAGGAAAAGACCCACTCACTTGAAGAAATCATGTGTAGAAGAGGCTAGCATCTATAGGAGAAGTTTGTCAAGCTTTATAAGAGATTATAAGGTATGTATGGGGAAGTTTTATGATAAAGATAGTTTAAGTGTTATTTGTGTTTGAATAAGTGTTTGAAGTTTTGTGAAATATGACCGGTATCTGAGTAATTGTTGGATTTGAATGTTTGAGTACTGGAATGAAGTTCATGTGTTATTGAATGTTTTTATGAATCTCTGTACATGAATGATATGTTGAGTTTTTGTATATGAGTAACAAGCTGAGTTCTATACTTGATTTATATTAAATTTCTGGGTAAATTATGTGAAATAATGATTGGAGATTGATGCGAAAATACATATGAGTTGATGAAATGAATGAGTCATGCATAAATGAAACCATCTCATGTGTATCCCAAAAGTTACCTCAGGGAGGAGGTATGTCAGATAGTAAGACCACTGGGATGGGGCTATCTTGACAATTGATACTACATGTGATATGTCTCATAAGAGTTGCCTCAGAATGGAGGTGTGCCTCAGAGAGGAAGTGTGCCAGATAGCTGCAGGAACTGAGTTCGTTCGTTCAGACAAATGGTGTTTGAGCTAGGGGGGTGACTCTTGCGGTGAGGAATCACACCACCCATGATGATCACATGAAGTGTGGGTGAGAACCTGTGCAACACCGGGAGACCCTGACTGGTCGGATAAGTTCTATGCCACAGGGATGAGGCTATCTTGACAATTGGTATCAAATATTGAAAGAGTTCAAGAGAATCATGCATCTTTGAGGATGTTGTTATGAATATCTGCATATAGAATATAATATGTTGCTTAAATTATGTTTATCATAAACTTACCCTATGTTTTGTGTCTGTGGTTGACACCTGCTATGACCTCGATTTTATTCGGGCGAGCAGATGAACAATAAAGAAAGATTGGCGAGCTGATTACAAGAAGAGGATTTTTTTTGAAGATGTTATGTTTGAAGATGTATTCGTTTGTTTCAGAGTGTTTTGAGATATTTGTACTATGTAATAGAACCAGTGTCAGTTTGTAATTTTATTATATGTTACTTCGGATTTACAAATATTACTCAGTAATGAAATTTTCTTGGAGTACCAGTTATTGGCAAAAATTTTGTTATATTCAAACTGGATACTCTTAAGTAAGTTGAAAAGAATTTTCATTAAAAATCAATAATAATAAGATGGTAAGTTGAGGTGTTAGAACAAACAAGGACCCGAAGCTCCTACTCCACTATATAAATACTAGGTTCTATCTCACCTTTTTCATTCCATTCTTAACTTACTCACTTACTTACTTGAGCATCAGAGTCATTTGTTTTGCAGGTCCCTCCTCGTGTCCTCCTAACAAAGGGTACCTTAAATATGATGTGTAAGATCGTGGAGTTCATTTTGACTACGTTGACCCTGACGTCGGTCAACTCCAGATTTTGATAGTACATTTGGCACCCACCATAGGGTCATGGTAAAACTTTCCCACAACCTCTTTTCTCCAATGGTTAGCATGCGGTCTAGCCTCAGACGTGAGACACCTCTAGAGAGCTCCAATCCTTCCCCAACAACCATGACAGACAACAATACTCTCCAACAACTCCAAACACATATTGTGGAGATTGAGCAACGACATAAGGAGGAACTCGAAAAGCTGAAGGCTAATCACGACCAGTTGGAGGCTTGTGGGAGACGCCCGACTCGTGAATGTACTCAAGGAGAATCACACCCCCGACACACCATCAACACCCAAGACGATTTCAACTTCTTGCACATGCACCACCATAAAGGGCGAACGACTTGTCGACATTCTTTCGTTGATCGAATTATGGAGGTCAACCTGCCCTTAGATTGGAAACTGCTTAACCTAAAGCGTTACGATGGAACTACAAATCCGGACAAACATTTGGACAACTTCCACACCTAGGCTAATCTCTACACCAACGACGACACAATTTTGTGTCGAGTTTTCCCAACGTCCCTCAAAGGAGCAACATTGAAATGGTACAGAGGACTCCCTCCATGATCAATCGAATACTTCGACACCCTTGTCGAACGTTTCAACTCTTAGTATGCAACCAGCTGGTCACATCGCATGACTTTCGCTACTCTGGTTAGTCTACAACAAGTGGATGATGAATCACTTTGTAAGTTCATGGACAGGTTTAGACAAATTGTTGTCTAAATCAGAAATCTTAACCCTTAAGTAGCACTACACTCCATGCTGCTCGCATTATGGCTTGGTAAGTTTGTAGATAGTCTATGCAAAAAACCTCCCAACAACATGGATGAGTTACGCGAATGAGCCAAACACTATATTCAAATAGAGGAGATATCAAGCTTCAGAAATGAGGTCTAACAAGCTGCATAAAAGTGGGAGAAAAGAGAAAGGGGAACTAGGACTGACTCACATAAGTCAAACAAAAGGCACAAGTCGGACAAGTGCCATCCCCTTCCAAGGGGACCAAGGTACAAGCGTTACACACCCCTGACAGTTAATCGAGCCACAATCCTCAAAGAAGTCTTTAATGTAGAGATACCCATACAACTACCTTTAGTACTTCCTTCTAGACCAGGGATAAACAAAACCAAACACTATCTATACCATCGCAATCATGGTCACAACGCTGAAAACTATTGGGCCCTCAAAGACAAAATAGAAGAACTTATACAGGCTGGATACCTAGCCCAATTTGTGAAGAGGCCTGACAACAACCAAGCATGAGCAAGACCCGAAGGACACCAAGATGGCCAACACATAAATCATGATGCCGATAGAAGGAGGGACAAAGCAGAAGATAGAGGGATAGAGCATAAGACAGAGGGAGACAAAGGCATCACTAGCAAATATGCAAACGTCAACCTCTGCAAGAGCAGGAGAACAAGTCTGCCGAACAAATTAGAGTGTAATCAACACCATTGCAGACGGATTTCCTATGGAGGGTTGTCTAGTCACCAGAAGTCTCCCTCCTATAACATTCACTGATAGACTTCAAAGACATAAATCCTATCAACCAGGAGGACCCCATGGTTGTCTTCATAGTCATCGCCAATTCCATGGTGTCCAAGGTCCTTGTTGACCAAGGCAGCTCCACGGATATACTTTACTGGAAGAAATTCCAGAGGCTTGAAGTCTTAGTTGATACAGTCCAACCACACTATGGACCACTCCTTGATTTTGCAAGAGAAAGAGTAGAAACCAGAGGTTATGTAGACCTCATGACCACCTTTTGTCAGGGGCAGCTCTTAAGGAGCTTCATGATCAGGTATTTAATTGTTGATGTAGATACCTTTTACTTTGCTTTGACTGGTAGGAAAACACTGAATGAAATCAGAGTCATCGTCTCCATACCACATCTTAAGATGAAATTCCCAACCTTGGCGGGAGAGATCGTGACTGTCAAGGCTGACCAAAAGCAGGCCCGACAATGCTACGCTGAAAGCTTTAAGGTGACACCCTATCCTTCCACTAAAGAGCCAGATAGGCCTTATCCCACAAGTAATGGTAACAGTCAATTCATGAGCGTGGACGAAGGGTCTCTAATCCGAACCCTGATCGTCTATGAAGAAAGTATGGGAGATCAATCATATGTTTGATGTGGATCTACACAATGACATTATCGACAAAGGATCAAAGCCTATTGAAGAACTTGTCAAGATACAGCTCAAACCCGACCCTGGGCAATGTACACAGCTCAACAGGGACCTTGCCTACCATGAGTACAGACACATAGCCAACGTCTAACACAAGAATGCATACCTGTTCGCATGGCAACCATCTGACATGTCAGGTATCCACCCCAACATCATATGCCACAAACTGGCCATCTACCCCTAGGCTAAACCAGTGCAAAGAAGAAGAGGAAGATGAGAGAAGAACAACACAATGTAGTCAGAGAGGAGGTGGACAAGCTACTCAAGGCCCATTTTATCAGAGAAGTCAAATACTCTACCTAGCTAACCAATGTCTTCATGGTGAAAAAACCCAACGAAAAATGGCAAATGTGCACTGAATACACTGATCTCAACAAGGCGTGCCCCAAGGATGCATATCCTTTGCCCAACATCAACAGGCTAGTCAACGACGCATCCGGGTTCCAAGTAACAAGTTCCCTGGATGCCTATTCAGAATACAATCAAATAAGAATGCACACCCCAGACATTCATAAATGAGAATGTTAATTTCTGCTACAGGGTCATGCCCTTTTGCCTGAAAAAATACAAGTGCCACATACCAAAGACTGATGGACCAGATCTTCAAACAGCAAATAGGTCAGAATGTCGAGGTCTATGTGAATGACATCTTCGTCAAGTTCCATAGCGTAGCCCAACATGTGGCAGACCTAGAAAAGGTGTTCAGAGAAATCCGCAAGTATGACATGCGCCTTAACCAAGATAAGTGCACTTTCAGGGTCGGCGGTGGAAAGTTCCTGGGTTTCATGATTACACATCAGGAAATAGAAGCCAACCCCGATAAATGCGGAGTCGTACTAGAGATACACAACCCTACCAACATCGAGGAAGTCCAAAAGTTGAACGGTAGACTGATGTCTCTGTTCAAGTTCCTGCCAAAGCTCGTAGAGAAGGCGAAGCCATTCTACAAACTACTCAAGAAAACTGAGCCATTCCTATCGTACGAAGCTTGCGAGCAAGCTTTCCTGGCATTCAAAATAACTATTGCCACGTCACCAATCCTGAGTCAACCCAAGCCAGGAGTACCTCTACTCCTTTACCTCTTGGTAGTTGACGAGGCTGTCAACTCAGCCCTCGTACAGGAGGATGAGAAACACCAGCTTCCCATCTATTTTACCAGTCGTATCCTTCATGATGCTGAAAGTGGTACCAAAATGATAGAGAAGGTAGCGCTGATACTCAAAACCTTGGCCTAACGCCTCTGGCCATACTTCCAAAGTCACCAAGTGGTGGTCAAGACGAACTACCCTATCAGGCAGGTGTTGTGAAAGCTTGAGCTGGCAGGAAGGATGGTAGTACGGTTTGTAGAATTGTCAAAGTTTGATTTCCAATATGAACCTCGCGTCCCCATAAAGACCTAGTTCATGGTAGACTTTCTGGCAAAGTTTACTGGCAATAACCAAACCACCCCAGACTGGTGGAACCTCTACGTGGACAAAGTGTCCCATGTGAAGGGAAGTGGGTAGGCATCATCCTTGAAGGGCCTGATAACATTACTTTAGAGTAAGCTTTCAAGTTCAATTTCAAAGCATCAAATAATATGACTGAGTTCAAAGCACTTATAACAGGTCTAAAACTAGCAAAGGAAGTTGTAGCCAAGAAACTGAGGTGTTACACTGACTCACAGCTTGTCAAAGGGCAAGTTGCCAACAGATATCAAGCCAAGGAGGCAATACTACTCAGGTACTATCATGCTGTAAAAACCCTCATTGATGACTTCGATTGCTTTGAGATGCACCACATACCAAGGGAAAGCAACACCATAGCAGACTTACTCTTTAAACTGGCCAACACTAAAAAAATCGTGCATTTCAAAACTATCATCCAAGAGACACTCCAATCTCCTACCATAGACACCAAGGAGGTCATGGCAAGAGAAGAAAAAGAACCAGAATAGATGACTCTCTATAAGAATTTCTTCATTCGGGGGGTGTTGCCACCAAATGAAAATGAAGCCCGACACCTGAAATGGAAGGTTAATTACTATGTCATCCTTGACGATGAACTGTTCAAAATAGGATTGACAACACCCTTGCTGAAATGCCTGAACAACCAACGAGCAGACTATGTCATGAGAGAGCTACATGAAGGAATCTACGGCTTCCATGTCAGGGGACGCTCCCTAGCAACCAAAGTGGTGCTTGCCGGCTACTATTGGCTGACACTTAAGGCCGACACCCTCAACTTCACAAGGAGGAGCAGACGATGCCCGAAATTTGCAGATGTTCCACACACCCCTCCCAACAACCTTTATAAGTTAAGCTCTCCTTGGGCTTTTGCCATGTGGAGGATGAATATATTAGGACCACTGCCAAAAGCCCCATGAGTGGTCAAGTTCTTATTGGTCGTTATCCACTATTTCACTAAATGGATTGAGGCAAGGCCATTACAAGAAATCTTAACCAGTGAGGTGGAAAAGTTCACCTGGAAACACCTTATATGCAGATATGGTCTCCCTTATGCCATCGTCACCGACAACAGTACTCAATTCAAAGCTCAAGCTTATGAATACCTTTAGAGAAACCATTGTACTTAAAAAATGAGTTGTCAATTCTTTCAACAAAGCATAAAAGGATCCCTCCCTGACATTACTAACTTGATCGTTGAAAATAAAGGCTCAAAATTGTTCCAGTGTCTCTTAACTTTTTCATATGTGGAAATACAATTGAGATTAATTGGTAACTAACCAGCAATGTGTTAGAAAAACAAGCTCTTCTCAACCTTCCATTTTGCAATTTAAGAAAATAAATTCAAATATGCAATGATAAAGCTTTCCACTAGAATGCCAACGGAGCAAAACAAAAAGTTGGAGGCAAGAATATAGTAGAGACATGTGATCATCATTGCAATTGTGGTAAAGTAATGGTGTTTATGCTCTTATTTCTTAGCATAAGAGGTCATCCCATTGATGAGTTTTTTTCCTGCATTTCAAGTAATATTTTCTAATTTAGAAAAGTAATTAATTAAACTTGCTCAAGACTTATTTACCTAGTTAGTATCTTTATGCTAAAGAGCAAAGTGTTGTTAAATGTATTACAATACATAAATTTTCAGTATATGCAAATTAACTTTTTAATTGTTATTCAAACACTTTCTTATTATTGGGGAGTATGTAAAGACGGGAATTTGTGCAGTAGATCCAGTTGCCATTTTTGTAAGTTGTTTGATTATGTTACTTCTTCACTCTTTTATTTTTGTTAATTTATATATATTTGCTTAGTTCCTTAATAAGTAATGGTGTTAGATGGATTTATATACTTCCATAATAGCTCAAATTAAAAACTTATCTGTGTGTGAAGGGGACAAAAATAAAGGCTCCTTACCAACTGTAAGTAATATCTAGCTACTCTATAGTCTATATTCTCTATGAATTGGTTTGGACCATTTGGTGCTAGTTGTTCTATTACTTCTATGTCACAAACCTACCTCTGGTCACCACTTCTAGTTGTTGCGGTGACAATTAAAATGCGAATAGTTTCTTTTTGAATTATTTAATTACTTCAATTCATTTTATATCATATTTTATAATATTTTTACACAAACTTGTGTGTCTATGTATACATAATGAATTAATGAATTGAAATAAATGGTCTTTGTTTATTAAAGAAAATGTAACATGTTATAAGTTTGTTTGAGACACTGCATCCCTGCAGATCCATGCTACTTTAAAAAGTGGGGGCATGACAAGTAAAAATACAATACCAATACAGAAAAGGGTATCAACTCATAGTCCTATGAGTTGCTCACTAAAATTAAAATGTTCTCACTTTTGACATGGCCCTATAAGAGCTTGTTTGGATACTACAACAAAATATATTAGACAGAAGGCAACATCAAGAACAATGAGGAAATGATAACTTTAAGTGAAATCAATTGGGGTTACCCAAATAACAAAACCTAAAAATCAAGTCGACCAAATCAAAATAACTAATTAGATCAATCTACCTCAACTTCATCATCATTGACTTCATACTTTGACTTGTCAGACTCATCTTCCTCTGAATTCTTTCCCTCCTAACACATCAAAATAACAAGTTCAATTCATTATAAACAATTATATACACTAAGAGTAAGAAGTGAAAAAGTACATAGGGTAAAAAGTATTCACCAATTTCTTATTGTAAGCCAAAATAATTTTCTCATACTCTTGTTTCTTCTTCTCAACAGTAGCAACGAAGGGGACCTTTTCCTAAAACATTAAATTAACGCAAACTGGGATACATAAAAAGTAGATATGATTCGTTAAATTAAATCATATACAACCACACACACAAAATTATCATTAAAATATTTCTCAAAATCATAATACTCATAGCATCAGACAACTATTTCCATTTGTCACCACCAGCTTTACCGACCTAAAATATTTTCATTGAGATACATATGAGAATAAAAAAAAATAGCATCAAATTTTTTAAGCAGAGAGAAAAAATAAAAAGGCAAAATCACTCACAACAATAATAGATTTTTTGTTAGGATGCTCTTTCTTGAACTGCTCTCTGAACTCAGACCTAAACAAAAACAATCACAAAAATCTCAATCGCCAGAATACAATAAAAAATGAAAACAAATTCAGTAACAAAACGAAACGAAAATCCGTACATGAAAACGAAGAAAGCGCTTGGAGGTCTCCTCGACTTGTTAGGTTCCTTAGCAGCTTTCCCCGATTGCTTCCTCCCAGCACTAGCGCCCTTGCACTTCAACCTAAACGACGCATCGGAAAACAAAAACGAAAACACAAAAACATTAAGTGACTCTGACAAAGAAAAAATTCAAAACATGAAACGCTAGATCGGAAAAACCAGATCTCATAATTATCCATGGGTTTTCTAATCTCTTTCGCATGCGACCAAATTACAAACACCTTATATACAATAGGAAATTGACAGAGTGGTAAACGACGCCGCTTTGATTGGCTACCTCAGCGACAGTAGTTTCGATGTGCTCGTGCTTCACCAACTGCAACACCATGGTTCTAAATACATGAGAACCCAAGAATCAATATCTTTTTAAACCAAAAATAGAATGATATGAAAGTATTAACTTTTCACTAACCTGAGCATGGACATTCGGTGACCGGTGGTCGGTGACGGAGTACAAGGAGTGTTTGGGGCCAAGGAACTGGTCTAGGGGCATTTGGCTTCTACCTCGAAGACACGATATTGTGGAGTGCTAGCCTCTTGTAGTTTAGGGTTCCAAACCTGTGGCTTCTCTCTTCTAGTTCTCTCCCTCTCATTTTTTTGAGAGGACAGATAAAACAAAAAACATTAGAATGTTAACATTGATTTTTATTAAAATGATGTTAATTGGTAAACCACAAGATTGATTTTTCGTAAAACCAATGTTAAAGGTAAAACACAACATCAATTTTTATAAAATTGATATTAACATTCAACTATCAACATCAATTTTTCAAAATTCGATATTAACAATAATATTTTACTTATAAAAATGTCATCGTATATTTTATAACATCAATTTTTGTCAAAATTGATGTTAAGTGAGTGATGTTAAGTCATTTTTTCGTAGTAGTGAAACAACAAAATTTGAATATTTATTAGAGATTTAAAACATGTTTTAGTCTTAAAATTGTAATTAAAACATAATTAATTCATTTATTAAAAAGATAATTAAAATACTTTTATGATTAAACTGTAAAATAATTAAAATTAAAACTTGAAATCCCATAATTTTTCTAATTGAACGATATTAAAATCCGGCACATAAAAAACATTTTTCCAGTAAGCTTTGAATTTGAATTTTAAATTCAAAATAATCTCAAAGAATTTAAATAAATTACAATGTAAAAAGCGAGGAAGGGGACACATAGAAGAACGTACACTAAGCATAAAACCCAATCTCATGCATGCGGAATTTCCACCTTTTACAAGCCAACTTTGGAAGTTTCAAACACAAGATGGGACATACAAAAACATGAAACAAAGCTATTCTAAGCTTCGAGAGACTTTGCCTGTCGGAATACCCTTCAAAATACAACAATATATGTACAAGATCGTATTGACCGCAATGTAAGAAAGCATAACTATAGCAAGGAAACAATATTGCGACACAATGGATGCCCAATAAACCCAACTGTCAGTAATTTCATTAGAACCTACAGTCAATGGTATGCCATTCAGGGGCGGAGACAGGGGGGGGCTAGGGTGGGCCACCGCCCCCCCTAAAATTTTATTAATATAATTTTTATTATATATATTAAAAATTAAAAATTAAAAATTAAAAAAATAATTTGACAATAACAAAATATTACATTGCATAATATAATGATATAATATTTTTTAATATTACATTAAAAAATAGGATAAAATATTTTTGAGATTGCATTACATAATATAATAAAAATCTTTAAGATTATATTACATAATAAGATAAAATATTTTTTAATATTGCATTCAAATATAGTATAGAATATTTTTTAATATTGTATTCAAAAATATGATAGAATATTTTTAAGATTGTATTGCATAATATAAAATATTTTTAAGATTGTATTGTATAATATAAAATATATTTAAGATCGCATTGCATAATATGATAAAATATTTTTAGGATTGTATTTCAAAAATTGGTTAAAATCGTATGCTTAAATTAATATAAATAGAAATATATTTTTGTGTTGATAGTATGCATTCCATTCCAAATAATATTAGAGTTTTAGAGAGTTTATGTTTGCATTATTGAGAAAATTGTTATGAGATCATATAGAAGCGTTTGACAAGTCTAATTCTTAACTTTCCATCAGAATTTAAAGGTACTTATTTATTATCATAGTGGAGTTGTCCATTGGATTGATTATCCAATTTGGACGTTGTGATTTTTTATCCAATTGGGTTTTCCACGCTAAAACTGATTGTGTCTTCTTTATCTCTTATCTCCATATTATTACTTTGAGTTTGATTTTAAATTATGAATTATTTTATTAAGACTCACTAAACTTTGTATCAACCCACCCTGTTTGCAATTTGTCTTTTTATGGTTTGCGGTTTGCATATTTTTGTATATTATATTTATATTGTCTTCAAATACTTTTATTTACGATATAATTTTTTTATGTTCGCCCCCCCTCAAAAAAAATTTCTGGCTCCGCCACTGATGTCATTCCATAAAAAAATGATCCCTCCGAAGAACCCACAGACGAAGAAAAAATATAAAGCCACTCCTTTTATTCCCTTGATCAACCTCGTACTTCTCAGGGGCTCCAAACCCCAACATGTTTCCACAACCACTATCACAGGCACCAAGGTCCAGTTAACGAGCAAATATATCAACACAAGTAGCAAAGGGAGCGCAATAAAGAGCCCAATGATGTAAGGGGAAGAGTATGAAAATTTTAAATGGACAAGCTCAGCCCCGTGAATGGCAATAACCAAGAGAAACCCATAGAAAAGCGAGATGAAGAAGATGATAACTTGGGAAACAATGGTGGTGTCGAGGAGGGGTAAGAAGGAAGTGATTATGGACTGGATGGCGAATTGGAGGTTCAGGGGTCGACCATAGAAGGAGTGGAAACCACAATAGGTAGTGCTGATGACTCCACAGTTTGAGAAGACCAATGCCAAAAGTGAATAGAGGAGAGACGTGGGGTTGGGGATTTGTTGTTGGAGATTGGTGTTAGAGATGTTGGTGAAGAAATGGTTGAAAATGTGAGATAGGTTGAGAGAGAGGAGAAAGGAGAAAGGGACGAGACTGTACTTTAATTTGAAGATATTCCTAGATTCAGAAATGATGTCCCAGAAGTTGTTTGGGGCCATGTGTGTGGAGGATATAGATTATTGTAAGGAACTAAGGATGACTTTTGTTAAGTATTTGATCCTCTTATTTTCGGTTTTATAAAGAAATCCTTAGTATGGACTTGTCTTACAAAGCGTTTTTTTCAAAGAGATTTGTTGGTTCCCAGAAGCTTGAACAGAAAGGAAACGATTTTTCCAGCAGAAAAATAAAACTAGAGGAAAATTCTTTAAAAAATTAGGTTAGAAAACTGAAATATGCAAACATATATATATATTGCTTGTAAGAACAATTAATTAACCAATGAACTATTTACATGTTTTTCGTCAGATTTTCACACCAAATCATTTTGCAGTACTATTTAGCAATGCTCATATTATATATGTTGGCCAGATGCTTTGCAGTATTTGGTGGAAGATTTTCAATAGTCGCCAAAAACAAAAATAGCATATATACAATGTAAGGATATTAAAGCCAAAATTGATTAGGTAAAGCTCATGAAAGCCCTACTATACCCTAATGCAACTGCTCACCGAACTTCAATGTTTGAAAAGTAGTTATTCAAATCAAATTATTGACTAGCCCAAGCATATTTATTTATTATGTAATAATATAATGTACTTTTCACTAGTAACAAATACTAATGATCTTGTTAATTCACTTTTCAATCAAAAATTCACCACTCAAGATGCACATATTCTATGTAGTTTGTTTCACATTCACTTACTATATAATAAAACAATTTCTTACTCACATGTCATGTTTATGTTAAATATTGATTCTTTATTCAAAAGTTCACTTCCTCAAATACAACACTACAAGGAGGTTAGGTTTACTAGTCTTTTGATAATTAATTATGTGAAAATAATAATTAATTAACTATTAAATTTAATGGCCTAATTTAAGGGATGGACAAAAACACAAACAAAAATATAGAACGACCGACTAAACTATTTTTAAAGGACTAAAACATCAATCATGATAAAATGATACACACTAGAAAAAACATTTTTCACATTGATTCTTTAGTACATTCCACGACGATTTGAAAATCGTCTTTGAATCCACTTGAAAAGTCAACACTTTTCATGATGATTTTAAAATCGTCTTAAAATCTTCATTTCTATATTAGTTCTCTTCAAAACTATCTTAGAATGTATTTATTTTATTTTAAAAAATTATTATTTTTAAAACGATACTTTCAAAAAATCGTCTTAAAAAATAAACTTTATAAGATGATTTTTTAAAGAACCTTCTTAAAAAGTGTTATTTATAATATATATATATATATATATATATATATATATATATATATATCATTTTCTTTATTTATTTAGCTATATATAATTAGTATATCACCTAATTCATTCCATCCATTCAAGAAACCATAAATATTCAATGTCATAGCTAGAATTAATTTAATTAAGCACTTTATTTTCTAGTGAACAATGTATGTATTTTTATAAATTAAAAATCAACTCGGACAGTTAAATATTTTAAAAAAGCTTTTACTTTATTATTTTTTATGAATTAAGATGAGTAAATTATTTTTTTTATTAGAAATAGTTTTGTTCAAATTGAATAGAATTATCATGATGATTATTCAACTAATATATCCAAAACTGGAATGTCAAACCACTAAACAAGAATAGAACAAGAAATCACGGGCAAAATTATTAACAAGAATAGAAAAGGCAAAATTGATCTATGTAAACAAAAATCTCTGTTCAGAAATGAATGGGATGCATAGAGTTTGTGAAATTTATTTATATTTTTTTTTTCCTATGAATTTAACAGCAACATACCTAGTTGTCACAGTCAAGGAGCTGTTGTTCATTGAGACCGACGAGCTTTCCGGTGGCAAGAAAATTGGCTCCTTCTATAGATCCTGTGGTGCTATGATTAGAGTGACTTCAAGCATAATTTTGAAATAACGTATAGCATTGATTTTGGTCAAATCCAGTACTATTAATTAAAAAATTTAAGCCACTCAAAGTGAACTCGGTGGATTGTGGAAGCACTTAAAGCACCTACCTCAAGTGGATTGTCAAGCAAATGATTAACAGCATGTATTGTAAAATGGGAAACACTTGATCTTAATGAAAGGGTGAAAAATCTTATTTTATTTTTGTTAATGGTTTTTCCTAAGAGAAAATGAATTAGCTTATTATTAAGAACAAAGAAAGTCATAGACAGAATGAGTTTAACAACATATTAAAGAAAATTTATGACACGTACTGGATGTTTAAGGAAAACCGGATAATCTTCATTCAGATCAAACTCCAACTCTGGTTTCCAAACTACAATATCTGCATGGTTTCCAACTGCAATGCCCCCTAAAACAGCAGATGAAAATTTAGTCAGATTTGAACTGAAATTATTTTCTAAGCATATAAATTGACTTGGCAATCTCACGAGTAAATATTTAAAGGCCTTATCATGTGGCTTTTTTAAAAAAAAAAAATACACAACCAAATCATAGAGATAAGAGCTATCTGTTTTAATTTAAAGTTAATTCTTTCAGTAAATTATAGTATTTTAGTAGCACGTCGAAAGAACCATCTCTTAGGTTGCTATGATAGACAATCTTGTAGCAATAATGAGGAAAAAAGCATATATAAGGTTCATTTCTTTTAGACAATCTCGAGGCAATGAGGGTTTACTATATTAGGATTGAAATAGCATGACTAAAAGGATTTGGGTTCAATCCTTGCTCCTTAGTTGGCAGGTACAGACCAAAATCTTACTTTTCTTGTTTATATTTTCAGTTACTTGCTTCAAAAGAATAATGCTAACATTGTTCCAAGTAGAAATGAAAACAATGAAATTAGACTTCAATTTAGTTTAGTTAAACAGATTGCAATAATATTTTTAGAGCATATACAAAATCAAGGGAATAAAACTGTAATTATAAACACCATTGATTCTAACCCTGCAAGTGTTGCAGGTTTCTTGCTCCACAATAACGACAACTGTTCCAGAGTTAGTCCATGTTTCTTCCCATAAGACCACGTCACTGGAAGATCAAACTACAGATATATGATGGCCTGCACTGAGGAGAGACAACTCATCATGTTATAACATGTATTTTGTAGAAATCATCTATAATTTCAAGATGATATATGAACACAAATTCAGAAATCCCCAGCAAGATGGTGCCAAACTACTTCAAGATGTATACTAAGGAGAGAGCCAGCGCCTGGAAATGTCTAGAATTCATATATTCTCGGCACTATGATACATAAATCAAATTAATGCTAGGTAAAGCATCTAATGTAATTAACTTCTTTAAAAAGGTTGAATCATGAAATTGACCCCACTGAATATGCCCTTGACCTCTAAGGAAAGTTGCAATAGTAATGCATAAGCTTTCAAATGGTTACCTTCAAACCAAGAATACCAGCACTTAGGAGACCTTCAAGAATACTTGTATTATGTGCATTTTCAAGGATTAGGCCTCTCCACAATCCTGTATAAGATTATAAAAAAAACTCAAACTCAATTAATTGAATGCTAAGGCAGAGTTTGTTAGTCATACCAACATCAACATAGATTTTATTCTCTGCAGCTTCAAGCTGAAAACAGGTGGAAATTTGTGTCAGGAAGAAAACATTATTCAATTTAACAATTAACTATAAGTAACCTAGCAAATTCAACATCATCAAAGACAGATTATCCATACACGATCAGCATTTAATTGCATGGAAAATTTTAAATGTTATATATCAGAAGGAACTCCTCCTTCTATCTCTTTGAAATGAAGAGATTCATCATAAGAGGATGAATATTACTATTTATTAGCTATTACTTATTATATAGATAAACTTAGTACTTGATAAAAATTTAAATGCACAAGCAGGATCAATCACTGATACCTTAAGTTTCAGTGTCTCCTTAGACACAGTTGTAGGGTGATTGTTCAGAGGCATGTAAACCACTGTTGTTACACTACCTGTTGAAAGTTGAAACAGATCTATTTAATATATATAAACCAAAATAAATAAGTTATGCATATTAACAACAGTTGCCATAGACCGGGCAACTATCATTAGGAGAAGAGTGAAAAATTATTGAAGTTATCCACTAAGTAACATCAGATGAGGACTGATAAGTCAAAACAAGTTATTGTTTTCTTTGTTTTAAGCTTGAAATCTAGATGTACATAAGAAACATAGGAAAAATATATTAAGATTTTCCCTGAAATATCCTATCATATCTCTAAGCTATACTACTAATAAACGAAATGTGTTGATCGATAGAGGAAGAAAATCTGCATACCAGCAGCAGCAGCTCTGGTACCAGTATCAAATCCTTCCCACACAGTTCTTCCGGGCTCATCAAGATGTACGTGCCTGCCAATGTAAGTAATTTAAATAATTAGAGGGGGACGACAGACGGAAATTGTGTTAAGATATAAAAATTGAACCATATGGAATTCCACAGATTATTAAGGTATTGATTATCAACTCTTCTAGTCTAGCATTCCTACTCATATAATACAATTTGTTTTTCTTCTAAAAATTAACAGAAACAAAAAGGATATGAAGCCAGCCTGCTTCTTTTATAATAATGCATATGATATGCAAGAATCTAATCATTCAAAATGAATTTTAATTGTCTAAAGCCAAATTAAATATTGATTGCTGTCTTCCAATATTGATCACAGTGATATGCCAACATCAATCCAATGTCAAATATCAGCTTCCCGAGTGCTTTGAAAGCTCCACATCAAAGATAAATATACGGTGAATTGTAGCAAATCATTCTTAGTGTAAAATAATCAAAATATATGCAATCAAGCAAGAGACCCATAGAGTGGCAGCTTTAAACAAATTAAAAAAAAATGAACGAGTACCTTGAAATTTAAGGTTTTATGATACACTTTAAACATAACACAGGACATTGACATTGAGAACAGGTTCAGATGCAAAAACCAATAAAGCATGCTGAATCTATGTATCAATAAAAATGCATAAAAACACTAAACTGGATTTTAGCAACTTATGTAAGTTATGCTTGATAACATTTAACAAATTGTTTTCCATGAGTATGATACAGCCTTATTGTAATGGCATATGATTGTCAGCACATCATTATTATAAGAAATAAGGACACGTGGAGAACCTTAATTCAACTTCTTACCACTCCCCATATACGCCCAGAACAACCCACCAAATTAATAAAATCTTTTAAACAGTTTTCTTCAGCTCCAAGAAGTTCTCTCACTCTGGAATGAGTAAGACCATCCACATGATGCAACTGGAACATAAACAGCTAAAGAATTGAGGCACCTATTCAGTATTTCTAGTTCTTAACTACAAAATACAGTATAACTATTGAATCTCAGAATTGATTGAGAAACAAGTGAAAATCTATAGAAGGCTAATCAATACATGAGCTGAGAGATCACTAAGTGATACTATCAATACTAACATTCTTTCCAATTCCAATTGTTGGGAGATTGGCCTCAACTCCAATATGACAGGCCAGCCCAAAACTTGCAAAAGTTAAAGGTTTAGAAAACCTTAAAATGATTTCAACTTTCCCAGGAAGATAGTTCCGTTTAAAAAGAATAAAACTAAAATTGGAAATTGAATCATAAAAGTCCTTTGGCTGGGATGGATAAACTATGAATTATAGCCATAAATGTTTTATCAATGGGAGTAATTTTCTTTCATGAGTAAAAATTGGCGCTTACTGCCTCTCAAGTTGTCAGTTACACCAAACATCAATTGCTATTCAATGGTGCAAGTTGATCAAATAGTAAAACAACAGCCAACCATTATATTAAGTAAGGAAAACAATTGATTCACTACTGCATTAGTTTAACAGACCAGTGAAATATAAGAAAATATTCCTCACATGAAAGCCATTAGATTTCTATTTTATCCAACAAAAATTAAATAATAATAATAATAAGAGCACCTTTGTAAATATCATATTCATAAAGGCTAGGTAAATTCTTCTCAAGTATTTCCTCATATTACCGTCTGTCGTACTTAGCAGCAAAACTCTCGTGGTGTTGGAATTGGATTCCTTGAGTCTGAAAGCTTTGTCCTCTGTTGATCTTCCCTTGCTTAAAATCCTGCATTTGCCCCCATGTTTTTTTTTTTTCAGAATATAGATTTCTTGGGGAGCTTCTTTCTGGGTGTCCTAATCTTGAGGACATGGAACTTAAATATTTACGTTTTACTAGCAATTGAAGCAAAGTTTAAAAAATTGTCCAAATTAGTCCCATTAAGATAAACGAGCAACACTAACACAAACATACATTTCCTTTATTAAACACATGGCTTCCATTCACAGCTTTGAAATAGAGATACTTGGTAATATCGGTATGTATGAGAATGATAAGAATTGGACCAGAAAAGAAAGGAAAGAAAGTGTTGAAAGTAAAAGTAATAACTCTAATGCTGAGAATTGCTTTCTCTTCATTCATTTCCGTTTCCTCTTCAATGAGGTGCATTTATGCAGATGGAATAAACAAACAGTACCAGGAAAATAGGTAACATCCTATCAGTCTGTTTGCAATTTTAAACTATCTAACAAACATTGATCTTATATACAGTAACAACATTTTAAATTCAAATTTCCTTTCAACACTCCCCCTTAAGTTGGGGCATCAATATTGGTCATTCCCAACTTGTCAATCATTTCTTCAAAGACTTTTCCAGAAACCGCTTTAGTTAAGATGTCTGCAATCTTATCTTTAGAATTTACATGAGGAGTTTGAATGATCTTTTTTTCTAGCTTTTCTTTGATGAAGTGTCTATCCACTTCAACATGTTTTGTTCTATCATGTTGAACCGGATTATATGCAATTTCAATAGCAGCTTTCTTGTCACAATACAAATTCATAGGTTGATCATAAAAAATTCCATGGTCTGCCAATATGCTTTTAATCCACAAGAGTTCACAAATACCATATGTCATACCTCTAAATTCTGCTTCTGCACTTGATCTTGCCACTACTTTTTGTTTCTTGCTCCTTCATGTAACTAAGTTTCCCTCCATAAAGGTAAAGTACCCTGAAGTGGATTGTCTTGTTGTCTTGTCACCAGCCCAATCCGCGTCTAGTTGTCTTGTGTAAGCTCTAGGAACTCCATCTCCTTTTTGTTCTTAACATCTTCAGGAAAATACTTTTCCATAAATGCCCTCTTAAAGATTTCCCAGGTCATAGCTTGACCTTCAGCCTCTAAGCATGGGCGAGTGTTCTCCCACCAATACTCAGCTTCCTCTACCAGAGTGTAGGTGCTAAAAACAACCTTCTACTCCTCTGGACATGCCATAACTCCGAAGATCTTCTCAATCTCCTGTATCCAGCTTTGAGCACCATCAGGGTTGTACCCTCCATGGAAAGTAGGGGAATTGTTTCGTTGAAAGCGATCCAACCCATGATACTCAGTAGCTCCAACAGCTTCTCCTCTATTCTGATTCCCCAGGGCCTGAGCTAAGGCTTGGAGAGCATCAGCTATAGCACAATCATTCCTACCAGCCATTACTCCCTGCGCACACCAAGAAGTGAAAACCTGGAAGGAATACGCACAACAATACACACAACAAAAGCACAAAAAAAATTCTACACTGTTTCTTTACTCTTTGTATTCCTGACTGATTGCCATAATGTTCCATTGCACTTCACGAATTACCTAGATGGCCAGTCTGATAACTCATGACAAGGAATTGAAACTTATGGTATAATAGACATCAGAAATACAAGTATGCCATGACCACTCCAAGAAATCTCCACAACATATGCATTACAACAATGTATGCTAGTCTCACACAAAAGCAATCCAAACAACTACAAAACATTCAATCACTCCAAGCATCAAACATCCAACAAGCAACCACAGAAAGCATAGAGAAACACAGCAGACTCACAACTCACTAGCCGAAAGGTTCGACCTGCTCTGATAGCACTAAAGTAACGACCCACCTTGTCGTTACTATATCAACACTCTTACCGCACATGATTTAAATTTTAATGAAAACTTCATTAATTTGATTACGAAAAAGATGCTAAAGTTTTCGCGATAATACCATTGTCATACACATATTACAATTACATAATTAATCACATATGTACCTATATATATTTAATTAATGCATGTCATTCACATGTTACAACTTCCTTTAGTTTTTCATGTATATACAACTGAAATTACATCTCTAACAAAAAGTCAAAGACTAACTAAGAAAGAGTTGATTAACAAAACACAACTCTTTCTCCAAAAGAAATCCAACGTCATCACGTCGACTTGGCGGCTCCAACCAAAAAGAATTCTCTTCCAGAGTCACCTACTGCTGCCCATCTGCTCACACGAACAAAGGTTCATGATCATCACAGGTACCAACCACAGGGTACAACAAAAACAAGGATGAGTTTATTATGTAAAACCAACAAGTATCAGGTAACAGCAATTGAAAAAAGGACAACCCAAATCACCACAATTATTATCACAAAACCCATCATTCCATTACACATTTAACAAAAATAATCATCCAATGCATTCCACAACTCAAACAATCATACTCAGAATGATGCATGCACCTGACTCATCTATCAGCATGCAATGTGCTACCATATCCCTGAAATAGCCTCTCACAGGAAAAATAATTCACTGCCTATCAGGGTCATCCTATCGTGCACTAGCCATCCCCTCCCCCCCGATGATCAGCCAGCATCGCTAGGGAATTCCAAACCTGATGACCCCTTAGTATCTGAGTTCTCATCCCACTGAAACCCACAGGTACACGCGTGCCTTCATTCTATTTCCATCCATGCATATGAAGTATGAAACATGGGAATCATCAATGTATGACCATGGCCAGGAACAAATCCTTCCTCACAAGGATGACCAGTCATACACTCCCCATGTACATACCTAACACACCAATGTAGGCTCACCGATGCACTGACCTTAGCTAGGAACAAATTCTTCCCCTCAAGGATAACCAACCAGTCATTGCACCCCACGTGTATATACATAGCATACAACCATGGCACCATCAATGTATGATCATGGCCAAGAATAAATCTTTCCCTGCAAGGATGACCAGTCATACACCCCCATGGGTATCCATGTATATCCACATCACATAATGACAACCATGGGAACCATCAATGCATGATCATGGCTAGGAACAAATCCTTCCCCGCAAGAATGACCAATCATGCACCCCCCCCCATGGATATCAATGTACATACACATCACATCATCTCAATATCATCATCATATATATCAAATTGATATTATTTCAACATTATCCTCATAAACATCAACTTCATCTCATTTCAACATCAACAACCATTTCATCATCATTTCATTTAAACATCATAAACCACATCATCATTATATCATCACCATACATATTAAACTTGTCTCATTTCCAACATCATCAACCCAATAAACATATATTTCATTTGAACATTATTTCATTCAAACATCACCAATCACATAAGCATCATCCCTTCTAAATCATCACAAATCACATAAACATCATCAATCATTTCCATGGTATCTCAATTTCATTATCATCAGCAACATCAAAATAATTACACTGCATCTCATTCGTTAAAAACATCTTTTGTTTTGAAAATGAGCACACATACGTACAAACACACAGTAAATCATAAGTACATCACATCCCATTAGTTAAAAGCTTAGTTTCTCTTGAAAAACCAGCACACAGCAGAGATAGGCAGATATCCTCATAGTTGGACTCCCCAGCCTCCAACTATGGTATCTAAACTATTACCAACATAATAAACTCCCTTTACCTAACTAGGAGTTCTCCCTATTACCGCCTAGCAGTGTTGTTTCACGATCCTCCGAATACGCATGCTTGTTCGAACACTGAGCTCTATATACCAAATTGAAGACAATTTAGTATAAATTTCAAGGGTAAGATCAATGTTAACAGTTGGGGTCAAATACCCACTCAAATCAAAAAGGGGCTAAACGGTATTTTTGGGAGTTCACATCGAAAGTCATCAGTTTGAAATTCTGATCACACCAATGTGACCAGGACTCAACAAGGATCGCAGGAATGACATCAATTTCATAAAAATGAGACTTTTACAACATCTCATTTTCAAAGGGTTTTCAAAGGATATGCAAAACTCCCAACAATGGTATCCAAAACTCAAGAGACACTAAGAAAAGCTTAAACTAGTTAAGGGAAACAAAGGAAGTCAATATTACCTCAAGGAAACCAAGAAAGAAGGATTTTAGAAGCTCTTTCCTCTACCAAAGCTTTGAGAGATGTTTCAAAGATTTCGCTTCAATTACGAGGTTCCTCTCCGTGTCGGGGTTCCGTGGCAAGTTACGGTGGCCCTTAGTGGTTGATGGTGGTCTAGGGTAGTGGAAGGGGTGGGTTTAGGGTTTTGGATGAGTTTAGAGAGAGAAAGGGAGAGAAAATCGTGAAAAATGCGTTCTGCACGCTGTTGGGCATATTTATAACCCGACAGGCTCGCCTAGTGTGCACTTGCTTGCTCAACAAGCACTGGCTCGCTCAGAGCAATTTCCTATCTGTCAGGAAATTTTTGGAATTAGGCCAGTGCGACATTTGCTCGCTTGGCGCGACATCCAAAAATCATCATCTTGAAGATCCCAACGGTCAAATGATGCAAAGATGTGATGGGAAGCTACTATCAAAATTTTAAGGCGATCCAACGATTAACGAATCCGGAATGGTAGTTTTACTGAAGCGGGTTATGAGCCAAACTATCACCTCCACCATAAATCAAACAAAGTTGACATAACTTAACATTCATATCAAGCAATTTCACAAGGTTGATCTACACAACAAATCAACTAATCCAAGATTATCAAACAATCAAATAACACAACAAATACATAAAACATATACTTTCAGTTATCGAAATTTCAGGATGTTACAGATGTAGCATAAGGGTTTTCTCAGAGTAAGAGAAGGTTTGACGACGACAGAAACACAATGAGAGGCTTCAAGGGTGAGAAAGGGGTCTTACCTTCACAGAGAGTGAGAGCGAGAGGTGGTTTCGACGTCAGCGGTGTGAGAGGGAGCTTTGATGACAACGGTGGATGGGAGTCAAAACACAGAGAGCGAGAGCGAGAGATCTTACAGGAGGTTCATAGCGAGTGATGAGTGAGAGCGAAGGTGGGTTTGACAACGATCGTGAGTTTGACAACGGCGGACGACGGGAGTGACAACACAGAGAGTGAGGGTGAGAGAGATAAGAGAAGCTAGGTTCACAGAGATGAAAGGACTTAACAGATGAATTTAGCATTAAAAATGGTTATCTAAATCCGTCTTAAAGACAGTTTTTAGAAAACCATCTTTTGGAAGCTAAAATCGTTTTTGATTTAGTGTCATAAAATCTCAATTTTTTTGGTAGTGACATTTTCATAATTTACCTTTTTTTTTAATTTTGTTAATTGCAAAAAAAAAAATTAAATGTAGATATTACAACATCACTGATCCAAGGGCAGAGTTTAGTATAAGCTAAGGTAAGGGGGCCATGGTCCCTCCAAAAATTTTAAATATTATGTCACATATATTATTTGTTGTAGAAAGTAGACTTTCAAATCATAGTGCAATTGCTTCCTAAGATATATTTTATATCCTTATATGTTGCTTTGATTTACTAGATGATTGGTTAACAGTATTGGAAAAGGTATTCTGTGTGTGCATGTTTTTTTTTTTTGCAGAATGCATGTGTTTAAAGAGTAAATTTCACTTTTTTCCTCCAAGAGACAAACCTAAATTATACTTATAATATCTTATTTTACTGTTTTTAAAATTATATTTTCATTTCTTATTAGATAACTATACGTTATATTTATTAATTTATTAATATCTTGAAAAGGAAAGTATAATTTAATTAATTTAAGCCTATTTTTTTTAAAAGTGAAATGTAATTATGAAAAACTTGTTTATATTTTATTTGATATAAGTAAGATTTTTTTATTATATTCTTAAATACTATTTAAGGTCAATAAATGATCATTCTAGTCATTAAATATGTAAATCGGTGACAATCTAGTCCATAAAAGAATGAAAATTCTAATTTAGTCATTGAAGGTATAAAAAGTGACAATTGACAATTTCATCTGCGTATAACTTAATGACAAGTTGATCATTGAATTTTATAATTTAATGTCAAATTAATTCCTAATCATTATAGTTTAATGACCAAAGCAAGATAAAATTGTCACATTTTTTATATATTTAGGGACTAAATCAGAATTTTCATTTTTTAGGAACTAAATTAATTATCATCAATTTATACAGAGACCAAAATGGTCATTTAACCTAATATTTAAAGTTACTTTTTAGTTAATTATTAACGGTTTTAAGTCATTAAAAGAGTGTAGAAAATTTAATTTGCAGATTTTTTGTCATTGAAACAAGATGAAGAAATCATTAGTGTTTATACATTTTCAAAAAGGTAATTTGTAATATGATTTCAACCTGCAATTTTTTCTTGCAGATTTTTTATGCTGATTTTTCTATTAATCTTGTGATTTTCTTTTAAGTTTTTCTATAAAAAATTTATGCAAATAATTTTGAGAAAAAATATGAATAAATATTTAAATTAAAAGAAAAAGTTACAGAAAGTTTTTTTTTTTTTTTGAAAATTCCTCATTCAAATTTTGTTTTGTATAAAAAAAATAATTTTTTTGCAAAAAAAATTATATACAGGTTTTCTATTTTTTATTCAATAGTAGTCATTTTGTATAAAATCTGTAAAAAAAATAAAAATTGGGAATTTATATTAATAAATTAAAAATACATTTTAATAAAAAATAATTAATTAAGAAAATAACAATTGATGTTTAAAATCATGCATAAAAAATGATACTATCAAAATTATTACATTTAATTTATGCATAATTTTTTTATTCAATAGCTCTTGATTATTAACTGAACGAAAATCTGCCGTGGTTTAAAAGAAAACTCATTCCAATCACATCCATTACAAAGTTGAAGATATTATCTACTTTCACCTTTTTTCTGTGTTTTTATGAAGTTTATACACAAAAAATAAAGAACAACAATAAATTTGTTTCACCTACACAATTTTTTATATAAAAAAATTAACAAAATATAAACAACAATGGTTTTCTCAAACCAAATATAAACAAGATGGATTTCCAGTGGTTTTCCCGAATTCGATCGAGATGAGATTTGGGTTTCATTTTTTTGTTCCGTTTTTATAAATCCAAACCCAACAAGGAAGGGAATAGTCAAACCCACCTTGACTCCGTTCCATTGCCATCCCTACAAATTAACCCTAAAATTTTCACATTGATCACCCCTGAATAACTTAAACAGCAGTAGAGGCCTTTCCATCATGGAAGGGCAAGCTAACACCGTCCTTCCCAAACTCCTCCTCAAGCTCACCATGATTAGTCTTGCAATATATGTACAAGATCGTATTGACCGCAATGTAGGAAAGCATAACTACAGCAAGGAAACAAGATTGCGACAGAATGGATGCCCAATAAACCCAATTGTAAGTAGTTCCATTAGAACCTGTAGTCATTCGTAAGCCGTTCCACACAATGATCCCTCCAAAGAACCCATAGACGAAGAGAGAATATAGAGCCACTCCTTTCATTCCCTTGATCAACCTCGCACTTCTCCTGAGGGGCTCCAAACCCCAACATGATTCCACCACCACGATCACAGGCACCAGGGCCCAGTTAACTTGCAAATATATCAGCACGAGTAACAACGGAAGCGCGACAAAGAACGCAATGAAATAAGGGGATGAGTATGAAATTGTTATGTCGAAAAGCACAACACCATAAATGGCAGGAACCAAGAGAAGCGCGTATAAAAGAGAGATACAAAAGATGATAACTTGCGAAACGATGGTGGTGGCGAGGAGGGGTAAGAAGAAAGAGGAGATGGAGTTGATGGCGGATTGGAGGTTCACGGGTTGACCATAGAAGGAGTTGAAAACGCTGTAGGTGATGCTGATGACTCCACAGTTTGAGAAGAGCAAAGCCAAAAGTGAATATAGAAGAAAGGTGTGGTTGGGGATTTGGTGTTGCAGATTGGTGTAGGAGAACTTGTTGAAAATGTTAGATAGGTTGAGACAGAGGAGAAAGGAGAAAGGGAAGAGGAAGATGAGGGAGAGAGTTTGGAAGGGACTAGAGTGTGCTTGGAAGATGTTCCTAGATTTAGAAAAGATGTCCCTGAAGTTGTTTTGGGCCATGGGTGGAAGATATAGAATATTGTAAGGAACTAATGTGAGGATGACTTTTGTGAAGTATTTGATCCTCTTATTTTCGATTTTATAAATAAATTTTCAGTCTTGACTTGTCTTACAAACGCGTTTTTTGTTTAAAGAGATTGGTTGGTTCCCAGAAGCCTGATCAGAAGAAAACATACGTACGACTTTTCAGCAGAAAAAATAGAGGAAATTTCTTTAAAATAATTAGCTTAGAAAACTGATCAAATATGCAAAAATATGTTATGGATTTGACTATAATTATAAGTAGTACGTGTGCAATATGATAACGGTTAGATCAAATGATTTGACTTAAAAATATTTCTAGTTCAATAATAAAAATAGTTCAATTTTGAGTTTATAATAATAACAATTTTAATATTTATAATATATATACTCCATCTCATTAAACAAAAAGTATAAATTATCACTTACTCTAAGTCATTATAATTATTGTATAAAAGAATATTAAAATCTGTCTCAAAATAGTTGTCATTTTATCTTTTCAATATCATATTAAGTTATTTTTTTCACGTTTCTTATATTTCTTGTAATATTAAGGGTCTTGTTAATCAATGCATTGATTAAGAAATTGAAAGGAAAAAACTTTTAATGTGTAAATCATAGAACGTAAAAAAAATCATAAAGAGTACAATTTAAATAGTAAAGAGTACAAATTTGCGTCTTCCAATAAAAAAAATTCTACTCTTAGTTCCTTAACTAGTTTCCTTAGAATACTTGTTAGCATTTATCTAATATTAATATTAATGATGGATAACAAAATTTATAAATGATTAATGATGATATAAGGATAGTTTTATAAAATGGTAAATGCTAACTAGTGGCCAATGAGTATTGCTCAAAGAATTTAAAGTAGAAATATTTTTATTGAAAGGCAAATGTTTGCTTTATTTATGATCTTATATTATTTAAGGGCATGGGTTAGCAAGACCCATATAATGTTGCTACTCTCCTACATCTATTATTTTTTTCTTAGTTTGTGTAAAATGATACTCCATCTGGACTCATATAAACAAAAAGTGGTCTTATTTGTTGGATTTAAATATAAGTAAATCTAACTAATATTATTCTATTTAGTGTTATCATTCCTAAAATATTTTTCATTTAATTCTAATTCTATTTTCTATAATTCTTTTTTATTCATGATAGCAAGTTATTGAAAGATATTTTAGAAATAACCTTATTTTTTACTTGAGATTAGTAAAATTAAATGATATCAACTAACTTTTTTAATTAGCATAAAATTAGTTATTTTTACTTATATATGAGTATAGAAAGAGTATAGAATAACAATTATTTTGGGATTTAGGGAATATAATATACTTCCTCTAGACTCATATATAAACAAAAATAATTAATTTTACACTAACTAAGAAAGTTAGTTGACAACATTTAGTTTTTCTAACCTCATATAACGAATGAGAATATTTCTGAAATATCCTTCATTAAAACTTACTATCATAAATAAAAAGGAGTCATTGAAAATAATTAAAATTAAATAAAAAATATGTTAATTTTTAAAAATCATAACATTAAATAAAATAAAATTAATTATATTTACTTATATTTAACATCAACATATAAGATTATTTTTTGGTGCATATATGAGTCCAGAGTGTAATTATTATGTATTGTGGCTTGTTGCATTATTGTATTAATTGGTGAAAGATTTTGAATAATTGCCTGAAACAAAAAGTCCAAAATTGATTAGAAAATAAATAATGAAAAAGTCCGGCTATACTCTAATGCAACAGCTCACCAAACTTCAAGGAGATTCAACAATGTGAAGAATTTGATGGTGTTGTCTCATTGGTCAGATTTGTGGGTAACATCTTCGTCAATTATGTATTTTATTGGTCATTAATGCTGGAGTTAAGTGGTGGGGAGGGTGGTTATGTACATGGGTGTCGGTCAATGGTTAATGAGCAAATAATTAGAGTTTGGACTTTAAATTTTTAACTCAAAATAAATAAACTTAATTATTAATTTAGTCTCTATATTATTTTAAATATTTTAATTTAATTTTAAAATTTCTAAAATGTTTAATTTAGTCCTAATTTTTTTTAAAAATAAATTAATTTATCCTTTTTGTCACTTGGCAGTGATAGTGTTATGTAGGAATTTGGCCAGTTTTACTGACAAATAGTGAGTTGGTAAAAATTGTCACAATATGTTTTTACTTTTTTTTCCTTTCTTTTTTTTCCCTCCTTCCTTAGTCCTTTATTTCTTCCTCTTCTATTCTGGTGACAATAGATATTGGTTTTGTTTGTTTCTATGGTGAATCCGCATTCTTAAACCACAAAGCATGCATTGTCGTTTCTTCATAGCTCTGTCGTGCTTGCTCTCTCTTCTGGGCGACCATCACCAAGGCCCAGATTTGTGCCGTCGCGCAACCCCGGGGAAGTCGCACCACTGTGCGCCCTCCCCACCACCATCAGCGAGCCCCATTGAGCCACCAGCGCCCTCCACTATCACCCTGGCATTCGTTAGGTTGAATTTCGTTTCTTCGGTTCGGAGTTGGATTCAGAAGATTTCCAATCCATACCGGAGAGCATGAGCGTCAACGTTTGGGCGTTCATGGAAGCATCCATAGCGGTGGCCTTTGTCAACCACGGCGACGATTTGAAGCGTTGAAGAGACAGAATCGTGGAGCTCATGTACATTGCAAGTTCGGTGCTGCTGCGGGGCACAGGATAGAAGAGAAAGTGAAAGGACTGGGGAAGGAGAGAAAGAAAGAAGGAAAGGAAAAAAATAAGATAGAGTAAATTACACTTGCATCTCTTGTGTTTTGCTTAAATTTCATCGGATATCCCTCCCTTTTTGCACATTACTTTTACAGCATCTGTTAACGGGTTAACTAACGTCAATTGAAATTGAAATATGTGAGTATACAAAATTGCCCTTACATTTTAATTGTAAAACCCAAATTATTCTCTCTAAATTAGTTTCAGAATTTAGGGTTCATGATCCATTCCTCTTTACCGTTCACGAATATTATTCCTCTTCCTCTTGTTGACGAGTTCTTTTTCAGCATCCAGGGGGTGTGAGTTCCTCTTCCTCTCACGACATTTACGTTCCATTTCCCTTCACCTTCGCGAGTTCTTCATCATTCCTCTTCCAGTTCGTGAGTTCTCCACTGTTCCTCTTCCAGTTCGCGACGTTCACGAGTGCCTCTGTTTCTCTTCCTGTTCCATGATTTCTGTTCACGCTAGGGTTCTACTTGTAAGTGACCACTGGACCTTGTATATAGGTTACTTTTTAAGATTATTTATTTAATTTTGATTGTTTATTGTTTCCTACTTCTGAATGAGGTTTCAATGGGGACCAGTTTGGGACCACTTATGATTTTTAAAATCATTTATATATTATTGTTGATTAAAATAGTGTTGACGTTTGGGACTGTAACGCCCCGTATGCATCCGGTTCATTAACATTCATTTATGACCGTTAAGCGCAGCAATTAATCAAAGCTAATTAATTCAAAAGCAAATAACAAAATGACGTCATCATACGTCAATAACAATACCATATTTACATTATGTGTGGTGATATCTCAACAATATCCAACTAGAGGACCAAATCAGCCATATACATATATCTCAGTAAATGTATCACAACAATGGCTGTACAAAACAAGAAGGTATCATATACCCTGTTCTCTTAACATACATCAATATCTCTCAAGATATACAACATATACACAATGTATATCAACTGTGCATCTTCCCCTTAGGGGTACAAAATACAGGCATAACCAAAACACTGAGCCAACATGCTCTCAAAATAATATGCCTAGGGTTCACATAGAACCAAGTCCCTACTCGGGCCTTTTGCCCTGGGATCCATCAACCACTCGCTGAGCATCACTTGCAAAACATAATCCCCACACATGGGGTGAGATAAAAATCTTAGTAAACTTAAGGTTCTTGGAGGTCTCTCTTCCCCCTGGTTCACTTCCATGACATATACCATCAAAATTGGCATCACACCATTTAGCCATCATGGATCTCATAAAATACATCACCTGTATACACGTGTCATTCCGTTGGGCGCTACCAACATCAGGAATGCAACACAGATATATATATATATATATATATATATATATATATATATATATATATATATATATATATATCATTGCCTGAAGAAGATCATCTACTGAATGACACATTCTCTCAGGACTTTACTCATACATACATGACTCTTCCAAGAGAAGATCATCCGCGACGGTTACATTCTCTCAAACATACAACATATATAACATTGCCTGAAGAAGATCATCCGCGACAGGTACATTCTTTCAGGACTTATTCACACACACACACACACACACACACACACACACACACACACATATAACATAATATCTAATTCACACGTATATGGCTATTCCCAGAGAAGATCATCCGCGACGGGTACATTTTCTCAGAACTTATTCACACATATATATAGCTCTCCCAATAGAATATCATCCACGACGGGTACATTTTCTCAGGACTCAATCACACATATATGGCTCTTCCAAGAGAAGATCATCTGCAAAGGGTACATTCTCTTAGGTTTTTATATCAATTAACCACAAGGAGTTGTTCCATATTACTTTGGCTCCAAGGGAAGTTCATATTTAGTCTATTCTACTGGCCAGAGAATCTCATCAATCACACAACATATCATCACAGTGTACATCACATACATGTTCTCAATAAAAGTAGTAACACACAATTTCAATACACATGTATCATGATATACAATAACCATCACTCCCTCGGAGTATGGTGGAACATAGTTAATGGGAAACACTCCCAAGAACAAAGAGCTTACCTGCTCTAAGCGCTACACCGGTTCTCCTGGCTTCGTGGTCACAACCACCAACAACCTCTGTATCACGCCTTACATAAAGGCATACAACCAATCAATAACGGTTCCCAACCGTTAGAATGAAAAGAAACGCTATTCTTTTCCATTTAACCTCTTTTTCCTCTATTTTCAAATCATATGGACTAGTCACCTAATCAGTGACTTACAGACCCCTAACAAGATCTATCTCGGCCTAACCAAGGCCCTAGAGTCTCCCTAAGACTCTGCATCAGTCAATTCAAAGAGTTCAATACTCTATCCATGCCAAATCTCAATGATTATCAATATGGCTAAAACGGTTACTTCAACACATTTTCACCATTTATATAGTCTCATGAGCACATATTGTAAAAGCACCTAGACTCATACATATCATAATATCATCAATCTAACCACCATTCTTCTTACCCATACATTTCTCAGAACCAAATTCCAAAGTCCATAAAATCATACTTCAAGGTTAAACATTCATCAGAACAACCTCCTGATCATACTTTTCTAAAGAACCCAAGCCTAATTTCATCTCTAACTCAAATGGGTTACTATTCACCTCAAGAACAAATTCTTAAACAATCGGTAAAACTTGAGTTTCTTACCTCTAAACCAACAAGGAAGGCTAGAGGATAGTTTCTCCAAACTTGAACGTCCTTAAAACGCCTTCTTTTCTCCTCAAAGTCAAACTTTGTGAATCTCCCTAGAGAACTGGATCTCTCGGTTTGATGGTTTTCAGAGAAAAGTGATGATGGAATCTAGCTCATTGAGTAGCTCCATTCAACTTTCATGTTGGATGTGAAGGGTTTTGGTCAATGGTTGAGTGGTTATGGAGCTTTCCACACTCATCAATGACAGAAGCAGAGGAAGGAAGAAGAAGAAGGAAACTTTGGGCCAGAAAATGCTCAAATAGACCTTTTATAGAGTCTCAGCCTGCGTCCTGGCGCTAACCGCGCTAGATTCTAGTGAAAATTGGTCATCTGGGGCACTCTGACGCTAATGGCGCCAACTCTGGCGCTACTGGCGCCGGATCTGGCTTTAATCGCGCCGTCAACCAGAGGCCACCAGCAAAATTTATTTTTTTTTTTTTTTTAGCCTTGGTCATTGTAGGGACCAGAGGAAACACAATGGATGAACTTAAAAATCATTTGTTTATTATTGTTGATTAAAATAGTGTTCATATTTGGGTCCACAGGAACACAATGGATGAATTGGAATACATGGGTCCTGAACCAGGCAACATGGATATTTTGGTCCACTTTATGAACCAACGGGGTGAACCAAGTGAGATATGCAATGTTGATCCTGATAAGTTTGAAATGTTTGATAACATGACTGTGTGAACAACATTACTAATGACTTAGACTTGCCACCATGTCAACCTTTTATTTTGTGATTTCGTTCTATTGCTAGTGGTAAAATTCTTCCCCTTAAGACTGATCATGATGTGCTGAGAATCAAAATTCAGTTTATATTCATATGTATGTTAGTAGAACAAATGATGAGATTTGGAACCTACCTGTGATAGAAAATGTAAACGAATCTATGATTGAAAATGTGAATGAACCTATGAGTGAAAATGTAAATGAACTTGTGAATGAATGTATGAATGAACCTATGATTTTTTTTTTTCAATTTTAGCAAACACAAATACATTCACAGGTGCTCGTTAAATCTTTAAGCGAAGGAGTGAACACTACAGAGGATACAGAAGCAAGACCTTAAAAAGGCAAAAACTTAGAGCTAAAAGGAAGACAAGGATGCAGGATGCATGATTGGATATTGATTTGTTTTTGGGAATTATTGGATCATTGTTGGATATAGACATACTTGTAAAGGGTCATATTTTTTTGTAATGTGAAACTGATATACACATTGATAAACAAGTTGATATATAGTTGTGTAGGGGCTTATATTTTGGTTTTATATGACAAGATTATGTAAAAGGGTCTATGTTGATGCCATGGGCATTTTGACTTCGATGCTTTGCGATGGACTTGCTGATTGATGATGGGGAATTAGGGTGCATGTTTGAGGAAGAAATTTGGGAGAAAGAGGAACTGAGTGAGAACCTAGAGAATTTTTTGATTCAAATTTTGAAAAGAAATAAAATAGTGGATGAGAGAGAAATGGAATACGAAGCAAATTGAAACAGTGAGGACGAAAAATCTAAAACGGTTTTAGTGTAACCGTATTAGATTTAACATCGTGAAATAATACTTTTGTAGTAGTGAAACTCATTCCCATCAAGGAGATATTACATTTTCTGCTTTCACTTTTTTTTCTTCTATATTTATGAAGTTTGTACACAAAATATTAAAACCAAAAATAAAAAATAATAGTAATAAATTATTTTCACCTACACAAGTTTTTTAAAAAGAAAAGCAGAAAATACAAACAATAATATGGTTTTCATATAAACCAAGTTACCCCTTAAGTTTTCACATTCATCGCTACATCCTTAGTTTTAAACAACATTGGAGACCTTTCCATCATGGAAGGACAAGTTAATAAGACCTTCCTTCTCAAACTCCTCTACAACCTCACCAAGATTAGCCTTGCAATATGTGTACAAGACTGTATTGAACGCAATGTTAGAAAGCATAAACACCCCAAAGAAATAAGATTGCAACACAATGAATGCCCAATAGCACATCACAATAACCAACTGTCACTAATTTCGTTAAAATCTTTCGTCACAAGTAGTTCAAAACAACAATCCCTTAGAAAAATCTATAGATGAAGAAAGAAGATGGAGTCACCTTTTCCATTCCCTTTATAAACATTTCACTTCTCTTCAAGGCCTCCAAACCCCAAGATCCAGTTAACTTGCAAATTTTTCGGCACGAGTATCAAAGGAAGCGCAAACAAGGAACCCAATGAAGTAAAGGGAAGGGTATGAAATTGTTACGTTGACAAGCACAACCCTATAAATGATAAGAACCGAGAGAATAACATATAAAAGAGAGATGAGAAATATAATAACTTGGGAAACGATGGTGGTGGTGAGGAGGGATAAAAAGGAAGCGGAGATTGACTTTATTGTGGATTTGAGGTTCAATGGTTCATCATTGAAGAAGTGGGAAAAGCTATAGGTGATGTTGATGACTCCACTGTTGGAGAAGACCAAGGAGAAAAGGGAATAGAGGAGATGAAAGAAAGGAGAGTGGTGTTTAGGGTTTGTTGTTGAAGAATATTGGTAATTAAGGGATAATGTTGGTGTAGAAATGGTTGAAGGGATCAGAGAGTGGGAGAGAGGAGGATGGAGAAGGAGAGGGGAAAGAGGAAGATTAGAGAGAGATTTTGTATGTTACGAGAGTGCATTTTGAAGATGTTCCTAGATTCAGAAAAGATATCTCCGAAGTTGTTTTGGGCCATGGGGATAGGATAGAATTATATTGCAAGGATGAGTTTTGTTAAATATTTCATCCTCTTATATTGCAAGGATGAGTTTTGTTAAATATTTCATTTTATAAAGAAATCTATTGTGTTGACTTGTCTTACAAACGTCTTTTTTTTTTTTACAGAAATTTGAATGTTTCCAAAAGTCTGATTAGAAAGTAAACTACTTTTTTAGCATGAAGAAAAAGAGAGGAAATTTATTTTAAATAATTAGGTTAGAAAACTAAAATATGCATAAATATAGTGTAATATAATAATGGTTGGCTCAAATAATCAGGTTTGATTTTAATAAAAAAAGTCGAGTTGATGATGATGATAATAATAATAAAATGAAAAGTATTGATTTAATAATTTTTCTTAAAATACAAAAAAAATATTTAAAAAATGTTAGAAATATGTTTTTTATTGGCTTTTTGACAACTAAATTCTCGTATATATAGGAAACAAGGCAATATCAATAAATTATGACGGAATTTTGAAATGGAATAAACAATTATGACATTATATCTTCAAATTTATTATTGAAATTTTAAGATCAGACTTCTCCACTGTTAATTCCTATACTAGCAGTTAATTCCTATAAATGTTCCTAATTCCTATACTAGCAGTTAATTCCTACAAATGTTCCTAATTTCTTTTCTTATGCATGTTCATTTGGTACCCCACTGAATATACTCCCACACATCACATACTAAGATATGACATTGCACATTGGTTTAACTAATAATTCCTTAGTGATTTTATAAAAATCTAGGGTGATCTAAAGTAGGTGACCTTATGTACAAAGTGAGATGTTTTATTCAATATTATCATCATTCATTAGTCCTTGCTTCTCTTCAATACGGGTCTGCCTCTGTAAATATGGTATATATAGCTATTCATAATGTCAATATTATATAACAATATATAATTAAATACACTTACAATCAATGATGCTTAAGTTTATAATGATTTTATTAAATAATTAGAACATTAAATTCAAAAACGATTATGTTTGATGATCATGTTTTATAATGTTTAGTTATGAATTATGTTTGAATGACTCAAGTATGTTTGGTTGCTTTTTTTTTATATTTGGATGATTTTAATGTTATATGTCTTGATTATTTTAGAATAAATTTAAAATTAACTAGTAGTAATTTGTTTAATTTACTAACTTTATAAATAAAATGTGAGTAACAATGGTGAGAATATGAGTATATAGGTACTTAACAGGTACGAGAATGATAATTAAAGTTACAATCCACACGAGAATGAGAAATGGATCCTCTCCATTTCCTTTGAATTGAATTATTTAGACTACTAGAAAAAGTAGCTAACATAAAGTTATCACTAAGTATGTAATTTGAATTATTTATTACTAGAAAAATGGGCTTTTGTGACCAAAATTAGCTAATATAAACTATTGGTGACCAAAAGTGACCGCTTTAGCGAATGCTAACATAAATTCATTTGAACATATCAGCGACCACTTTTGCAACCGACGTACTCAGTGGCAAACCAGGCAGTCTCTAATTCAGTTGCAAATTGGTTAAATTACAAATTTAGAAAACTCTAGTGACTGATTTTACGACCGAAGATTCATTTGACTCGCCAATCGATTTATATTCGGTCGCGAAGACTTAGGAATAGCCACCACATTTTGATTTGGTCGCTACCGAACAACACTTTATACTGCTTAGAGACCGAATTAGTTTCAATCGCTATTTTACTCGCTTTTAATTTCAAAATGCCCAAAATGGGATTGCGTCGCTTGGAAGCTATAAAGCTCATACCAATTTAGAGACCGAATATGAGTTGATCACTATTTTGATAATATTGTTTCCACCGTTATTGCTAGTTAATTATTATATTAATGATATTGTATATATAATTCATATAATAATAATAATAATAATAATAATAATAATAACAACATAATAACCATAAAATATTTAGGATGTATTTTTTTAAAATTAATTCTTTTTCATTTAAAAAAAGACCTAACATAAAAATAAAGAAGTTTTACTAGATTTTAAATAAATAAAAGCACTTTACTTGTTGTCATGTTAATAGTGGTTAAACACTATTTATATAATTAAAGTTATAAATAATAAAAGAACTATAATATTTTTGGAAAAAAAAGAAACCTAAAAATATAAAAAAATTAACCTATATTATAAATAATAAAAAGAATAAGAATATAACGTTAGAAATACAAAATGACCCAATAAGACTTAAGTATAACACTGATGATTGACCAGGCTCTATAATACTCAAGTATAAAACTAATGATTCACTAAAGCTAACTAATGATTGACCAAGATCCAATAAGGCCCAACTATAAAACTAACGATCGATTAAGGCCAATTAAGGCCTAAATGTAGCATTGATGATTGACTAGGACCCATTAAGACTCCAGTGTAACTATGATGATTGATCAAGGCCCAACAAGACCCAATTATAAAACTAATGATGGACCAAGCTCCAATAAGGTCGAAGTATAAAACTAATGATTGACTAAGGCCCAAGTATAAAACTAATTATGGACTAAGGTCCAATAAGGGTGAAGTACAAAACTAATGATGGACCAAGGTCCAATTTGTCTGAAGTATAAAACTAATAATTGACCAATCCCAATAAGGTCCAAGTATAAAACTAATGATAAATCAAGGCCCAATAAAGTCGAAGTGCAACACTGATGATTGTCCAACGCTCAATAAGGCTCAAGTGTAACTCTGATGATTGACCAAGGCCTAATAAGGCTTAAGTATAAAGCTAATGATGGACTAAGTTCTAAGAGAAACACTAATGATTGATTATGGTCTAATAAGGGCAAAAAGCAACACTAATGATTGATTATGACCCAATAAGGCCCAAGTGAAACTTTGATGATTTACTAAGGCCAAAGTATAAAACTAATGATGGACAAAGGTCCAATAAGGCTGAAGTATAAAACCAATGATTGACCAAGGCCTAAGTATAAAATCAATGATTGACCAAGGCCTAAGTATAAAACTAATGATAGACCAAGTCCCTATAAGATCCAAATGCAACATTGATGATTGACTACGGTCTAATAAGATTCAAGGGTAACACTGGTGATTGATTATAACCCAGTAAGGCTCAAGTGAAACTTTGATGATTTACCAAGGCCAAAGTATAAAACTAATAATGGACCAAGGTCCAATAAAGCTGAAGTATAAAACCAATGATTGACCAAGGCTTAAGTACAAAACTAATGATAGACTAAGTCCCAATAAGACCCAATGCAACATTGATGATTGACTAAGGTCTAATAAGATTCAAGGATAACACTGATGATTGATTATAACCCAATAAGGCCTAAGTGCAACACTATTGATTGAAGAATGTCTAATAAGGCTCAAGTGTAACATTGATGATTGACCAAGACTCAAGTATAAAATTAATGATTGACTAAGGCCCAATAAATTTGAAGTGCAATATTAGTAATTGACCAAGACCCCATAAAACCTAAGTGTAAATCTTATGATTACTTAAGGCCTATGTATAAAACTAATGATGGACCAAGGTCCAATAAGAATGAAGTATAAAACTAATGATTATCAAGACTCATTAAGGCTCAAATGCAATATTGATGATTGACCAAGACCTAATAAGACTCTAACATAACTCTGATGATTATCCAAGACCCAATAAAACCCAAATATAAAACTAATGATTGATCAGGATTGAAATATTTATCTAGTATTTAATATATTAATGTAGTAGTATTCAAATAATATTTAATAACATAAGTATTTAAATGTAAACATGATCTGATATATAATTATAATATTATATTACATTTTATCTTAACTACACATAATACATGATACTAACATAAATAATTTCTTTTATTTAATCAAGATTTTGTTCATTGAACACACATTTTTCTTAGTTAAATCTATAAAATATCACTAAACTTTGACACATGTCAAAAAAGATTGAGGGCCAATGATGTAATTTTCTAACCTAAACGATTATATAATATATATAAATTAGATTTTATATTATATTACATTTTTATCTTAAAAATTCATTTAAAAATATAAAATATTATATTATTTTCAGTAGGAAAACAAAAACAATCAACAAGTTACTCATATTGAAGTTGGTTGACTAAAAAAAGTGTGTTGCATAGCTTCTTGTGTTGTCGGCCTCGTCTTCATCCTTGTTGTCGTCGCGGTTATGTGTGTCGACCTCATCTTGGTCACTGCTTTGCACAATTTCTTTTGGGTGATTATGTAGTTATTAGAAGTATAAAATGATTTTGGTTCAAATAATGACTGATCTTCTGATAACTAAAAATTTCTATTTTAATTTTAAAGTTCTAAGTACTAGGCCCTAGCTATACAATATAACATGCATGATTGAATCAATCTACAATGTCATTTTCTTGTTTGGATTGATATTTGATCATTATAAATATCTTCTGTAAAGATGTGGTTCTCTATCTCATTTGAAAATAAGAAATAGTCTAATTAAAAGTAAAATCCTTTTGAGTTTAGACTTTAGATTCTGATTTGTAAGTGGGTGAATCCACTTCTATAACAAGGTTACCTCAGCCCCTTCCTTTCACTTTTTCTTCCAGCTATAATTGTTTCTTCGGTGAAATTTTAGAGAATTTCCAAAATTTTAATTTTTTGTCAATTTTCTAGCAAACAATGCTGACATTGTTGATATCAGTAATTTATTTTTGAGGTTATTTGGATAGTAGTAATCCATTACTCATGCTTCACAAGCCCTCCTTTCTATGCATGCTTACTTTACACAATTTGGTGCCTTTCATTGTTTTCACTGGTTTCTTATGCAATATGTTTGACGGGGTCTTTCCTCTTTGTAACAATCTTATTTAAGCTGTCTCAAAGGATGATATGTTAATTTGTAGCTTCATTTCTTGGTTTTGATTGTTGTGTCATTTCTGTTAACACATAAAATGTATGCTTTTGCTTCCTCTTTTTAACTTTTCCGTAGTTTCCTGGGTCCTTATTTTTGGAAGATAACCTTATTTCTAGCCAGTCTAAGGTAAATTTCCAGCACTATGCTCAATGTGTCACAATCAATGAAACCAATAGAAGGGAACTCTTTTACTGGTTATGACCAAGCCAGAAGAGAAACCATTAGGGCTTAGGCTTAATGGAGGTAAAAGCAGATACTAATTAATGTCTCTATTTTAATTTAATTTTCTGTTAGAAATTAACATTCAGACTTTGGAAACAATTGTCAAAACAAAATTCGAGTGAAGTGAATAGTGTGCATGGTAACAGATTCATGATCAAACATATCATAAAATCATACTATATAAAACAATTTGTCACATCTTTTATTTGGGTGGCTGTGACATTTCACTTAACTCATTCAAGGAGAAAGAGATGTCCTTATCAACAATTAAAATAAGTAATTAATAACCTTTAGATTATCAGTTTCCTTTAATTTTTATTAGGTGGAGAAAGAGAGTAGTAGGTGACAGCTAATTAGATAGCGTTTACAACACTTTGTGATTTCATTTGCTCTTTGTTGTTGCTTATGTTCTTTGCTAAGACAGCATGATTTTATATTACAAGTCTTGGGTGCTCATCTGTGAGATATGGAGCAACAAATGAGATTGGTCCATGTTTAGTGGACATTGATGGCCAAGGCCTCAAATTTAATAACTTCTCATGCAGCTAGACATGGCAACGGGGCGGGGCGGGGACGGGTATTGTATTCCCCATCCCCACCCCCGCCCCATTCCCTGTCAGGTTTTAAAACCCAAATCCATCTCCGCCTCCGTTGGGGTCGGGTTTTCCCCGCCCCACCCCTACCCTACTATTGATTAAAAAAATAAAAATAAAAAAATAATGTGTCTTTTTTTTAAAAAAAAATCGGACAAAAAAGTTAATTAGGTAACAAAAAAATTAATAACAAACCAACATTCAAAATATGGGATCATAATTTAAAAATTACAAAACAAAATCAATCAATTTAATTAAAATCATCATGGACCTACAATTCCAAAATCAGCCAAAATCAAAAAATCCACATCAGGAAGTTTCTCCAACATATCTTGGATCTAGCCTTTTAACCTTGGACTTGACAATTCCAAAACAGACTTCATTCCCACACCATTGCAAGACAACATTCATAATATTTAAACTAAAATATTTGCAAAATTATGATAGGATTAGTAATATATCATCTGAATATCCAGAGTGTAATGAAAGGAAAGCATCAAATCAACCAAATTATGAAGGCCTTTTACAAACGAACAAACAGCACATATAATTATGAGTAACAACTAAGAACTACAAGTCACATGGAGTAAATGATCATTCCTCCAAATTAGTAACATCAGCATCCACTATTTCACCTTCATAAAAGAAGAAGAACAATTAAAACAAAAGATTATACTATATAATATCGAAAACAGAAATTCAAAACACTATTTACCTTCATCATCTGAAACTGTTTCATTCATTAAAGTAGCACAATCAGCAATAGCTTTATAGCACGCAGACCCTATAAAAGTACATTACAAGTATTGTATGTGCTGAATAAACACAAATATCAATTAACAACTTATAAGTATAAAATTTTACCAGTATTTTCAGCACTCCACAACCAGCTTCTAGCACACATTAAAGCCTCTAAAGTAGTCCATTGAAGTCGACTACGATGTGGGCTTAATATTTGACCACCGGTGCTAAATGCGGATTCTAAAGCTACGGTAGATACCGGAATAGCTAATATATCCTTAGCAATTGCTTGAAGTGTTGGATACTTGACACCATTAATTTTCCACCACATCAAAATATCAAAGTCAACAGCTCTTGGTAAAACATCTTCTTCTAAATAGTGGTCCAACTATGATTTAACATAAGAACTTCTAGCCCTTTTTTTTCCTCATAATAAATCTATCATACTCAGATAATGCATCACCAACAATTTCACTACCAGTAGCATCTCCAACATTACTACCAAAAGAGTCCTTGTTCATTTTCATTTGGTAATCAGAAACTAAGTCATAACATAATTGTTGAATGCACCTCACTTGATTAAAAGAGTCATGTTCATACAATTTTTCATAATAATACTCAAGCAACTCCATCTTGTACCTAGGATCTAAAACAGTGGCAACTCCCATCACATTATGAATCACACCCCAATATTTATCAAATTTTATCATCATATTTTGTGCCATTTGTTGAATTATTGGGTTAGGAGAAGTAATCCATTGTTTGATTGCCAACTTAATCTCACATATATTTGGAAAATACAAATTAGCAGTTGGATGTTTAGTAGAAGAAACTAGTTCAGTGATAGTATTGAACAACTTCAATCTCCCACACACATCCTTTGCAAACTGCCATTGTAAAGTACTTGGCAAACAAGTATATTGGCACTCTCGTTGCTTTAATCGACAAAATACATCCTCATATCCTATGGCAATTTCAAGCATTTTGTAAGTTGAGTTCCACCTAGTTGGACAATCTAAGGCCAAATTCTTAGTGTAAGGGATTCTCAGCTGTTTAGCTGTTTCCTCAAATTTTTCCTTCCTCTTAGGTGTTGTTGTCCAATATGCCACACTATCCCGAATGTTTTCTACACCTTCTTTTATCACTTCCAACCCATCTTTTACTATCAAATCAAGGATGTGTGCACAACAACGCATGTGAAGTAAAGACCCATCCCTAAGAAAACTACCTAAGTGCAATTTATCCTTAATTTTATCAATCATAGCATCATTTGTGGTACAATTATTTAGAGTGATAGTGGACAGCTTTGTGTCAATATTCTAATCCATCAAATAGTCAGTCAATACATTGCAAAGTCTATCACTTGTATGAGGAGCAGGAACATAAAAGAACCTAACATAAATAGAGAGATATAATATAAAAAACAGCAAAAAGAAAAGATATATAATATAATCATATTTTATCATTTTATAAAATAAAAGGACTAACAATATAAAAAGTTCAAATCATTTTATTACCTCAAAATCTGACTTTGTATGTTCCAACACCCATCAATGTAATAAGCTGTAATAGCCATATACCCCCTCTTCTGATTGGTTGAAGTCCACATGTCTGATGTGATATCCACTCTTCCATCAAGACTATCCAACAACTTCAAAGATGTTACTTGTTCATTCTCGTAGATTTTCATTATGTCTTTCTTAATTGTGTTTCTAGTTGGAACCTGAAACACAGGTTGGAGGGTAGTAGAGTATCTCCTAAAGTCAATGTGATCCACAATTGATAGTGGATACTCATGCATAATAATTGCTCTTGCTAGCTCTCCCCTTGCACATTCTGCATTATAAATTCCCGTACCCAACTCTTGCTTTCCTTGCACGACCTTAGGTGCAAGAAATGTTTGGCCCTTCATCCCTCTCATAAAAATCTTGTACTAAACACAAATCTCATTATGTTGCCACAAATGCTTGGTTCATTTTTTGATTTTCCACCAAGAAGTTTCTTACAATATTTGCATTCAGCCATGTCTAAACCATTTACTTGTATTTTTTGAAAATGTTGTCAAATCTTACTTTTCAGCCTACTAGTGGTAGTGGATACTCCTTGTGTCTCTGTCTCTATATTATTAACTTCATCTTCATGAGGTGGAGGAGTAGAATTAGACTTAATTGGATGAGTAGGAGTCTGATTGTTTGCTGAAGCTGAAGGAGTCTGATCATTTGACTGATTTGATGAAGGAATATGAGACATTCCTTCCGGTGAAACATTAATATGTTTCATTACTTTCTTGAAAAGAAAAAAAAACAAACACGAATGAGTATATAGCAGACATAGCAAGAGCACCTGTTATTTTTAAGCATAGTTATATCAAAAAGTTGTAAAAAATAAATAAAAAATCATTTAAAGCAAGTACTTCTAACTTAAATATTGTGTGTCATGATCACACATGTTGCTATCTCAAGTTTGGCAATACCTAAGAGTGTATACATCATTCATACAAAATTTATGTAATTTTACCAAACATAAAAAATAGTTAGTGTAATTTATTAGAAAAACTTATACACTATTAATAAGGTCAAAAAAGTTTTTAATAATAAAAAAACTAAAAAATAATTGACATAACTTAATTTTAAAAAAAAAACTCATGAAAGATACTATTTGTAGTTTTCTAAATTAATATTTGTCCCAAACTTTTGCGTTTTTTCTTTTTAAAAGAATAAATTAGATACAACACTTTTTTCATAAACAAAATCTCTATAAGCTTAATTTGTATAAATAAAAAAGAAGAGAAAAAAGTAATTTTTTAAAGAATACCTAAAGTAAGTTTTACAAGAAACTGGATCCGTGCTTCCTCTTTCTCTCATCCTATTTCTATCCATGCTGTGATTGCTATCTCTCATCTCATCCCAAAATCTATCCTTACATAAACATCTATTCTCAAAATTTGTCCTTGTCTAACGTATCTACAAGCTCGAGTCATAAAGCTACCCACCATGGCTAGAATTTTTTAGGTCTTAGTCAAATTTGTATTTGAAAAATTGTTAATAAAAGTGTAATAATTAAGCAATTCAAAAATCTCTCTCAAGTAATTTTGAAAAATATACTCATTTTCAAAATCTGTCTACTTTATCATGCAGTAATTTTTTCCAATAGAAATATATGAAAAAGAGGAATGGTTTCTTCCTGTGGCACTCAACTCATATACTGGCCCATTCGGCCAAGTACCTAACAAAATACATTACATAAAGCTTCAACATAAGCCACAATTCAAATATATTTATTAGAAGTTAATTTATTTATACATTGCAATATATTCATAAAAATACCCTAATCGTTGAATTTATTTTCTTCTCGTTTTATTTATTTATACATAAAGTAACTTTTATCTTAGAAGTGTTTCCAGATAAATTTATTCAAAGATCTTACTTACATCCATATCAAGCATGTGTTTTTAAAATGAATTAAACGATTAAGTGTAACGACGAAATAAATGGAATGATTAATATAATCAAAATAAATGTTTGAGCTTACGTTCTGTTAAATAAAACTAATCCAAACGTCCAAAATAAGTTTTTGTATACTGAGTAATGCTTGACTAATTTGATAAAGAAACAGGGAACAAGCACATAAAAATAGAATTATAAGAAATAGAAAAACAATACACAATGGAATTGATTTTAAAACCCCTTTTCAGTTAAGTATTTACTTTCAAAATGACATAACAAATGACAAAAAGTGTGATAAATACGAAAACCCAAAAGATAGGAGAGACTATGCAAATCATGAACTAGGAACAGATAATATGCAATTAAGCAATCACTAATAGAACCTCTGACCTATCTATATGACTTAAGTATTAACCATCTGAAGAACTCAGTCAAAGAAAAGTAGAAAAATAATGCACTATTCCAAATGTAGGGATATTTTTATTCTCTTTGTATATTTAACAGTTTAAGTTAATTATTTGCTTTGTATATCAATGCACTATTCTCAGTATTAATAATTGCACAATTAAGTGTAAGAGAAATTCATCCTCACAATCTAATTTCTGTTAAAGAATTTTTGAATCAAATGCACCAACGAGCTATAAGGATGGGAAAACAAGCACCCCTTAGAAATAAGCTCCACTACAACCTTTGAGTCACAATCCAAAAGGACACGCAAATGACCAAGGTTCCAAGACATCTCCAAAGCAAAAAAAAAAAAAATAGCTCAAAGCTCAGAGGAAAAAACATTGGTAGAACCTAGATTACACAGGAAACTTGATAACCAAGCACTAGCCCAATTCCTCAACACCCCACCATAGACTGAATATAACCAAAATAGCAAGTGTCAAGTCTCACTCTCAGGATATGTTTGGCTATCCAGTAGTAAGTTGTTACACGAGTGACAAAGGAAAAAAATATATGAAATAAAAAAACAAAGACACACACACTTGAGTGCTCGACACATAAACAAGAAAGACAAGAACATGAAATTGATTTTCAATGTAAATTGATTTTCAAATTGATTTTAGGCAAAAGGGACAATTGATTTTCAAATGATCTTTCAGATGTTCAATGACTTTGCATTGAGAATCCAATTGAAGATCAGGGGGTTCGGGCAAGAACATGAAATCTATATCATGTATCACTAATAAGATCCACTGCCAAATTTTCAACAATGAAATAACTTCATAACTATTCATGGAAGAGTCTAAAGCTTCCCAGGAGTGAAAATATTCTTATTCCCTGAATATTTAACTATTCTTACTACATAACTACATGTCCCCCCAGGAAAGTGCTGAAATTTGGACCACAAATCACAAGGTACAAAATAAAAGATAATATTTAGTTAAAGGACTAGAAAAGGGGAACATGCAGGAACTTGGACTGTCCTAAAATTCTAAAATCATACTCACAACTTCTCGTTGTCAACAATGGTGCGTGCGTGACAGCGGTGAGGGAGCAGTGGTGCTTGACGGCACCACGGCGGTGCGGAATGGCGGTGCAGGACGATGGGTGCGAGATGACAGAGCCGCTGGTGCGTGAGCGTGAGTGGTGTTAGAGTTAGAGAGAAGATACGAGAAGGAGGAGAAAGAAATCGCAACTGAGAACTGAGAAGTGAGGTCGTGAGGGAGGGTTAGGGTTTCCTTCTTAATTCATATATATGTACAAGGTCCTTTTTGTAATTTACTTTAGGGGTAGGACGGGGACGGGGGCGGTGCGGATATCATCATTACCAAACCCGCCCCCGCCCCCGAATTTATAAAGCGGGGAAAACCCGAACCCAAACCCGGTCAACTCGGTTTTTCACCGTTGACATCGGGGCGGGTACCCACGGGTCCAGGCCCCATTGCCATGCTTACATGCAGCAGAGGTATGATGATGACTACTACTATATACACATACTTTTTGCCACAAGCTCATTTTCTTTTCATGCCACAATGTATAAAATTCTGATGGTGAACCACAACTAGTGCGCCATCATTGTTCCCCAGAAAATTATTATTAATTGTGATGTTTATTATTCATATAACAACTCATTTTTTCTGCCCAAGTCATTTTTTCTCAATTATTTTTTAATTAAATTAATCATACAACTATTTATTTTTAGAAAAGTATGTACCAGAGCTGGCTGAACTCATCCATAACAGGAACAAGGACTCCTCCCTCTATATTAATCTTAAGGGTATTCTGGTATGGTTCCACCCAATTTAGTAGTGCAAGAATTTGCTTTTAATATATCAACGCAATTTAGTAGTGTAAATATCATTGGATCTACCACTAGAAGTGGATGCAGTGAAGAATACAAGGCATTGATTTTCTTCAGGCGCATAGTGTAGAGGGTGTTGATTAACTTTTATAAAATATTCATTCCTGATAATTTTAGTTGATAATAAATCTGTTTCTCTTTTATTATTTTCCATAAAATCTGTTAATAGTAACTTTTTTTCAAACATCACCTTTTCTAGAAATTCATTACAATTAATAGGATAATATATTCAAGCCTTTATAAGCAGTAAAATCAATTTTGCTTCATTTTATCCTTACACAAGCAATTTCTAATGTTATATGCATGCAGGTTTATGCAACAGGATTCATACCATACATAAGGAAGGTGCTCAATTTTTACTCCTTTCCTAAATGTATGCATATTGTTGATTTAAGCTATAACTCTGTACGCCTTTTGCTTGATGTCTTTAATAGTTGAATTCATGTTTAAAAATATACTTTTGTATTAGATACTAATTAAATTTAAATGAAGTGGCTCTTAACAGAAAGCTGGACCACTTTGAATCTTATTTGCCATTTTTCACTAGTTTTGGTAAGTTTTGATTGTTTGATGCAGCTCCAGGAAATTGCTCAAGTCCCAGATGAACATGTAATCTCCTAGATCTACATGTAATCTCCTAGATCTATCTTGTATTCTTTCATCAGTTTCATAGATCTCTTCCCCCTTTCCCAAGTGTACCCGATTGTAGGCAATTGTTTTAGTAGATTATAAAATATCATGATTAACTATGTGTGCATTTGACTGAGAAGGCAATGACTTGCTAGAAATGAATATTTATATTTGTGTTGTGAACTAATGGTCTTATATATTCAACATTGTGTGAATATCAAATATGTCACATAGTGGATTCTCATTGGTATCTTTATTGTTCTTCTCTTCTCTCTTGTATTATTGGTTGCCCTTTGATGCCATGGCAGTTATAGCTACATTAACTTTTATTAAGGTTTGATTAGTACATTTGTTTTTATATGTTAAGAAAATATAGTTGTAATCAAATTTTATGTTCATGTATATAGTTGTTATGTTTGTTTAACAAATTGCACAGGAAAATAAACAAAACGTAGCATATGCACTTTTTAGATTGGTTATAAAAACAACTGATCCAAAAAATCAATTTTTAATTAGAAGAGTCAAACTAGTGTTATTGAAATCGCTTTGGATCGACCAGTCCAACCAGGAACCAGAGGAGGAACCGGGCCGAGTTGCCTAATGAACCGGCCATGCAGTTGGCCCGCCCTGGCCTGGATAAAACTGGACGATTTTGTGGAAAACTGGGAATCTGGCCGGGTTTTAGGACCCGGACCGGGTTAATGAAGAGAAAAAAAAAACTGCAGACAAAACGCAAAACGGCAAAAGCATCAAGCCCAAAAAATCGTCACTTCCTCCATTCATTGAACTATTAGCAGTGCATGTCAAATAGTGAAGAAATGCCAGTGGAAGAAAAAATAGTTACTATGGAAAAAAGTTACTCTAGGAAATCCAAAGCTCCATTCATTGGACTCTTGAAAGAAGAGTTAATCAAACTATCAAAGCAAAAGGAGGCGCAACACGAAAATGGAGATGGCAAGATGCAAGGGAGCGAAAAAAGTAGCCTTATATATAGATGGGATTAGGGCTTTTGGTATTTGGGCTCAGATCCATAAACACATTTTGCTTCCTGCACTCCCTTTTTTACTTACTGTAATCCTTCTGACTATTTTTTATATTAAAAACTGAACTTTTATTTTAATTTAAGTATTTGCACTATCTTTTTTTATTAATACACTTTACTTATATTATCAACTTTAATACTTTAATTATTATTTTGAATTTTTATTATACTTTTCTTAATCAAATAATATTATTATATACTTATATATAATATAATTTTAAAATTTTAATATATATCAGTTCAAACCAATTCAATTACTAACCCACTGATTAGATCACTAAATCACTGATCCACTATCTCGACCGATTCAATAATCGAATCGGTTTCAATAACACTGAGTCAAACGATTAACTCTTTTTTGATAAGTCATCATATTTAAAATGTTAGTTTTTGGAACGGTCGCCTAAACAATCGTTCTATGATTTAAACGGTTGAAAACAGTTCTAAAAAAGTCATGATTTTTTAGAACGATTATATAGTTATTCTAAAAAGTTATTTTTAACCTTTTTAAAAAACATTTTCTGTACTAATGATCATTGCCAATATTACCAATGCATATTATGACACGAGTTGATAATGACTACTTGACTTTTTATATGATAATTTTTATACGACTTATATTTATAAGCAACGATGCATATTGTGAGTTTGTCTTTGTCGGGAAATCTTAGGGGCTAGGAAAGGTCATGTGGATTGTTCAACTTAATTTTACAAATACCAACAACTGTTTCCACCCTCACTCCAGTCCTTATAGTCTTTGCCACATGGATGTTAGTGTAGAAAAAGAAAAAAGAAAAAAGCTTATGATTTAAAAGAAAAATTCATTCTCATCAACATCCATTACAAAGAGATGTTACAACATAAAATTTCACTTTTACCACTATATCCCTAGCGCCTATATATATAGTGGCATAACATTATTCCTCTATCCTTAAAAAGAGTAGAGTTCAGGCGTCTACTTTGATTTAGTTCAGTCAAATCACTTTCATGTTCAAATACATAAAGTCCATTGATTTCTCTAGCATTAGCAATCATCGTCCCGGAGTTCATTTCCTGAAACTTAGAACAAGAGGAATGAAGTATTGCTTGCAATTCAAATCAGGGATAACATTATTGTAATAACAAAAATATTTCCACATTTATTTTAAATATGTTATTGTTATGCAATATTTCTTCACTTATATTTATAATTTTTTCTAAAATGTTTTAATTAGCTATTTTTTTCGTTCTTAATTTTTATGTCCATAAATATTAACAATTTTTACACATTTCTTATTACATAAAAGTAATATATTTTGTATTTTAATTTTATTATTATTGATATAATTCATTATTGTCTACATGATTTTATGTTCAGTACAATGTTTTCTTCTTCTTCTTCTTCATTTCATGCACACATTAAAATATTTATATATCTTTAGATAAAAAAAATATAAATATTTTAATAATTATTTTTTATTTTTAAAGGTCTGTTAAGAAATATATTACTTTGAATTTTAATTTTAAATAAAAACTAAATTAATTAGGTCATCAATCCATTGCTTTTGAGGGTTTTTTTAACTTTATTAATAGTTCATCACAAGGGTCAAGCCACATAATATATTGCGGATAACTAAGTATTATTTGCATAAAAATTTCAAAATGAGACTGAAATGGTTCACTTAAAAGCAGGTAGCATACTTATACACAAAATAAAATACAAAACACAAGTAGTTTTCAACCATTGTGGTATTCACGATCACAATGGTATTCGGTAAAAAATAATTAATACTATAAGTGTTCTTAACCTATTTAAACGAGAAATTTGAATTCTAGTCATTGAAAAAAGGAAATAAAGATTGCATATATACAGATAATACCATTAAAAAAACTACTTTACTCACCTTAATATTTCATTAAGAAAATATTATCAAGTTGAATGTATGACAAGTGATGGATTCCATATTAATTGTAAAATAATTTTTCAAGATTTTATTAAATGATAAACTTAATTTCAAATTAAACTTAATGAAAAAATGTATAAAATGAAAAATTAAAACTATATCCAGTTAATTTCAGCAAGTTATATTTCAAAATTAATTTAATTCAATCTAACAACCAATGAAGTCCAACTTTTGAGTTTTAATTATGTCTTCACTTTGTATAAGTATTTAAATTTTATTAATGATTTTGTTTAATTACTATTATCTTTAAAATTAGTAGTCAAAATGTAAAAATTAAATTTTTCATTAAAAATTATATTTAATATTTTAACAATACATCCTTAATTATCATTATTGCAATACGTTATTTTAAACAAAAAAATAAGTTTATCAAACATAATAAACTATTAGTGGTATTTTCATATCAAACATAAGGAAAATACATTTAAAGTAAAGCCCTTATTTGATACTAAATTTTTTTTTGAATGACATACTCAAGATTTTAAATTCTTTTTTTACCGTCATATATTTGCCAAGATTTAGATTCAATATTATCCTTTATGTACATTTAATTTTTATAGATAAAGTACCTTTAATCGAATAGAAATAATATAAAGAAATTGGTAATAAGTTGATAGAGTAAAAAAAGAAAAAAGAAATTGAAAATATTAAAAATTATTAATTTATTTATGTCTTTCTAATAAAATATTTTTTTAATTAATCTGCAAAGAACTAAGTGAAATATTATCTTGTTTCAAACAAATACTTATTTTTGCTTAGATAACAATCCAAACTATCATTATTTTATCTTTATCTCTTTATATAATAATTTTAATATTTTGTTAAAAATATTAAAAACTCGAAGGGAGGGTTTTTTGCCCATAATAACTCTACAAGGCTCGAATAGAATTATATCTCAGTGAAAGACATCTTTAGTCTATAAAAAATAATATATTTAAAAAACTTTCTAAAAAATGTGAGACAAGTTCCTAATCAAAATTGGAAGAAAATCCTTTTGTCTTTTTCTTTCCTTTTCAAGCTCAAAAGATTGATTTGGTAAATTATAAAGGTTTGACCATTACACACATCAACAACAAAGAAATCCTCACACAAAAAGCGGATGATTTTTAAAAATAATATAAATTAAATAATTAATTTGATATTTGGGATACTCAAACACGCCCAAATGGGGCGTGTCTTTGTTCGTCTCTAATTCCGTCTTTAATTCGGTCGCTAATACTTTTTTACACAATATTGGGGTTTTTTTAAAAATCCATCTCTAATTCGGTCTCTAATTCAGTCGCTAACACTTTTTTACAGAATATTGTATTTTTTTTTAAAATGTGTTGCAACCACAATATTATGATTTTTTAATTTTTTTGAACCGAAAAAGTTTAAAATTTATAGTATAATTTTGGTAAATAAATATACCAAAAAAAAATTACTTAATTTGGGCTAAGTTTTTATTAACTTTGTTGTTCAAATTAATTACTATATATAATTAAATATGCATATAATTTTTAATTCGTCCATGATTGTTTAAGTTGATGTTTTTATTTTTACATCTTAATGTCTGCAAAAAATTAGCCCAAATTAGGTGTACGATATGTCTTTCAAATGGTCATAACTTTTGATAGAAATGTCCGATGGAGGCGTACAATATGTCAAAATGCTCGAAATTCAGAGAAGTAATTAAAAAAATAAAAAATAACATTAAATAAAGTAATTAAATAATTAAAAAAGTAGAGAAAAATGAATTTTTTGGGTGATTGAATCTTAAATTGTAATTTTGAGGCACTTAGAGGACTCTTTTGGGAAAAAAATTTGGCCAAGTCCCCTTTGGGGACTTAGTAGCGGCATCTCCTCTCAATTTCGAGCATCTGGCCACCAGTTTCGCCTCAATCGGACATTCCAGTCAAAAGTTATGACCGTTCGAAGTTCGCTCAACACTGCGCATCCCTAACACGTGTCACCATCAGGTGAAACATGCCCCATCTAGGCGTGTTTAAACACGTCCAAACCAGGCGTGTTTGAGTGCACCAGGTTCCCAAATATTTTCAAATCCATCCTAAATCTCAAATTAATTATTTAATTTATATTATTTGATTTGGCAAATTATAAAGGTTTGACCATTGCATACGTCAACAACAAAGAAATCCTCACACAAAAAGCAGTTAATGACATATACCAAAACACACATCGTCTTGACCGAATGTTGACAAACACCTTATCCTTTTAACATGGTTTAGATGCACCCATGCTAACACTCTCGTCACACCTATTTAATCACACTTTTAAACTGAAAAGTGCTCGCACACTCTAATTTCATAGCCACATTTTGTCTTTCTTAGCATCTTTGCCTTTTTATACATTATTACATTTTCCATAGAGTTCAAATATTATGTAGGCCAAAATCAAAGCTCATTTTCAATTGTCACACCCTCTTTCCACTATTCCCTACATCTATGAACACTCATTTCAAGGTAATAACACTCATTTTTCTTCATGTTCCTTTCCAGTTACCCATTTGCTTGGATGTTTAGAACGAAAAACAAAAATTTTCTAACTTGATCTCATTTCTAGGGTGAGTCTACACCAAGTGGCTTTCCCAACAATGTTCTAGGACCTAGAGTTTTCCCAATGTCAATGCAAGTTAATGTCAGCAAAGCATTCCAATGAGAATTAGAGAAACAATAGCTATGACGGCTAAAGTTCGTGAAGGAGGAAATTAGGAGAGAGATATTTACTGGCGAGATGGCATTGACACAACAATGAGAGATGGAGGAGAAAGTTATGAGAAAAATGGTGTTAGAGCATTTAAAATCCTAATACAAAGATAAGAAGGGCTCTAATTTCGAAAACAAGTTCCAGTCAATTCTTTGTCTTTGAACCAGGTTAATGTTGAATATACATGTTATATATATTAATAATAGTATGTTCACATACAAGCCCAATAAGTTATTGTATGGTTATATGGGGCCATATGGGTTGAAGCTCAATAGCTTACTATATTCCTAGGGTTTTCCCTACACTGAAGGTAACACTGTTGAGCATTCCAAATCTGATGTCTCTTGGTGTAATACTTCAAGCACACAACACTAAACATTTTTCTCTCTCAAACCTCTTTACCTCCAACAATCTTGAAGTATTAGCTTCGTGTATCGGATTTGAGCGAGTAAGGTGTTGTTTCGAAGATCTCATCGAGAGGAACTCAAGGGTGTGATCACTTTCGTGTTTCGACGGAAGGATTGACTGGGATCTGAGATTGAAATTGTGCAGCCGCAACTTTTGAGGCTAGATCCTGGAAATTTCAGCCACTTTCACGAGTTGAAACCTTGTGGGTTTTGTTCTACTCGTCGGGACGATCGTTTTGAGTGGTCGTTTGCGTAAAACGGAGGTCAGACGAAGGAGATATAGCATTTTGAAGTTTCTGCAGTTTTCCGACGAAGTTTCTGGTGACTGGTTCGTCTTCTCCGGTGAACTTTTCCGAAGACCGGCAACTTTCCGGCGAATTTTCAGCAAGTCTCCAACGACCTAAAATCATTGTTCCTAAGATTTTTGGGCTTTCTGGATCCATTTTTGGGGTCAAATTTGACAAATTTCACCTCTACATTGCTGTTTTGAAAAGTTAGAAGGTTTGAGATACTTTTGAGGACTTAAAGGTGCACTCTTTTAACTCTTTTACTTTTATTAAAATGGCAAAATACAGCTCCTATGATATCATAAAGCTTAAATCTTTTGATAATCTCTTTGTTGATCTTGTCTTGAGTAAATTACCTGCTGAATGAAATTCTTTTAAGACTGACATGCATAGACTAAAAGAATAGATAGGGCTAGATGAATTAAAAAGATATATTTATATTGACGATAAAAACATTTGTAGGCAGAGTTTGGAACAAGTAGGACAACAAAAGTTAGTTGCCAACTTAATTTCACATTCCTATAAATATCAGAAAAAGTCCAAGCCACCAAAAGGTGAATCCTCTTCACAGTTAGAGGCCAAAAAGACTGTCTTCAAGAAGAAGAAGAAGGGCAAGTGCCATAAATGTGGAAAGTGGAGTCACTGGACAGCAGAGTGTAAGTTACCAAATATGTTAAAGAACAACATACCACAAATGAGTCTAATACGCTAATTAGTGAACCTGAGCCTCAAGCTTTCATTGGAATGATGAATAATGGAAAGGTCAGTGTCTCTTCTGAGTAGTGGTTGGATAGTGGTGCTATATGTCATACAACAAATGATGAGAATTTACTCATTGAGATCATAGAAGTGAATGACACCGTAGAAAATTGTAATGGTAGTGAGGCAGGGGTGACTCACGCTAGAACTACTAATTTGGTGTTTTCTTCAAGTAAGTTACTAACTTTGAAACATGTTAAAGTAGTACTCTTACTTAAAAGTAATTTAATATCTATGAGTTTACTTGATAAAGTTGATATGCCTTTTTTCAACTATGAATGGTAGAGTAACTTTATTTGTTAACTCATGCTTCTTTGGTTGAGCATTTAAGATCAATGGCATGTATAGATTGAGTTTAGATAATGATAGCATAAACCATGTTAGTTCTACTTTGATTGATTCAAAATTATTACATAATAGACTTAGACATGTGAACTATAGGAAAATGCAACATTTATCTAAAACTCACAACTTTTCATTAGATACTTCTATTCGATTTGACAAATGTGAAGTGTGTGCACAGACTAAGATCACTAGAAAACCTTTTAAGTTGGTTTCTAAAAGCACAACACTTCTTGAGCTTATACATTCTGATCTTTGTGACTTTAAAAACTATATCACCAGAGGGGGACGGAAGTACCTAATCACATTCATGGATGATTTCTCTAAATATTGTCATGTTTATTTGTTGAAATCGAAAGATGAGGCTTTTGAGAAGTTTAAGGTTTTAAAATCTAGAGTTGAAAATCAACTTAATTTGAAAATTAAGAGGTTTAGGAGTGATAGAGGAGGAGAATATACAATGACTGGGTTCAAAGAATTTTGTGCTTTGGAAGGCATAATACTTGAAACTACTGCTCCTTACTCACCCCAATCAAATGGTGTTACAGAGCGTAAGAATAGAACTTTAATTGAAATGTTAAATTCTATGTTACTTACAGCTGACATGCCTTCCTCCTATTGGGGAGAAGCTGTTTTAACTGCTAATCACATCTTAAACAGGTTGTCGCACTCTAAATTGTCTAAGACACCTTATGAGATATGGTACAAACGTCCTTGTAGATATGATACCCTTAACACTTGGGGTTGTGTTTCCTATGTAAGGATACAAGATCCTAAGAGGCCTAAGGTGGGACCTAGAACAACTACTTGTGTATATCTAGGTAGTGCAGAAGATAGTGCTGCAAATAGATTCTTGGATCTATCTACTAATATAGTGATAGAATCTAGAGATACATAATTCTTTGAGTACAAGTTTGTTAGCAATCTTGACTTGAAGGTTTTGGATCTACAGATATGATTTTAGAATCTCCTGTAGAATCTGTAGTTTGTCCTTCTGACACAATCTCACACAACTGGCTTTTGAACCAAACCCAGTTAGAAAATCTACAAGAGATAAAGTTTCTAAGAGTTTTGGTGAGGACTTTGTCACTTACCATATAGAGGGTGATCCATTCTCCTATCAAGAAGCAATGAGATCTAGGGAATCCTTACTGTGGGCAGAAGCCATAGATGATGAAATGAGTTCTTTGCTATAGAATTACACTTGGCAGCTAGTCAATTTGCCAAAAGAGGCTAAGGCTATAGGCTGTAAGTGGGTATTAAAGAAGAAACTTAATAGTGACGGATCAATAGCTAGATATAAAGCACGTTTAGTAGCTAAAGGCTTTAAACAACAGAGTGGAATAGACTTTTTTGATGTTTATTCACCTGTATGTCATTTGTCAACTATAAGAATTCTTCTTGCTTTGGCATTTATTGAACACTTTGTAGTGCATCAAATGGATGTAAAGACAACTTTCTTAAATGGAGAGTTAAATGAAGAAATCTACATGGAACAACCTAAAGGGTATGTCATGAAAGGCCTTGAGAAAAAGTTTGTAAATTGAACAAATCTTTGTATGGTCTTAAACAAGCACCTAAGATGTGGCATCTTAAGTTTGACAAGGTGGTAAAGAGCTATGGTTTTCAGTTTAGTTATTCAGATAAATGCCTTTACTATCATTTCAGGTCAAATAAGATAGTTATCATATGCTTGTATGTTGATGACATGTTAATTCTTGGCTCCGATCATTCTATAGTGAGTGATGTGAAAACCACTTTAGCTAGAGAATTTGACATAAAAGATCTTGGTATAGCTAATACCATTCTTGGTATGAAAGTAAGCTTTCAAAGGCAAGTTATCTCCCTTAGCCAAACTCATTATATTGAGCAGCTACTTTCTACCTGGGGATACAGTGAGTGTAAACTGAGTGAGACACCATATGATTATAACAAAAGACTGAGTCCTAATGAAGGGACCAGTGTGAATCAGTTAAAGTACTCAAAACTGATAGGTAGTCTCATGTATGCTATGAGTTGCACTAGACCTGACATAACCTTTGTAGTTGGCATGTTGAGTCGTTTCACTAGTAATCCTAGTAAAGAGCATTGGGATGCCCTCAGTAGGTTGATGAGATACCTTAAAGGTACTAAAGATTATGCTCTATGTTATTCTAGTTATCCTCCAACTGTGGATGGATATTTTGTTGCCTCATGGTGTTCAGAATTTGGAAATAGTAAACCCAGCAATGGATATATATTCACTCTGGGTGGAGCTGCTATTACTTGGAAATCCAAAAGACAGACTTGTATTGCGCTGTCATCAATGGAATTAGAACTTTTTGCTTTAGCCTCAGCTGGTGAAGAGGCAGAGTGGATAAAGAATCTGATTATGGATATTCCTTTGACTAAACTAAAGATTAAATCTTTAAGTTTATTTTGTGATAATCAAGCAGCAGTCCAAGTCGTAAAGAATGCTCTCTTTAATTCAAAGAGAAGACATGTAAGACTGAGACATGCGTTGTTGAATTATCTGCGAGAACAAGGAGTTATCACTTTGGTCGATGTGAGATCGAAGTATAACATGGCCGATGCTCTCACAAAAGGTTTACCTAAAGATCGATTATTCAAAACAGTGGGGAAAATGGGGTTAAAGACTATGTAGACAAGTCTTAATTATCATTTACTTACCTTAAATTGTGTGTTTTGAATTATCGAATCTTCTTTTGTTGGCCAAATGATAAGCACAATCTATATGTTTCATTGATGATCGCGGCTGCTAACTATTTTGAGAAGGGTGAGTAATCTCATTCCAAACTTGATGAGATGATTTTAATCCAATTCAAAACTTCTATTTGGGGAGCTTGTGTCATTCCAGACTTGATGATACAATCCTACCAGGTTGGCCTATCCTTTTTGGTTAAATGATCTTATTCCAAACTTGATGAGTTGATTTTAAACCAATATCTGGGAAGCTTGTGCCATTCCAAACTTGATGATACAATCCTACCAGGTTGGCCTATCCTTTTGGTTAAATGATCTCATTCCAAACTTGATGCTAGATTATTTTACTTTAAGGAATTAGTGACTGTGACATTCCAAATTGAAACATAGAAATAGTTGATTATATAAGAAGCCTATTTGTCTTGTTCTTAAATTGAAACTTGACATTACAAGACTAGGTTATTGTAAGTAATGTGACTATTAGTCTTATTATATGAAACGAGACAGTCGTTACTTTTTTACAAATAAACTTGGGTTGATGGCTCTTTATAACTTAAACTATTTAGGCCTTGTTCATAATTTATGAAACTGGCTTGATGCTTATGAACATGATATTATGATGCTTTATGACATTGATATATGTTCTTCTTTGCCTGATGATATGATGCTAAGTTCTTTTAGTTGAACTAGACATTTTTAGTAGTCTATTCAAATGATTGAATTCATGATAATATGAAATTCATATTTGAATATTCTATAAGGGATGGTAGAGATGGAGGAGAGCTTAAGAAGTTGGATCCTTAGGAGGACGACCAACTTGATATATGAATATATCATTTAGAGTAGTAGGGAACTTGATAGTTCACTTGCTATTACCCATTATGTTAGAGTCCATTTACTTGAGACTATTGCCCATTATGTTGGAGTCCATTTACTTGAGACTCACATTTTGTTATTTTTATTTTGTGAACATCATGATTATTATGCTTCTTTCTTATATTTGTAAGGTCTTAGACTATTTTGACTGGCCTACTTATACTTGGTTGTTATGCATATGTTGGTTGTGAACTGATTTTGAGATTGATTTTTTGGATGTTGGGATTTGGATGAGTTTAGATTTAATCTAAAAACTCTTGGTATTTATATTGATATATTGATCTCAAAACAGATTCATAAATATGATGATTCACTTAGTTTGATTGCAAACGTAGTCTGAGTTTAATATTTTATTATTAAAACTCTTTGATTGATCCGAGTTGATTGTCTTGGACTGGATGTAGATGATTCATGTTTGTTTGAACATTACACTGACTACCTTATTGGATTGTGCTGTATGGTGAACATAAGAGGAGATTGTTGAATATACATGTTATATATATTAATAATAGTATGTTCACATACAAGCCCAATAGGTTATTGTATGATTATATGGGCCCATATGGGCTGGAGCCCAATAGCTTACTATATTACTAGGGTTTTCCCTACACTGGAGGTAACACTGTTGAGTATTTCAAATCTGATGTCTCTTGGTGTAATACTTCAAGTACACAACACTAAACATTTTTCTCTCTCAAACCTCTTTACCTCCAACAGTTAACAATACTAACATGTTTCATGGGCCCCACGACTAGAGTTAACCTCCCAAGTTAATATCATTTAATTTTCTACGCAGACTAATAGGGATAAATTCTTAGACGGGTTAATGTGTGTTGTGTTATGTTTAATTTACCCTTTTATTTTTATTTTTATCTTTGTCTTTATTTTTATTTTTTCCTACTACTTCTTTAGTGGCATTTGAATTTTGAAAAGTTTTTCTCTTTTTGTTTTTTATTAAAAAATTTAAAATTTCACCTTGTTTGAAAATATCCCTTAAATATTTTGTCGTGTCTAGTGTCATTCACATCATCCATTCCTGGACCTTAATTCCTTGTGGTCGATTTTCCACACTTTCACTTAGAAAGCAAAGTGGGAACCATGCATGTTGTGTGATCATAATATGTATATCTTATTCATACATCCAAAACAAAAGGTGGACTTAATTTTATAAGGAATGTTGAACCTAAGAATTGGCCATTGGGCATATATTATTTTCTTTATTCCATTATTGCAAGATAAGCCAGATACTGATCTTTATGATGTAAAATTCAAAGCGATGTCACCTATTGAGAATTCTCCTCTTAGTTTGCAGAATAAATCTAAACAAGAGTGGAGTTGCTCATTGTGTTAGATTACTGCTAATTAAAAGTGAAAAAGAATTGAATGATCATCTTCAGGAAAAAAAACACAGCTAGAGAAGCATCTCCAAGAACTCAAAAGATAGATAAGAAAATCCAAGCATCATTATTATTAAAAAAATAAAGTAAACAGTATGTAAAATCTACTCAATTCATTGTTACTATGAGTGCACAACTGGATTCAAAAGAAAATAGCTAGACACTTCAACCTTGCATACCCTTCTTAGAGACAGGCATATTGGAATCTAGAGAAGAGGATCAGGGTGTGTGTAGGGAAATAAAAGCTAGGTTTTGGTGGTCCATATAGTGTGTTGACTCATGAGCATTTATTTATTTTGATTTACTATAATGTAACATTTTTTATATGTTGAATTGCTAAGTGTTCTGATTATTTCTTTCGTTTACTAGTATTTGACCTAGTGTGACCAAGCTTGATGGTTTCATCTCTCCTCTCTTTTTGAACATAAAAAACAGTGCCCTCTTTGTCACTACACACTTCTCATTCTCCTCCTCACTTTTTTAACCATTTGATTATTTGGACTCCAATATAAAACGTATTGAGATCACCAACACTTTGTTTTTATTCCAGAGTAACAACCCCCCTCCCAATCCCCGAAATCAATTGCTTTACAACAACTCCTAAATATAATTGCAATAAAATGAAATTAAAAATGATATTAGCTTGGTCACACTAGGTCAAACTTAGTAAACTAAAGAAATGGTCATAGCACTTAACACTTCAACATATAAAAAATGTTACATTAGTAAATTGAAAGAAATAATTGCTCATGAGTCAACACACTACAGACCACCTAAACCTAGCTTTGATTTCCCTACACACGCCCTGATCCTCTTCTCTAGATTCCAATATGCCTATCTCTACGAGGGATATGCAAGGTTAAAGTGTCTAGCTAATTTCTCTTGAATCCGGTCCTACATTCATAGTAACAATGGATTTAGTAAATTTTACTCACACTCTTTACTTTTTTAAATAATGATGATGTTTGGATGCTCTTAGTTATTTTACACACTACATTCATAGTTCTTTTTGTTGTTAATTTTCCATGTTTTATTGATCATGGTTTATGTTGTTCTATTTTGCATTGATTATATTGATTTTTCGTGGTTTATTCATGCTTGTAAAAATCAGTTTTACTTGGATTCTATTTTTTTAATTGAGTGATGATTTTGATTGAAATTGGAACAAAATCATGGTGAATTTTCTTCCATTAATATTTGATCAAGGCACTTTTAAGAGAAGGAAAAAATTCATATTATTATTATTATTAATGAAAAAAATTATATTGTAGCATTATATAATTATGTAGTATAAAAAAATTCTGTGATTTTTCTTTAAAAATGGCTTTCTTCTTTATTATTTTAATAGCAAAAAAATATAATATTCTTAGTATTACTGGAATCAAAATTATTTGTGATAAGGATATATTAAAGTATGTGTTATAAAAACTTTAAAATCTATGGGTTTTTATTAAATATAGCTCTTGGCCAGAAAAATTATTTTAGAAATTAAATTAAATTAAATTCTTTTTTATTTTTTTGAAATCATAATGAGAAATTTCAAAATCTTTGTTAGACTATACTACATAGCCTGATAAAAAAAAGACTATACTACATAGTACGGCCTTTATCAAATAAATAGAAAGAAAAAGTTATATTATTTCAAAGTCTATTAAAATATCTTAAAATAGTATTTTTACAAGTTTTTATAAAATATTTACACACAAAAAGGAAAATATAATTATTTGGATATTATATTATTATAATAAATATTTTGTAATTATTATTATTATTATAAAATAATAACTTTTAATATCATTTTTTTAAAGACCAATATTAATTGTTAGTTTATTAGTTTTTGTTAATGGAAGAGATTCAAATCCATAATATGTTCTTTCTTTAACCATCAAGTCAACTTTATAATTTACTCTTATAATTTTTAATATCATCATATTTATTGATGCAAAGATAATATTATATCCTTTTCATCATATCTTTTGATGTTTTTGCTTTCTATTTTTTTTTTCAGAACATTAATATTTTAGGATTTCTCTAATTAATGTATTTTTCTAAAATATAATCTTATTTAACATCTACTACTAATGGTGGTGCAAGTATCAAAGTTCGAGGTATTAAATAAAGACATTTTAATCTAAATATGATAATTTTTAATCCCATTAAATATTTCCTAATCCATGTGTAATAACATTAAATATCACAAGATATGGGAAGAAGGTGATAGTTATATACGAGAATCATTATCTGTCCATGGCAATGAAATTTTGTTGGATGATCCAGAGAACTGTAACTTAGTATCCATCGTGCATTGATGTGATAAGTTGAATTGATGATTAAGGATCATGCGTGTTGTCAGCAGTGGCGTACCTAGAAATATCCATCGTGCATTGATGTGATAAGTTGAATTGATGATTAACGACCATGTGTGTTGTCAGCAGTGGGGTACCTAGAAAAATTAATTTATGTCTATATACTGACAGAGATTCGAGGGTAATGTTGTCGAAATTGTTTTTGGTAAAGAAATTTTAAATAAATGTTTTATGCAATGTTATAAAGTCTGACTCGGTCATTGATTCGTTCGAGGTAATGGATTATTGTGTCAGAGGTCCAATCAATGGGTCAGTAATTGACTTAATTTGACCTAATCTATATTAAAAAATTCAAAATTATATTATATATATGTACATAATTAACATTATTTGATTAAGCAAAATTCATCCATAATTATATACTCAAAAATTTAAAATAATAATTGAAATATTAAAGTTGATAACACAATATATTAATAATAAAAAAGAATGTAAATATCAATTACCAAAATCAAAACAGCAAAATAAAATTTACATAAAGTAATAAAAGGGATGCAAAAAGTAAAATGGTTGTTCTGGCCCATACCTAGCCCAAATAAGGAAACCCTACTAGTACCACTATATAATGTAAAATCTGCTGCACTTTCTTCCTCAGTTCCTCTGCGGCGCTTTCTTCCTCGGTTGCGCCTTCTTCCTCTGCTGTACTGCACCTTCCTTACTGACGTAGTAAGTAAGATTGAAAGCACTTTGTTACAGCAGCGGAAGAGTCGCCGGGGGAGTAGGTGTAAACATAGGGTTTGGAATTGGGATTAGAATTAGAATTGGAGGAATCGGGACACTTTAGCATGTTAATCTCAAAATTTTTATGTCCGTAATTCCCAGATTTAGATATTGCTATCTTCAGCAATAAACAAAATTTCACAATGGGAAGCAAGTATAAATTAATTAACCATAATATCACATAAACAATCTCAGAATTAATATGTTAAACATGAATGAATTTCATATCAAAATTTCAACCATACTTTTCAATTCCATCAGTTATGAGAATCTAACTTGAATACCCCTCACCAAGATATATCATTCACTCATCACTCAAGTGTTTGGGGTATTATCATAACCTCTCAATCCATCACAATCATAGTACTACCATAGGCTTGATAATATTCTCAAGTTCCTAAAAATGAGAAACACGAATGCATGCATAAACTGATCAAAAGGTCTTTATGGGCTTGTAACTTGGTCTGGCTTAGGGTTAGGAATATTTGGAAAGTAGCTAACAATTATTGAGACTGAAACACTGATATTCTTTAATTTCCTTCAATTGCACTTGGATTTTTGCTCCACTACTTTATTTGTAGTCATACTTTCAATTCCTTTCTCCTTTTTTTTTCTCATTCTTATTGTAATTCTTTCTTTTTCTTTTCCCTTTTTTTTTTTGCATTTCTTTCTTTTTCTTTTCCTCTTTTGAACTTACTTTTAAATCATTCTTTTCTTTCCTTCAACTTTTAATGGAGCTCACCTTAATCTATTCTTCTTTTCTGTCACTACATAGTCATTCCAATCTCAATTAAGGTAAGTCAATGGATATGGATAAACAATTCATCAGGTAGTTGAATGGAAAAGTCTCAAGCTCAAAGGGGTTAGCAATGGGAAAATTTTCAGGTAGGCTAATTTGGCCATGGCTAAATGAAAATATGCCTTTATCATATCAACATAAGCATGCATTATAGAGAAACAAATCAAGTTCTAGAGTACTACCATAGTGAGGTCTCTCTCAACAAAACTTCTGTATAGGCTCAATCCTCACAAGTTATGGTATCAAGCTAGACTCTTTTGATTTCATATCAAGCATAGTTTCTATTTCATTATGTAATTCAGACACAAAAACAATCTTAATTTCCAATCATGTTCTACACAATATTATGCTTTAATTTCTATCACACAAGCTTCCTAAAATTTCAATCTAATTTATTATTAAGTTAACAACTCTAAATCTGAGACATGACATGTTCTAGAATTTTATTGCACCTAATCACTAAGACTGAAATATTAAATAAACCTAACACTTAAACACTACTAATTTAATTTAAATGTTCTATTAGACTTCATGTGTTTCTCTGAATGTGATTCTTCAAATAACGCGTATGTGCCCCATAATTCCCAGATTTAGAACATTGCTGTCCCCAGCAATAAACTAAAAGAAATTTATGCGCTAATACAACATTCACACATGTGTGCCTTATTTGAAGAATCACCATCACAAACATTGAACATCGATCTAAACAGAATTAAAATACAATAAATTTAAACAAACTAGAAGTAAAGACAATCAAATAACATAAACTAAAACAAATTAAATAAAATAACTAAAGTAACAAAATTAAATAAACTAACTAATATAAAAGAAAATCAATAATAAACCTAAAAATCTTGGATTGCCTTCCAAGTAGCGCTTGTTTAACGTCATTTAGCTTTGACGCAAAATCCTCAGGTTTCAGGTGAAATTAGTGGTATAGAAACAATGTTCCTATCCACTTTCCCTCCATAATATAATTTTAACCTACACCCATTAACCTTAAAGGGTCTCTCAGCATCTAGAGGGGAAATCTCAATAGTTCCATAGGGAAACACATTCTTTACCACAAACGGGCCAGACCAACGAGATTTGAGTTTACCTGGAAATAGCCTCAATCGAGAATTATACAATAATACCTGCTGTCCTGGCTCAAACTCTTTTGGATAGATCTTTTTATCATGCCATCTCTTGGTCTTTTCCTTGTAAATTCTAGCATTCTCATAAGCTGCACATCTAACCTCATCAAGCTCATTCAATTGTAATAATCGCTTTTCCCTAGCTTTAGAGAGTTCAAAATTTAAAAACTTAGTAGCCCACAAGGCTTTATGTTCTAACTCAACAGGGAGATGACAAGACTTACCGTACACCAGTTGGAATGGTGACATACCTATTGGAGTTTTGAAAGCTGTTCTGTATGCCCAAAGTGCATCATGAAGCTTCAATGCCCAGTCCTTCCTAGCATTCCCCACTGTTTTCTCCAATATTCTCTTCAACTCTCTGTTGGAAATCTCTACTTGCCCACTCGTTTGAGGATGATAAGGTGTAGCTATTCTGTGTCTAACTCCATATTTACTAAGCAAGGTTTCAAACTGCTTGTTGCAAAAATGTGTGCCTCCATCACTGATGATAGCTCGAGGAACTCCAAATCGGGTGAATATATTCTTTCTCAAGAAAGAAACAACCACCTTTGCATCATTGGTAGGTAAGGCAACAGCTTCCACCCACTTAGACACATAATCCACAGCAACCAAGATGTATTGGTTAGAATATGACTTAGGAAAGGGTCCCATAAAGTCAATTCCCCAAACATCAAATAACTCCACCTCTTGGATATTATTGAGTGGCATTTCATCCTTACGAGATATGTTTCCTGTTCTCTGACATTTATCACACTTCTCCACAAAGTCTCGTGCATCTTTGAAAATTGTAGGCCAGTAATAACCACTTTGCAATACTTTATGGGCTGTCCTATTACCTCCAAAGTGTCCTCCATAATCAGAAGAATGACAATGCCAAAGAATCTTAGGCATTTCAGTCTCATCTGCACATTTGCGAATAACACCGTCAGTACAATTAAAATAAAGGAATGGGTTATCCCAGTAATACCTCCTTGCATCATGGAAAAATTTCTTTTTCTGCTGCCAAGTAAGATCTTCAGGTATTACTCCCACAGCCTTATAATTTGCCATCTCTGCAAACAATGGGCCAAGCTGAACTGCCATCACTCGTTCATCAGGAAAAGATTCATTAATTTCTAGCTCTGGTCCATCTTGCAAATTTTTGTCTTGAATCCTAGATAGATGATCAGCAACTTTATTTTCCACTCCAGCTTTATCTCTAATTTCTAAGTCGAATTCCTGAAACAATAACATCCATCGCAGCAAGCGTGGCTTTGCATCCTGCTTAGTCATTAAATACTTAAGTGCAGCATGGTCAGTAAATATAATAACTTTAGAACCTATTAAATAAGATCTAAATTTATCTAATGCATATACTACTGCTAACATTTCTTTTTCAGTTGTGGCATAATTAACCTGTGTCTCATTTAAAACCTTACTAGCATAGTATATAACATGTAACATTTTATTTTTCCTCTGACCAAGTACAACACCAATGGCATATGCACTTGCATCACACATTAATTCAAAAGGTAAATTCCAATCAGGTGCTGTCAAAACAGGTGCAGTAGTAAGTTTCTCTTTTAACAAATTAAATGCATTACAACAAACTTCATCAAAGAGAAATTCATTTTCTTTAGATAAAAGTTGACTAAGAGGTTTTGCAATTTTCGAAAAATCTTTAATGAACCTCCTATAAAAGCCCGCATAACCTAAAAAACTTCGCACCCCATTAACATTAATGGGAGGTGGCAGTTTTTCAATCAATAGTAATTTAGCTTTATCAACTTCTATGCCTTTCCCAAAAATTTTATGACCTAAAACAATTCCCTCACATACCATGAAATGACATTTTTCCCAATTCAAAATAAGGTTGGTTTCTTGACATCTTTTTAATACTTTAGCTAAATTAACTAAACATGAATCAAAGCAAGAACCAAAAACTGAAAAGTCATCCATGAAAACTTCTAAACCTTTTTCTACCATATCATAGAAAATAGAGAGCATACACCTTTGAAATGTAGCCGGTGCATTGCAAAGACCGAATGACATTCTTCTATAAGCAAAAACTCCAAAAGGGCAAGTGAAGGCTGTCTTCTCTTGATCTTCAGGTGCCACTGGGATTTGGTTGTAGCCAGAATATCCATCAAGGAAGCAATAGTAAGCATGGCCTGCCAATCTTTCCAGCATCTGATCAATGAAAGGAAGTGGAAAGTGATCCTTTCTAGTGGCATCATTCAATCTTCTGTAATCTACACACATCCTCCATCCCGTGATAGTTCGAGTTGGAATTAATTCATTGTTGTCATTCTGAACTACCGTCATTCCACCTTTCTTTGGAACAGTTTGAACTGGACTCACCCATGCAGTGTCTAAAATTGGATAAATCATTCCTGCATCCAGCAACTTCACAACTTCTTTTCTAACCACCTCTTTCATGGTAGGGTTAAGTCTTCTCTGAGGTTGCCTCACTGGTTTTATGTCATCTTCCATCAATATTTTATGAGTGCAAAAAGAAGGATTAATACCCTTCAAATCAGAGATAGACCACCCAATAGCAGTCTTGTGTTCCTTGAGTATCTTGATTAATTTCTCTTCTTCATCTCTAGACAATGCCTTATTAATAATAACAGGATATGTCTTTTCTTCACCCAAAAACACATACTTTAAATTTTCAGGCAGTTCTTTCAGCTCTAATTTTGGTGCTTCACTTGTGATATCAGTCTCTTTCTTTTCTAACACCTCCATTACAACTTCCAGCTCTCCTGGTGAAGTGTCTTTGTCTCTAATCTCCATCTCCTCTGCAAGTTCTTGATCAATAGATTTCTCTGTATGCACTATAGTATCTAACACGTCAATTCTGAAACAATCATCTTTGTCAATAGGATTTTTCATAGCATCAAATACATTAAAAATTATGGATTCATCAAACATCCTAAGTTCTAATTTTCCTTGTGCTACATCAATTATAGCTCTAGCCGTAGCCAAAAATGGCCTACCTAAAAGAACAGGTATTTCACTTTCTTCCATATCTAAAACTATAAAATCAGCAGGAAAAATAAATTTATCAACCTTTACCAAAATATCTTCAATGACTCCACTCGGTTTTCTCAATGATCGATCTGCAAGTTGAAGAGACACCATAGTAGGTTTCAACTCCATAATCCCTAAAGACTTGTATACTGATAAGGGCATTAAGTTGATACTTGCTCCAAGGTCACATAGTGCTTTTCCCACATTGATATTACCTATGGCAATGGGAATATTGAAACTCCCTGGATCTCGAAGCTTGGGAGGAACTCTCTTTTGAATGATAGCACTGCACTCTTCAGTAAGCACAACTGTTTCACATTCCTGCAACTTATGCTTTCTAGACAATAAATCCTTCATAAATTTAGCATAGTTAGGCATGTTAGCTAAAGCTTCAACAAAAGGAATATTAATATGTAATTTTTTAAACATTTCTAAAAATTTAGCATACTGTTTCTTTTGAGCTTGTTGCTTCAGCTTCATTGGATACGATGGTTTCTCAAAACGAGAGAAATCCATTACCTTCTTAGGATTTTCAACAGCTGGCTCCTTTTCCTTGTGTGCTTGTGTCTCCACTTCTGCTTCCTGCTTACCATTTTGATTTGTTTCAGCTTCATCTTTGGCCTTTTTCTGCACTGTATTGGTCTTCTCTTGAGGTGTGATTACAGTTCCTCTCCTTGTAGTGATTGCTTTAGCCTGCTCTCTTGGATTGACTACTGTCACTAGGAAACTACCCTTGCTGTCTTCCTGCAAGTTGCTTTGATAATTGACCAATCTGATTTTCTAAATTCCGGATAGAAGCATCTTGATTTTTGTGATGAGCTCTAGTTTCATTAATGAATGCATTGGTAGCTTGAATATGCTCATTAGTAGTCTTTGACAGCTGTAACATAGCTTTCTCCAATTCAGATGGCTCCTTAGGTGGAATAGGTGGAGGTTGTAAATAATTATTAGATTTGTAATCTAATCCTCCTCCTTGGAAACTCCTCTGAAAATTATTCCCCATAGAAAAATTCTGATTTCTTTGAAAATTCTGTTGAGGTCTCTGATCTTGCCAAACACCATTTACCTGAACTGGATCTGCTCCTATCAGAGTGGGACATTCGTTAGATTCGTGCTCTCCTTGGCAATATTCACATATAGCTGATTGTGCTCTGATTGATGAAGCTTGAGCTACAGAAACTTGAAGCTTATCAAATTTCTCATTAAGCTTAGCCAACTGCTGTGATAAAAGCTTCTGTTCAGCTAGCATCGCATTACTGCTCCCCAACTGAATAACCTCACGTTTAGGCTGAATTGCCACGCTTTCATTCTCGTTTGTGGCCAAAGAATCAATCAACTCATAAGTTTGAGCTGCTGTCTTCGATCTGATTGAGCCTCCAGCTACAACATTTACAATCATTCTGGATTCAGGTGTCATTCCATTGAAGAAAATGCGCACCTTCTTCCCAACTTGCATGTCATATTGAGGGCACTTTCGAATCAGCTCTTGGAAACGATTCCAAGCTGCGCACAATGTCTCCCTTCCATTCTGAGTAAAATTAGTTATTTCATTCACTAATCGATTATATTTTTCCATGGAGAAATATTGTGCGAAGAATTTTGCAGCTAGCTCTTCCCAAGTAGTGATACTGTTTGAAGTTTGTCTATCTAGCCACCGGAGAGCTTTTCCTTTAACAGCAAAAGGAAATAATCTTAGCCTGATTGCGTCATCTGTCACCCCTTGATGTCTAATGGTGTCACAGATCCTCAGAAATCTGTCAATAAAATCATGTGGATCTTCATCATCTTCTCCACCAAACTGACTTCGTTCCACCAAATTGATTAAAGATGGATGAATGTCGAAATGATTGGCTTCAATGGGTGGCCTGACAATGCTAGATGTTGGTCTGGTGAATAATGGAGCAAGGATGTCCTCCATCAATTCATCTTCAGGCCTTGGATGATTATTAACTCTGTCAGCCATCTCTGATTCTAATTCAAGTGGTGAATTAGAATTTTCTGCTTTCCGTCTTTGTTTGGCTAGCTTCCTGTTACTCTTTGCAGTCTTCTCTATTTCTGGATCGTACTGTAAATTCACAGGATTAACTATACCTCACATAAACTAAAAAAAACAGATTAGTAACACAAAGAATTCCAATATTAAAGATTAAAAGTTACTAATAAATTAGCGTATTCAATCCCCGGCAATGGCGCCAAAAACTTGTTGCGCATTCGGCAAGTGTACCGATCGTTCCAAGTAATAAAGTGATAAATAGAGTATCGTTTCCACGAGGATTGAGGCACCAAAATTAACGCAACTATTATCTTTAAATTGGATGAAATAAAAGTTTAATAGGAATGAGTGTTTGTAATTTGATGCAAGGAAAATTAAAGAATAAAAACTAAGAATTAATGAGAATTAAAGAATATAAGATTTTATGAAATTATGAGGAATAATTGTAGTTAGAGCACATTCACCTTTTGATCCCTACCTTCTTTACTTGAATTAATTACTATATTCAATTATCCTAGTTATTCAGAAAATATATCTTAACATAAAAATAGTTAAATCCTAATTCCTTAGTGACTTTAACCCTTTAACCCTAGCAAAAATCCTAATTCCTTAGTAATCTTTCTTAGATTAAGCATTAAGATGATATATCAATTTATCTGCAACCATACATCCCTATCCCTAGGTAATGTACCAATTGTTATTTTACCACAGTCAGAAATTAAAGCCCCAATATTCCTATTGTGAACCCTAACCCTCAGAAATTTATTAGAGTGATCAATTCTAACAAATATATATTTCATTCAACGCAAGATAAAATAAAATAACTTTAGCATAAAAGAATCATAGAATCAATCAATTACAAAGGAATTCACATTAGGTTCATGGCCCTAACCACAATAAAGAGAATTAGCTAGACATAATTATGTCTAGCCTTAGTAAAAAGTAGATAAAAGTAGATCAATAATCTTTAAGGAAGAAAAATACTCAAACCCCTCAATCTTATTGGTCTAACTTTAATCCTTCAAGAATCCTCTTCTCTTATTTTGCTCTTGTAAATCTCTGTGTAGTAGCTTCTAGGTCTGTGTAAGTGTCTCAATGTCTGTCTCTGTGTGTCAGTCTTTCTTTTGGCCTCCTAAGTCCTTATTTATAATTAGGGTGTGAAAATCTTCTCTTATCTTTTATCTTTAATCAAAATCTTCTATTATCTTTTTGAAATCTTTAATCAAAATCTTCTATTATCTTTGTGAAATCTTTAATCAAAATCTTGAAATCCAGAGGCTTCTTGATTTTGCTTTCTTTTCTTCTTTTCTTGGTTTCCTGCTATAAAAATTCAAAGAATAAGTGATAAAGATAAAATAATGAAAACTTTCACTTATATTAGCATGTATTGCTCAATTATTATTAATTTATTGATTCTTTTAGCTTAAAAAACACTATATGCTAGAAGCATATCAGTCCGCACTTACGGACATTTGCATATACGTAGGTCCGCCACTGCGTGTTGGCATGCGTGGGAAGTTATAGCTTAGTTACGGGATGAAGGCAGATACCATGGTTAGATATAGAGGATAAATGTATCAAGTTGTAAACATTTCAATGGTCAAGGTACGTTTTTGAACCGGAACAAATCGCGTAAACCAACTTGATAAGTGCGACACTTATTTAGCATATCATTAGAATTGGTGTAGTGTATACCTCTAGATAGAATGGTGATAGCTCAACATTGAAAGACTGCTTGCTTCTCAAGTGTAATGATGATGGATGGGATCTCTTTTCCTGGTTTCTGATTGGTTAGTTGGCCTTTCTTAAGAATAAATGCTTATTAATGGTAACTAACTGGCTGGTGGGGGAGTGGAATTCTGTATTTTCGTTATATTCCTGTATTCCTCCTTTGGGTAATCCAGTAATCCTAGTACCCTGTTATATATATAAAGATACTTTTGCAGACAAAAAAATAAAAACCTTTGCTGGATGACACGCTGATAATAATTGACGATAATCACCATGCGAGTATGGACCCATATGAATTGCAGAGTTTGGGTTAATTCATGATTTTTTTTTGGAAGTCTTGGGTTAATTCATGATAACTTAGGTCAAATGCTAGGTCCCTTATTGCATGTCATTTTAACAATTTGCACGCTATTTTAGGTTGTGTAGGGTAATCTACAAACTTTTTGTGAAAATGATTTGAGGTAGTTTATATCCTCACTCCTTTCTCGTGTTCCTTTGTTTTTTTGTTTTTTTTTTTTCTATACATGTTCATGTTACGACGTTATCGTTGGCAATAAATAAAGCTGTGTTGAATATTACTAACAAACAAGGATGCTAAGACTGGGAGGAATTCAAAGAAGAAAATATTTTATGTCCATTTTATTTTAATTTTATAGTGGGTAGTTGGTACCCTTTGGTTATGTACATATTTTATGCTAATGATTAATTGGTTGTGGTTATTTGTTACTAAGATAACTTTTTCCTCAAAAAAAAAAAGACTATAATTATATACGTTTTTTATTCCGTTCAAATTTGTTGTAAACTAATTAAACTAATTGATTAATTACTTGGTGAAAATAAAACTAAGTACTAAAAGAAAAAAATTAATACCCTAAGTTTTAAATTAAAATACTTAAATTAGTATTTTCTAAATAAAATTAACTACTTAAATATAATTTTTATAATTGCTGGGTTTAAGAGTCTACGTAATTTGGATGCCACGTAGAGTACCAACCCAAATAATAATGTGCCAAAAGTAATAGAATCTCCTCTATTTTTTATACTCTTTTTTTCCGTTTTTCTAACATAGTGATACCAGAGTTTTGTCTCTGAAAATTGAGGAGGTACACTCAATGGAAATTTTGATAGTCGGATAGGGCATTAAGGCCTTGCCTATAGGGTATAAGAAGACACTTTTTATAGCAGTTATAATTTGACCAAGTATTTGACATTTTATGTTGCATAATCTACCTCCTATAATCGATATAGAATGTCCTTCCTGGTGATTAGACGCATAACAAGTGTATTTCTTGAGATTTAGAGTGTTTTTGTCTTTTTGACGAGTTTAGAAGAGATAAGCTTTGAAGTTTTCAATTATTGTAATTAAGAGGAACTGTCTCCGACGGTGTGTTTGACGAGAAAGGCATGTTTTTTTATGAAGTTGTTGGACACAACCAATTAAAAACTGACAGCTCATCAAAAGTTTAAAACATTAAAAAAAAAAAACAAAGACTCTCTTGTTTTTTATCTTCTATCTATGAATCCTTCCAAGTTCCAAGCACGCAGTGGTCCGCCATTTTGAGGATCCTTTCAACCACATAGACGACAATGTAGTGTTCTGGCTCTAGTTTCTCTTTCTACTTGTGATTTTTCAGAAGTTGTTTTTGTGTGGCTGAACAGAACCTATTAATTTCTAGAAAGGTGTGGTTTTTATATGCAGAAGGGGCTGGTAGCCATGGCATGACTCGTCAGATTAGATATAAAGGAAAAAGATTTCATGCCAATTTGAATTTTTCACTGCATCATTCTTACATTCTTCTTTGTTAGGAAGTATTTTTATTGAATAATAATAAACTTGATTTAGGTATATTACACTTAAATGACCAAATATAAAAAATATTAAAGAGATGTTTAGCCTAAAATGTAAAATAATTTATTCTAGATATCTCTATAAAAATATTTAGAGAATAGTTATATCTAGAAATCAGTATCATAAATATTTAAGTTAAAAGAGTGTGGAGAATTCTAAAAAATGATTTATAGTCATTAAATAAAAATTGTGTTGAAACAATCCTAATCATTAATTAAGGAAGTATTACAAGTATAAATAAAAAAGTTTTCTACCATTTTATATTAAGGCAAAAGAAAAAAAAAATTATATAATAATAAAGTGTTATCTTTCTCTAAATCTTTCTAAAATTTTTCCTTTGTCAAGTATCCTCATTCCAACACATCTCTCCAGTCTCTCAAATGTCGTAGGTATCCCCTGTCCACAAAAAGGGATGACTTAAAGGGAAAACTATTAAGGGTTTCTACACAAATATACAAAGCATGAAACGAGAAGCAGGGTCGTGGAAGATCGATCATGCTTCTTGAACACAGATCAATATCACCATCCTCAAGATATAAGGCAAATACAAAGGAAAAATAAAATCAGATCTTGCCATCATATTTCCCTATTTGCATTGGGGTAGTGAAAAAGTTTACTTGGTTGAATCTGGTACTGTAATGGTCCAAACGGGAGCACCATATGTTAGCCGAGATGAAGCCATACGGCAGCCACGGGTTCACCGGATCAGATTTATGGGGTAGTGGGGTGAGGTTCAACAGGTTAGATAGAAGAAATAAAAATTAAATAAGAGTGGAAACTTGTGGCTGAAAAGGTCACTCTCCTCGCTCATCTTTGGCATTCCAACAACTGTTTACACCCTCTGTAATCTTAGTTATGGCCATCATGCATGGAAGCAAGTGTAGAACAAAGAAAATCAGCTTATGATTTAAAAAGAAAAATTTATTCTCATCAGCATCAATTACAAAGAAGCCATTACAACATAAAATTTCACATTTACCACACTGGATAATTTAAACAGCTTGAGAAACGTTTCTTCATGGCAAGCTAACATACTCAATCCCAAATTTTTCCACAATCCCACCACCATGATTAGCCTTGCAATATATGTACAAAACCATATTCACCACAATGTTATAAAGCATAACCATCGCAATGAGATAAGAATATGTTACAATTATTACCCAATTGCGCACCACAGTAACCCAACTCTCAGTAACTCCATCATAACCCGTCATCACAAACAAGGCGCTCCACACAAAGAGCCCCGAGACGAATCCATAAAAGAAGAAAGAAGATAGAGCCACCCCTTTCATTCCCTTTATCAACCTCGCACTTCTCCTCAGGGGCTCCAAGCCCCAGCATGATTCCACGACCACGATCGCAGGCACCAGGATCCAGTTAACTTGCAAATATATAAGCACGAGTAGCAAAGGAAGCGCAACAAAGAAAGCAATGAAGTAAGGGGAAGAGTATGGAATTGTTACATCGAAAAGCGCAGCGCCACCGATGAGAAGAGCCAAGAGAAGGGCATAGAAAAGCGAGATGAAAAAGAAGATGACTTGGAGGACGACGGTTGTGGCGAGGAGGGGTAAGAAGGAAGTGGAGATGGAGTTGATGGCGGATTGGAGGTTCACGGGTTGAGCATGGAAGAAGTGGAAAACGCTGTAGGTGATGCTGATGGTTCCACAGTTGGAGAAGACGAAAGTGAAGAGAGAATAGAGGAGAGAGGTAGGGTTTGTGGTATGTGGTTTGAAAAGGTGGAAGAGAGTGGGAGAAAAGAGGATTGAGAAGGAGAGGGGAAAGAGGAAGATGAGGGAGAGAGTGAGGAAGTGACGAGGGTTTGCTTTGATGAGGTGCTTAGATTCAGAAATGAAGTCCCAGAGATTATTGTTGGGGGCCATGTTGATCTGGGAAGTGAATTATTTGCAAGGACGAGTTTTGTTTAAGTATTTGAAAGTACGTGGAAAATTTTGTTTTTAAAGAAATTTGGATAAATAATTATTTTTTCCTTTTGTTAGGCACAGAAAATTAGGTCATTCAAAGATTAAAAATTAAATTTTTATTCTTACTTTAGATGATAACATTATAATTTATACTTGTCATGGAATGATTGTCACGTGTTAAAATATTAATTTTTTATTTTATTTTTGAACTTAATCATTTTATTGATATTTTAGTTCTTAAACTTAAAACATAATGTTATTTTGGTCTCTAAAAGTATTTTTAATTTTCAATTATGTCTTATATTACATAAAATTATTAACATAAACATTATCATATTCTCTAATTTCTATTCTTTATGTAATTTTATCATTTAAATTATACTATGGAACTACTTTACAAGTAATTATATCATAATAATAAGCATTAAATCTAGAAGATTCTATAAGGTTTTACAACGCAATTTTTTACCTAAATCAAGTCATTATTTTATATGCTATATATTAATATGTGTAAAATGATAGATTAATTAATTAATCTATTTTATGGAATAATATAAATAACAAAAAGGAAGTTAATAAAACTTGACAATCATAATAGTAGGAAGAACAATATAGTGTTAGAATCATTTTTGGCATACTTTTTTCACATTTTTTACATGGTTGTACATACAATAAATGCAAATACAATAAAAGATGAAAAATAAAAAATATTTAATTTTATCTTAAATTTTGGTCGAATAAAATGATTTTTTTTTTATATTTCTTTGTTTTTAATTTCCTTCTTAATTAAATAAATATACTGACATTTAAAACAAAATTATTTGTTAGTATCTATATTATATATTTAGCTAATACCATTTTTAATTTGTTTCATATAAAAAACTAATTTAATTTGTATATGTTTATTTATTTTTAATTCAGTTATACTCATGTTTCTCACGGTTATTTGTTAGACTTTAACTTAATAAAATATAATAAATAAATCAATAGTGATTTCATATATAAAATACAATATTTCTTATTTTTATATTTGAAAATAATTTTTATGCAATTTTTATCACTATAAATAAATGTTTTCACTATAAAAAAACAATTATAATGTATTATCCTTATGCTAATAATATTATGTAGTGTTAGACTTAATTAAAAGTTTAAAAGTACTTTCATAAATAAAAAAGACAGTTCATAGTTAAGTTTAGAGAAAAAAATGTAAGTAGAAAATTAAATTTAGGGATTAAAATGTTAGCAAATTGTTAAACTCAAAGACCAAATTGAAAAATTAATTGTTTAACACCTAACAGCCACGTACATAACATGCCGCAACCATGTGGAGATTATCAGCTATCATGTCATGATTGAAAATACAATCATTTGAGTTATCGGAGAAAACAAACACTGATTTATCACCATTTTGATAAATTTAAGGATAAAATTTTAATTTTATCTTTAAGATACTAGATTAATTAGCCGTGTTGGGTTCAAGTCTTATATATAATTGTGTTTAATACTTGCACCGAAAGATTTGTCACTCATATTAAGTAATCTGATTCAAATAAGATTGTCTTCAATGAAGGATACTTATAATTTAGTCTAGACAAAAATTAAAAAAATATTGTGGATAAAAATATTAACTTTTTGCTGTTTTTTTAAAAGGAAAAAGGACAGAAGGAAGTTTCTTCCATGCAATTTAAGAAAGGAAAAAAAATCTCCTCAAATTAGCATGAAATGTATCATTTATTTTCTTATTTTGATTTTTTTAAAATTAAATACTTTTACAATTACAAATTAAAATAATAATTTTATTTAACAAGAAATTTTTAATAAGAAATTCAAAAACAAAAATTAATATTTAACAACAAATTTTTAGGCTTAACTTATAAACGCGTTTTTGTTAGTTCGTAGAAAGCCCCCGATCATAAAGGAAACGACATAGAAAGAAAACAAACAATAAATAACTTAATTGTTTTTTATATATAAAACGTTAAATTTTCCTTAAAATGTTATGGTAAAAAAATTGAAATATATAGTTGCATACAAATATGTAATGAGCTTGGCTATAATTGACAGCGGTGTGAAATATGATAATGGTTGCCTCAAATAATAATAATAGTAATAATAATAATTTCTTCACAAAAAGTATATTAATGTACCGACTTAAAACTTTTTTCTTAAAATATCAAGTAAAAACAAATATTTGAAATATATAAGAAAATATATATTGTTTTTCATTGTTGACGACTACAGTTTTGTGGTTTGAAATAAGCAAATATCATTAAATAATGGCGACTTTTGAAAATGGATCAATGAAGGACAATATTTACAAATGGTTGAAATTTTAATATTGGACTTTTCCTGGGCTGAACTTTCAATCAATACATATATACTAAAGTCTCCGGTTTAGTGTGCGAAAGCAATTATGTGAATTGTTGACCAACCTTTCCTCAATGAAAGGTATTATGATCAATGTGATTGTTGACTTTTCCACAATTTTCTCATTACAATGAATCATATTTCACTTAATATTTTTATTGATAAGAATCATTTACCACTACTTTTATTGATTATTTTTATAAATCAACATAAGATTTTTCAGTATTTTTTGTCTTTATTTATATACTTTTAGAAAAACTTTTCAGTAGGTCACTCATTCCATAATTATTCCTAGTTAAACACACTTAATTGTAAAGTTCTTAAGTGATAGACTATCGAAAAAATTAGATGTATCTTATTGATATAGATAATACTTATTAATTCTTTTAAGTCATCCTCAATTATATAATTTCATATATATATATATATATATATATATATATAATCTCTAGATCTATCTCATATCAGGGTGATTCATCCAGTGTGGTACATGTATTAAATACGAATACCTTATGGACATGTCATATCATAACTAGGATGAATGGTTGATTACTAAATTGGTGGCATTTTGCATCAGTTCCTAGAAGCAAAGGAATGACTTTTCAGCAAAAGGAAAAGAGGGAAAAAATACGATGAATTGTCTTTAAAACTATGAAATGTACAAAAATCAAATTTGGCTTAATCTCCTTATCATTTTTTCTCAAAAATATATATTCATCATTACTACTTTGTGAAAATTCAATTTCTTTAAATTGTTGACCAATCTTTCCTTCAAAGATAGAGGTAAGAATAGTTTCTGGCCAAGCCTTATCATACCTAGGATGATAACCAATCTTGCCTTCGATTACTAAGGGCTAAATTAACGTTTTTAGTACTTGCAAAATAGGTTGTTTCAATTTTAATTATTTTTTACTTTAGTATCTCACATATTTATGTTTGATTTTACTACATGTTATTAGTGAACTTCTGTTAATTAATGACATGATTAAAAGAGTGTCATGCCATCAAGTGTAAATCAATGAAAAATTGTTGACTCAACAACTAAGTCATTTTTACAGTAATAGTACTTTAAAAAAAAATGTGTATCAAAATTAAACAAAACTAAAGGGTTAGGTACCAAAATCAAAGCACTCATATTTTAATTTATAGGCGTCAAAAAAATTATTTAAGACTAAAAATAACTCCTTGATACTTGTGAAATAGGAGTATTCTTTGGTTAACCTAACATTTATTTTTGTTTACCTTTGGTAGCCAACAAACTTTTATTTGTGAAAAGGTTCCTGTCATGAATGACTTAATTGTTGAATCAACAATTTTTAAGTCACATGAATTTGATGATGTAGCATGACACTCAACGACAATTCACTAATGACTCAAATATAAAATATGTGAAGTGCTAAAATTGAAAAAATTAAAGTTTAAGTACTAAAACTAAAATAACCAATTTTACAAGTACTAAAAAGTTATTTAAATCATAATAGAGATAAGAACACGTTTTAGTCAAGCCTTATTATATAGCTAGTTAGGATGATTATTAATTAATTGATCATGAAAAAGGTTTATATAGATAGTATATAAAATAAAATTCTTATGAAATAAAATTATTTGTTACCAAAAATATTTATATATTTTTCAAGAGTAATTGTTTTAGAACGGATCCCAATATGCTAAACCTTAGTGGCATTCCTCCTTAGAAACCATAAGTTACTATATTTGATATATATGCGTCCAACATAATCAACAATAGACATCAGCAAAACAAAACCACATTAAAAAAAAAAAAAAACAAGACATCAACATAAATTCATTCTCATTAGCATGCATTACAAACAGATGTTACAACATGAATTTTTCACATTTACCCCGCAATAACTTAAACAGAATAAGTGATATTTCCATCATGGAAGGGCAAGCTAACATATTCCCTCCCAAACTCCTCTACAATCTCACCATTGTTGGCCTTGCAATATATGTACAAGACCGTATTGACCCCAATGTTAGAAAGCATGATCATCGCAAGCAAAAGAGAAACCAGCACAATGTATACCCAATTCCACACCACAGAAAACCAATTTTCAGTACTTCCATCAGAATCCCTCATCACAGATAAGCAACTCAACACAGAGAACACCGTGCAGAATCCATAGAAGAAGAAAGAAGACAGGGCCACCCCTTTCATTCCCTTGATCAACCTTGCACTACTCCTGAGGGGCTCCAAACCCCAGCATGATTCCACGACCACGATCGCAGGCACCAAGCTCCAGTTAACTTGCATATATATCAGCACAATCAGCAAAGGAAACGCAGCAAAGAATAACCCAGTTCCGCGGACAAGCTCAGCCACATCACGAGTGAGAAGAACCAAGAGAAGCGCATATAAAAGAGAGATGCAAAAGACGAAGGCTTGGGAGACGAGGTTGGTGGCGAGGAGGGGCAAGAAGGAAACCGGGATGGACCGGATGGAAGATTGGAGGTTCACGGGTAGTTTGCCATTGAAGAAGTGGAAGACGCTATAGGTGATGCTGATGACTCCACAGGTGGAGAAGAGAGAAACGAAGAGGGAATATAGGAGAAGAAATATTATGAGAGAGCTAGGGTTGGTGTTGGCGGTGATTCGTTGGTGAAGGTTGAAAAAGTGGAAGAGGGTGAGAGAGAGGATGAAGGAGGAGCAGATGGGGAAGAAGAAGAGGAGGGTGAGGGTGTAGAAGTGACGAAGGTGTGCTTTCATGGTGTGCTGAGATTCAGAAATGAAATCCATGAGGCTTTTGGGGGCCATGTTTTGGGGAAGGAGAATAACAGGAAAGTGAATTATTACATGGGATGATAGAGTTTTGTTTAAGTATCTGAATTCGATCCTCTTCATTTCGTTTCTATAAAGGAAAGTTGACGAGTGCAACACAAATTCTATTATATTTTTGTTTTTTTTTTATCGGATGCAATCATGTTTATATTGATTAGATCATTATAAACAATTGAAATTTTACTATGTATTTATTATTCAGAACTCAAAAATGAGACATTTGATTAAATTAAAATAACAAATTCTATTACATTTTCTCAAACACGCATTTTAACTTTTATTGTATTATGATAAAAAAATTATTGAAAATTATAAAATTAAAATTAAAGTTTATTAAGTAAAATTTGGTATTCAGAAGTTTTTGTAATTTCTTAATAAATTTCACCTGATAATAAAAGACGTGATAAAAAAAATGTACTAAAAATATTTGTTTTGTAAGGTCCTAGAAGCAAAGGAAATGACTTTTCAGCAGAAAGTTTAACTCGATCTTTTAATATTGAAAAAAGTTTGTTTACAAAAATATATTTTAATGTACCGAGTTATAACTTGTTTTTCTTCTTAAAATATCAAGTAAAAACAGACATTATTTAAAATATGGGAAATTTATATTGCTTTTTTATTGCTTTGTTGAGGACTAAACTTTTGCCGTCTGAAATAAGGTAACATCAATATCTAATGGCTAGTTTTAAAAAATGGAGCAATGAATTATGACAATATATACTAAATATTGAATTCAATATCGGACTTCTCCATGGTTGAACTTTTATTCTCATAGTCTTGTAAAAAAAACTTTTATTCTCATAAAATTGTTCGGTCATCATCACATGTCGATTGAAGAATTATATTCGGTGATCATTATTTTTTAAAACTTTATTATCTCCTTTACTCTCTCTTTTCTTTCTCTAATTTGTTTTTTCTTTCTAAAATTCGTGTAAATGCATAAGCTACTACCTAGTTTTTATAAATAACTTTAAAAATGAAATTCTAATTGCATTGAGATTGAAATAAGATTATAATTGGCTTTCTTTTTCATGTCATATGTAGATTTTATTTATTTTTTCTCTTTCTTTCTTCTTTATGACCGAGTAACTAAATCCATGTTACAGTTTGATGTACACAACTACTACTTTTATATAATCACTATATTTTTCTTATTCAATAAAGTATAGTTATTATTCTTCTTCAGTGCCCATTACATGTCTTTTAGTTTCATCTCCTAAATTGCATGATTCTATTTATTGGATTATTTTGGAAATTCAATTGAATTGTGAACTAAAGAAGATAATCAATAATTTTATGTCTAGGGATAAAATAAAGATTGGTCATAGTTAAAATCTTTTTTCTTAATGTGACTCGTTAGGTTACATTAATCAAGAAATTGGTAATGAAATCAAAGGATTTAGTTTCTCTTTCTTAAGGAATGGAGGTTACCATATTGTTAAGGTTGGTGATAACATGGACTTTGTTGAATAAGAATAATTGATAACTCACCCTACAACAAAATTGACTTATACCTATAGACAAAATCTGTCACTATAAGTCAATTATCTGTAGGTAAAAGTATAATTGATATTTACCAATAGATACTTTTTCCGTCAACTTTGAGGTGTCCTATTATGACGGTTATTAGTCTGTATGTACAAGTTTTACCTATGAACATATCTTTACCTATGATTATATTTGTCTGTCACTATAGGTAGTACTAACAATTTATTCTAGGTGTCGATAAAAATCATTAATGTATAACTATAACCTATAACTATAGATAAATGTCATTAACATATACCTACAACCTCTAATTGTAAGTAAAAGTCATTAACATATACCTATAGCTTCCAACTGTAGGTAAAAGTTATTAACTTATGCCTACCATTGAAAGATTGTAGATACAAACCATTAACCTGTACTTATAGCCTTTAACCATAGGTAAATGTCACCTAATAAAAAAATCACGTTGCCGATTATCTATTGAAATGCTTTACGTTTTCAAATTATTATTATTATTATTATTATTATTATTATTATTATTATTATTTACTTATCTAGATAAAATAAATATCAATTGTATCTAAGTTAATCGTCTAAGCTATGCAATAAAGTAATTGTCTTAACAAAAAAGTTCTACTAATTTTGAAACATTAGAGCACACATTAAAAATTGACAAACACAGACTAATTAAACTCCTCTCTATCTGAGGGATGAAGGGGACAAAGGTCCATTTTCCAGGGAAGTCACATAATCACAAAAATAAACAAGAGTATTTATGTATCCCAAAATACTTAACAAAGATGAGATGATATCTACCATCCACAATAACCAACAGAGTAGTCACATCCAATTACAATTACATAATCACAAAAACAAACAAAAGTATTTATGTCCCAAAACACCTAGCCAAGCCGAGATGATATCCAGATTCACAATAACCAATAGAATAGCCATATTCAAGTAATCACCAATTTGCACATTCATGAACTAAGTCACCAATAAATTTTTAAAATGATCAATCGTATATTAAACTATTAAAATAAATCAAACAAAACTAATAACGCAAAGAAAAGAAGAAGACTTGGATGTCAAAACGTGAGCTTTAGTACTTTTTGATTTTTGATGACTCAGTGTCACTTTTTTTGGTGATTTGGATTCACTTTGGGCATGACAACACCACATATCAACTGTCCCAGTAGCATTATTGGTTATTGTGTGATATAACAAGCAAACACAACCAGCAAGCAACAAATTATTTTAAGCAATAATTTTAGTAAATTAAACAAATTCAAAGAGGTAAAGCTTAAATAAAAACCAATTCAAATAGTAAATTAAACAAATTTGAGTCAATTCTCACCTCTAGTTAGGATCACTTGTAGTTTGATGATTGTTACTAGTAGAACCATTTGTAGGTACCTAAATTAAAAGAATGTTTTTCTTTGTAAAATATCATATCATAGTTAAATCTTTGAATAAGTTGAATTATAAATTCATACCTCTTGATCTATAGCTTCTAAGACTTGATTAATTTGTGGATCTTCTACAAATCGCACTTTAAGGACAACAACAAGATTTCAAAGCAAATTCTCCAATTTTTGAATTCTATTGTCTGCATAAGAGCTTTGAGATGAACTTGCTTGATGTGGAAGCTTGCCAAGACAACACACATGTCCTCTTTTCTCAGTTTCTTTGACTTTTGAATATATACCATTTGTCAAATTAGTAGAATCTTGGGTACTTTGTAAATTTTGTGAATTCTCTGTTTCAACCATTTTCTTTTTTAGTTCATCCTACATATATACACCTTATAAATTATTACCATTCATCAATATCCTCAATACTTCAATGTCCACAAACAAAACTCATCTCCTCATTAGTTACTCCCCTTTACACCATAACCCTTTATTAGAAAATTAAGCAAAACAAAATATAAACAAAGAGAAAGTATTGAAATAAAAATTAAAATTCTTACAATTACAGTAGTAGCCTTTTCAGTAACAATGCTTCCATCTCTTCGAGTTCGAGTGTCAATATAAATTTCTGCCTGAGAAGGTTGCACTCCTTTAGCCTTTGTTGTCTAACATTAGATAAAAAAATCAATCATCCTATTTGTACTAAGCAATTAAATATTGAAAAAACTATAAAAAAGACAAACCATCTCATGAATCCGTCTTGGAAGATTCTTGGTTCCCATGCAATGCAAGTCCTGATATTTTGAGCGATTCCTTTTGTTAATGTTGCTTATTTTCTATAACCAACAAATATAAAAAAGTAAATAATAAAAATAAGCATATAATATATAACTGTTATGTTAGACAAAGGTTGGTGACATTATACATATATACCTGTCCTTTATTGGAACACCAATAATGAACTAAATCACGATATTGAGAAGGATCAACCCTTGGATCTGGGATGTAAGCAATCATTTCCTCCTTACTTTTGCTCTCATCATATCCTTTTAATTTCAGTTCATATTTAAATTGCCTCCATTTCAGACTCATGTCATCAATCAATATTTCCTTTGTTTGTTCAGTTAGTTTAGGAACAAATCGAAACTTACTCTATTATGAGTATCATCAACAAACAAAAAAAAACAATTTTGTTAGAAACCAATTTTTTTACAAGAAGCAAAATGAAACAACACTTATAAAGTATTATACTAGACCTGAATCAATTCAACCATGTCAGTAATATAGTCCTCAGGCTTGCTTTCCAACTAAGAAAATTGATAAGAGCATATTGGTATCTCCTTACCAAGCTCCCAATTGCATTCAATAGAGTTTTTCCTTCTCAACCCATATGATTGCCCCAATGATCTACTTCAACAAGTATGAATTCTCCATCTGGCAAGTCCCACACATCTAATATATGTGTATAACCTCTAGTCCTCTTTTTACCTAAATCATTCATGGATATGACATTCATCAAAATATATATATATATATATATATATATATATATATATATAGAGAGAGAGAGAGAGAGAGAGAAAGGAAAGTGTGTATACTAGCATTGTTAAAAAGACCAAAAATTATAATTACCTTTAGTTGAACTTTCACCTGCACTTCCAAGAGAAGTATGAGACTCGCCATAATTTTCTTCTTGTATGTGTTGCTCTGTTTGTAATTGTTGATTTAGTTAATAAACAATTGTGTTATAAACAATTCAATATAAAGTAAAGAAATTAAGTTAAAATCTTTATACCTCCTTCAAATTGTACATTTTCTTCAATTATAAAGTTGTTATTTTGGTTCACATCAATAGAGCTTTCAATTGATTGCTCTTTTGCTTGTGATTGACCATCATTCTGAATGATATTCAACTTTCTACGGTTTCTCATAGTACTCTGAATAAATCAATCCAAAAAATAAAATAAAATAAAAAGTAGATATAGCTACATTATTGACTATGAAATTTTCAAACACCATGCCAAAAACAAAGGAAGAATAAAGTAGTAAAAAGTGGTGTGAATATAATTACTTGAAATGTGAATTTAGATTGCTTGTAAGCTCTTTTTTCTCATCAATCTCCAATCACCAAGAATCAGCTATTGAGGAAACAACCAAACAAACTTTGATAGAAAACTGGCAACATCATTATACATAAAAAAAAACACAAGAGTAATGAACAATAAGAACAAAAAACTAAAGAAAGAAATAAGAGTATATAAATGTGACAAAATGTTTAACACATATACACTAAAAATATAACCAAATGTTCAAATAGAACAATTAAAAACAAATCAGAATAAGTCATCATCACTCTTATCACCATCTATATAATTATTATCCTTTCATGTGGTAAAATGTTCTCCATAGGTATTGTAACTTCAATGATATCTTCATTATCATCGACTTCTAGTCTGATCAAATCATTATCATTTATCTCTTGTAAGACTTGTTCATTT